>JALIGW010000002.1:81886792-82319292 GCA_023053685.1 Diadophis punctatus similis | reverse complement strand
CACTTTTAAATACCACTGGTCCAGGGAAAAAAGTACTTTCGGTTTCCCTGCGTTTTGCAATAATATGCCTAGAGACTAACAATAGGAACCAAATTTATCATTTTTAGTTGAATTAATTTCTCTGCCTTAGGAAATATGAAGTATAAGCCAACTACAAGATTCATTGTGAAGAATTATTTGGTAATTTCTCCAGTGGTTTTTAAATTAATCAAAAGGGACCAATTAGGCATTGCCACCAAGGACACTAATAACAACTAGTATAAATTTGCTTAGAACCCCATTATCACAATTAGGAAAAATCATAATTGATATAGTATAATTTTAGCAAAATATAATATACATTATTTCTATGATCAGTTTCAAAGACTTCCTGAAATAATTTAAAAACAATCCAACTAATCTATCAGAGTATCAGAAATGCTTCCTCTAAATATTGGAGAGTATTAGATGGAATGCCATCACTCTTAAATGAGGTAGGAGGATGCACTGCTTTTTAACTGTGGTTAATCTTCTTGTTTTCATAACCTCCTGATTGGATTATTGCAATGTATTCTATATAGGATTATCCTTGAAGGCAATACTATTGCCATAATTGGTGCAGAATATAGGTAATACCCCCTGAAATGGAAATGAGAATGTATAGTTATGGCAGGGGCGGGTTGCTCACTTACCTTGCTACCGGTGTGCTGCGCGCGCATCACCATGTTTCGTGCACGCGTGCGTCCCCTCGTGCAATTTTGCTTCCGTGCATGGCAGAAGCAAAATCGCGCCAAAATCTCGTGAGGGGACACGTGCGCGTGAATTCGGTGATTTTTTACTTCCGTGCACGGAAGCGAAATCTCGCTGAAATCTCGTGCACGTGCGCGTCCCCTTGCGAGATTTCGGCACGATTTTGCTTCCGTGCATGCGCAGAAGCAAAAAATCCCTGAAAAATTCACGAAAAAAGATGGCAGCTCCTAGGCCCCGCAACCGACCGCACCGGGTCGGTAGCCTCTTGATGACATCACTAGCCCACCGCTACCGGTGCGATAGAGTGGACCGCACCGGTAGGAACCCACCACTGAGTTATGGTCCAGAAAACCCAGCTGAACCACTTGTTTGCACTATGAAAAAATTACCTTATTGATAATGATGTATAAAGCACTGCAAGGACAATACATAAATTATCAACTCCTCCAAGGCTATACAACCATTCATTCAAGTCAGCTGGGGAGGCCTTCCTTGTGGTTGATTCAGTTCATAGTAGAGCAAGTATGACAAAGATTTTCTCAACAAGGCCCTGATTACAGACTTCTCTCAAGGAGAAGTAGAAATCTAGTGTCTGCTTTAATTGCTTTAAAATAGCAACTGAAGAAAATACCTGCATTCAACAACAATTTAAAGGATAACAACTAATACAAACCTTTTTTAACATAGGTTTTTAGATTGCTTTTCTTTTTTTTTAAATAACTTTGATCACACAGTTTTATTTTTTATTGATCGTTAATTTTATTTAAGATTGTATTTACTTGTTGTAAACTACTCTGAGGTCTTTTGGGAAAGTATAGAAAAGTATAGATCTTTAGAATTTTAAAAGAAGACTTCTAAAACAGTATAGAAAATAGATTAGGTAAAGTGTGATTTGAACAACTCAGGTTAAACCAAGCTGAAATTTGTGACCACTCCTTTTGAAAAAAAAAATGATGTAGCAATCTTTTGCCATGTCATTCCTTCTGCTGAACAAATGTCTCTTTGTGCTTAAAAAGATGACTAAATAATGATGGAGAAGAAAGAATAGGAGCTGAAGATTGTTTACATATTTTTCAGATCTCGAAAGTGAGTTTTAATATGGAACTGAGGTACTAGTAATAATTTCTTAAAGGCAGAAAGGGATGGGTGCTGATCTTAACAAAATAGGAAGACCAGCACTATCTCAATTTCTCCCCTTGAAGCATTTTTTGACATCCTAGTTATATAACTAAATGGGAGTAGTTGAAATATATTCAAATGAAGTTTCAGAATTGATGTGCCAAAATGTCTACCACAGTGTATTTACCTAATCTTAGTTTTTTTAAATACAGTTCTGTCTAACAGAGAAAAAGTATTTGTCTGGTATGAAACCAAATAGCATGCAATTGAATTGGGGGCATTTGCAACAAAAATAGAATGGTTCCTTGAAATATAGCTGTTCTACCAAATAATGATAAACACTATTGCCACAAGTTAAGCTCCATTCTAATCTTGTGCAGAACACAGTTACATTTCTTTAATTGTTCCCAATCCTTAATGTTAATTACTCTTACATATCTAAATCCACCATGACTGATAGACTCAAACACTTCTTGAAGATGTTTGTGATTCTTTATTAAACAATTAACATAACACATCATTTATCAAAGTTAACAATTAAACCTGCTAATGCACATAATTTATGTAATTCAAATTGCAATTACAGTTTTTAAATTAAGAATTAAATTACAGTATGTCTTAAAATCAGAGTAACAGAATAACAAATTTGGACGGGACCTCGGAGGTTCTCTAGGTCCTAGCTCAAGCAGGAGATCCTATACCATTTCAGAGAAATGGTTGTCGGATCTCTTTTTAAAAACCTCCAATCATGGAGCACTCACAGCTTCTGGAGGCAAGTAGTTCCACTGATAAATTGTTCTAACTGTCAGGAAATGTCTCCTTATTTCTAGGTTGGTTCTCTCCTTCATTAGTTTCCATCCATTGCTTTGTGTTCTGCCTTCAGGTGTTTTGGAGAATAAGTTGATCCCCTTTGTGAATCCAAATGACAACTGATTATTTGTCACAGCTAGTCATTAAAATGAAGGGTCCTTGTTGGAGATTCTGTGTAAACTGGAATCTATGCACTTCCCAATTTCAATGAATAACGAACGTGCAGCCACTTTCTTTACCTGATGTTTTGTTTTTATGACAAAACTTTAAATATTATTCATGTTCCTAATGTTCTGCACTAATATTTTATAATCAGACTGAACAAAATCATGTTTCTTATTTTTTTAGTACTCTTTGTAATGTAAAATATATTTGGTAACTATGTTTAATACATATAATATTTTAGCTATTTTGAATATTTTAATATACAATTAAATACAATACAATATTGTATTATAAGTGTAATAACAGCAATTATTTTTTGTAAGCAAGGCTGGTTATTTTCTTATTGCAGAAGGAGGTGGGAAATGCATACTGCTTGCTTAAGGCCTTTTTAAAAATTTAGCCGGGAGTATAATGCAATAATTTGGACCAAGTAGCAGCAACTGTTAGCATGTGTGAATTACCTATTTTTTAAACGGCAAATATCTTGAGAATATACCACCTCAAATCTTTTCCTCAGTGTTCTAATATATTGACACTATCTTGATAGAAATTGCACGACTTCTATGTCTGCATTCAGATGTTTTTCAAAAAAAGGGATGGCACTGAAAGATAAAAGATATATGTAAATGTAATTGAAAAGCATAATTCAATTCAACAATAGCCAATGGTGTGTAATGAGAATGCTATAAAACAGCATTTAAGCTGACATGTGAAATTCTACTTTAATCACATTGAGCAGAACCACATTTTTACAAAAAATAAAAATCCAGAAGCAAATTTTTGAAAATCAAGGAAAGGCATTTCTGGCAGGAGTATGTATTTTGGTCTCATTCAGTCTTCAATTTCACCTCACCATAGAGAATGTTTGCACAAAAGCGATGTCTCCAAGTTCCTCAAGTTTGTTGAATATGATTAAATATTAAATTTATTATTTTTATTTTTATTAAATATTTAAAATGCTTTATTATTAAATATTAGAAGTGAAATGAAGTTTTAATCTCCAATATCAAATAGTAATAGTTTGGTCAGGAAATTACATCTGATATTCTTTCAAGTTGAAAAGTGCATAGATTCTAGTTTATATATAATCTCCAACCTGATACCTTCATTTTAATGAAATGGCTGTAACAAATAATGACTTGTTATTTAGATTTTAAGATATACTATAATTTAATTCCATTTAATATAGGGTGTACTCTCTGTAAGATCACTACTGTTACATATTTATGAATTATTTTGAAATCATATAGGGAAAACTGCCTTTTTTAAAGAAATCAAGCATTTACAGTAGTACAGTATTTCAAAGAAAAAGAAAAAACTGGAATGCATCCTTGTTAAATTAAAGATAATTATACGGAAGGTGGAAAAATAATAAAACTCAAACCTAAAATCAAATTAATTGCACAAAAATCCATGTGCAAACTAGCTGACTCCTGGAGGCCATTTTGATTTCTCCTCACAAAATTACACAGCATGGCATGAAGGGGAAAATGAAAAGGCAGCCATCAAAAGCATCTGCAGGATTCAAGTCTTTTATGACTGGTTGAAAGCAGCATTACGATGTAAGTTCTGCCTCTTCGGTCTGTGTAGACAGTCATAAGCAAAGTACAAGGCGTGAAGTTTATGCAACAATGCTGCTTTTATTACTGCCCACTCCAACTCCTGGACACCTCTGGCAGTCAACAATAAAATTAATTTCAACGCTTCATTTTGTGCATTACTGTTCCAAGCAGGGGGCAAAACTTTATTTAAAAAGACATATATTTTCCAGTTATTATGCAACCCTCAGCTAGCCAAAATGTTTAGAAACAATTCAGAGAGAATGAATGAATGAATGAATGAATAAGGAAGGAAGGAAGGAAGGAAGGAAGGAAGGAAGGAAGGAAGGAAGGAAGGAAGGAAGGAAGGAAGGAAGGAAGGAAGGAAGGAAGGAGTATGCCACAAATAGATCCTCTGAGATCAGTTGGCTATTTTGCAGTGAATCTACCCAGGTTTTCAAAAGATGTTACTGCTAATTTCCTACTTAACATCTGTTTCAAAGGTCAGGTTTAGAATGCTTAAACATTCAAATGCAAAAGGGAAACACTGAAATTTCTAAGTGTATAATCTGCATTTGAGAAAGCCAAAGAAAAGGTTAAAGGTAAGCACGATTTTCCGAGAACCTGACAAGGCAGACATAAACACGAAGAGGAATTTTACTTTCTTGTCCATTAGTTAAAGAAACTTTGTCAAAAGAATGACAGGAACAATCAGCGTGAAATGAAAATGGATTTGCAAAGGAAGCCTGCTGAGATTAATGTGGAAAAACTGGCCAAGAGATGATAATTCCACACTGTCTTATCAAGCAGCTTCAGAATCCTTGCTTTCACCAAAGTGCTGGCATGGGGTGGGGGGGGGAGGAGTTGCAGGCAAAATAGTTTGGCGCTTGACTTCTTAAAAGGGGATTTGTGGTGATGTTTAATTAATGAAATTTTGGTCCATGCACAGAATTTGGAAAAGGAACAAAAGTAAGTAAAATGTCAATTGTTCTTCTCCCCCCCCCCCAAAAAAAAAACCAGAGGAAAAAAAATAATGTTGTAGTTCAGAAGCATTATTTCACGCTATTATAGAACTGAGGGTCTGAAGGGAACCACAAGGGCTATCTAGACCAGGCATCCTCAAACTATGGCCCACAGGCCAGATCTGGCCCACAGACACAATGTACCCGGCCCGCGCAGTGGTGGGATTCAGCCCTGCCCCCTGTCCCCCCCATCACTCCCACCCACTCTTTTGGCTTGCGGTTGGAGATCAGGTCACCGCTAATCACCTCCTTGGCCCCCTCGTGGGTTTTGCCCTTGGCCTGCGCATGAAGCGTGTTCCCCTCGCGCACCCAACTGCAGCGGTGGGTGCACAAGAGGGGTGCTTTGCTAGCAGGCCCTGCAGGAAATGGGGAAAACACGGCATTTCCCATCCACTACCAGACCCAACACGTGGCGCCTGGCCAGGCTTCCCTGAAGCGTTGTGGGTGGTGGGGTAGAAAGCGGCACCCACACCAAGGCTAGAGGAAGAGGGCCTTTGAGCCCCAGGCACCAGTTTGGGTAGTGCCCTGCAAACTCACCCACTCGCGCGTAATGAAGCCTGGCTACTCATGAGCTGTGCCTTCCCAGAATTTGGCTGCAACACTCCCTCTCAAGTGGCGGAGACGGCTGTCCTCCTTCATAGCACTGGTGGGGATCCAGTTTCCCCGCTCACGGTGGCCACCTTTTGCCTGCTGGGAATGGGCATTGCTGAGGCCAAGAGGCCAAGAGAAAGGCTGAGTAGAGGTGGTAAAAGCACGCCCATTCCCAGCAGGCAAAAGGCGGCCACCGCAAGCGGGGAAAGCTGGATCCCCATCGGCGCTATGGCCACCCAAGCCCAGCTGGTATTGCGTTCCTCCCCCCATCTCTGCTGGGCCTGGGCAGCCAGGACTCTGATGGGGATCTGGCTTTCCCCACTCATGGTGGCCGCAGCCTAATGGACCTGCACAAGCTGCTGACAACCTCGGTGGTGCGTGAGGGGAACATGCCTTTCTAACTGGCCTCTTCGCCTCCTTCGGGCTGCGCAGGTCTGCTGAGCGGCAGTGGACTTGCTACCCAGGATCTGCCAGGGGTAGAGACCCCCGATGATGTGCCTCCTTCACAGGGGCTGTTCGGCAGGGAGAGCAGAACCCCACCTGTCCTGCGAGGCAGCAGCTCCACAGCACTTTTGGGGCACTGCCAAAGTGATGCAGCTCCTTCAGACAGAGCCTCAAGGCTGCGGTCCCTTCCCTGGACTGAAGCAGACTTCTGCCTTGTAGCCCCCCCCCGTATCTCTATTCCGAGCTTGTGTGCCTCTTGGCAAAGTGGGGCTGGCAAGATGTGAGTGAGCTAGAGAGTGGCTGCAGCAACAGCCGCCACCTTCTCCCCCCCCACTTGGCTGCCCATCCTTCTCCCACTCAGCTGCCTGCTCCTGAAGGAGGACAGACATTTCCGCCACTGGAGAGGGAGGCGGGAAGGGCTGGCTGGCCAGCAGATCAGCACTGCTGAGCCTCCGTCTTGGGGCTTCCTCGCCAATCCACTCCAAGAGATCCCTTCCCAGTCCAATTCTGCCTGCCAGATGTGCGGAGCTCTTGCTCGAGCCTGTTGCATGCATTCAGCACATGTGGGGAAAGCTCTGGCCAGTGAGATTCCAAAAGCAGATGGAATGGAATTCAGCAAGGTTTCTCTTCCCCACCCCCATTTGCACTTCTAGGATACTTTTCTTGAGAGAGAGAGAGAGGGAGGGAGGGAGGGAGAGAGAGAGAGAGAGAGAGGGGGGGGGGAGTGGAATGGAATTCAGCAAGGTTTCTCTTCTCCACCCCTATTTCCTCTTCTAGGGGATATATATATATATATATATATATATATATATATATATATATATATATATATATATATATTGCTGATAAATGAAAATAAAGGGAGACTATTATAGATCTATTTCGAGCTTATTTTGCTCTCGTCAGATAGCCATACCCCTTACTGGGATTTGAACCCGGGCCGGCTGCCTTGCAGGGCAGCAACTTAACCACTAGGCCATAGGCTCTGTTCCCATCAGCTCTTTCACCAGGAAAGGGTTATATATGTTTTTCTGTCGTGTTATCCTGGTGTACCCAAATATGGGAGAGAAAGCATCACAGCTTCCTTTTTGCCTTTCAGCCCCTCACTGGGACCATCCAGGCTGTTTTTTGTATAGCCGACACACTAATCTATATGTGTAGGATTTTTTGCTGATATATATACACCGTGTTTCCCCCAAAATAAGACACCCCCTGATAATAAGCCCAATCAGGCTTTTGAGTGCATGGCAATAAGGCCAAGCGCTTATTTCAGGGTTCAAAAAAATATAAGACAGGGTCTTATTTTCAGGGAAACACGGTGTATATATATATATATATGCGCAGAGGGTTTTTTTTGCAAGCCGTGGTGACCAGAGAACTGGTTCGGGAGTGTGGACCACTAGTCATCGCTGCCGGTTCGGTGAGCGGCGGCAAATTTCCGCTACCTGTTCTAAAGAACTGGTCCAAACCGGCAGCAACCCACCACTGGTTTGAATCTTCCAGTTTGCAGAGCTTCATCTGAGTGGGTTATAAATTTGCATAGATCTGCCTTTGCATTCTTTGCATATGTTTTATAAGGATCCATTTATGGGGGGAAAATAGCTCATTGTCCAAGTTTAGCATCCTTTTGACTCCTTCCATGCCACAGGTGAAGCAATCCTGACTTACATCCAAAGAAACTGGGACAGTGAGTTTACAAATATTTTATCTTTGCTTTCCCCACAGCCCTAGGGTTTTTTTTTTCCTTTTTTTCCTTTTTTTTTCTTTTTGGCCATTTTGTGGAAGGAATCTAAAAAGCATAAACATGTTTTCAGGGGGATTTCTGCATTTGTAAAACCTCCAGCTCTGTAGGCACATCAGCTTTAACTGTCCTTTAATGTGCATTAGCGCGCAGTAATGTGCTTGAAAAGAAATTCTGAATGTCATTAGCACACGCTATGGGTTTAATAAAATAGTGTTTTAATTCTGCACTTATTTTTAAAGGCATCGTTCATGCACACCAGAGCACAGCATGGTTTTCTTTTCTTTTAAAGGAAGGCAACGTGCAAAGCAATCCCAATCAAAAATGACTGACAGATACAGATTGAGTTTAAGATTAAAAAAAAAGCCAATTCGCTGAGAAGACTGGCAACAAGAGTAACTTTACCAGGGAAGAGACATATTCAGCCCAAAGGCTACAGTTGCAGTGCACAAAGGTTTAAATCTTCTAGCGGAGTCCCTGCTGGCATGAAGATTTGAAATGATTTTACGGTCACCAGTTGGGAACATCTGCCTACATCTGCATAAAACTGGCATAAGCAAAAAACAAACAAACAAACAAACAAAAAACCCACCAGCAGGTTCTGTATCTCTCTACTAATATAACAAAAGTAAACTTTCCTTTCAGTCAGGCTTAACTCTTTATGATTTCACAAACGTCTCCCTTTACTTTTCTTAGCTAGAAGATAGAAAGGGTTTGTTATGGAGAAGACAGAAGCATTACAGAATTGCAGAGTTGGAAGGGACTTTGGAGGTCTTCTAGTCCAACCCCTCTGCTAAAGGCAGGAGATCCATTACTATTCTGGACAAATGACTGTCCAATCGCTTCTTGGAAACCTCCAGTGATGGAGCCACCACAAGTGGAGAAACACTGCTTAGAACCGTGATGGCGAACCTATGGCACGGGTGCCACAAGTGGCACGCGCACCCATATTGGTGGGCACACGAGCTCAGGTCCGGCGTGCATGTGTGCACCAGCCGGCTGATTTTCGGGCCTTCTGGGCCCACTGGGAGTCGGGAAACAGGCTGTTTCCAGCCTCCAGAGGGGGTGGGGAAGGCCATTTTCGCCCTCCCCAGGTTCCTAGAAAGGCTCTGGAGCCTGGGGAGAGCGAAAAATGGGTGTGCCATTGCATGCTGGGAGCAGGGGGGTCATGCGTGCATGTGCGGGGGTGCATGGAATTATGAGTGTGGGCACGCACACACGTGATCCCCCGCATTCCCCCCCCTTTTGGCACGCGAACTAAAAAAGGTTCGCCATCACTGGCTTAGAACATAGAAATCATAAGGTTCTAAGGGATCTTGGAGGTCTTCTAGTCCATCCCCTGCTTAAGCAGGAGACCCTGCATCACCAGGTTAATCATCAACCCTGATTACTTATTATCACTGTAGTTTGTCAAGAATGTTTTTTCTAATTTTCCTGTCTAGGCTAAGCCCAGGAATTTTCTAATGATTTCACATCCAAATACTAACTTGTTCAGGCATTCAGGCAAAATGTTCAGGCATTTTGAGACCAATCTGAGTGGGCGTGAGCAATCTGCCATACAAGCAATAGCAATAGCACTTAGACTTATATACCACTTCATAGTGCTTTACAGCCCTCTCTAAGTGGTTTACAGAGTTCAGCATATTGCCCCCAACAATCTGGGTCCTCATTTTACCGACCTCAGAAGGATGGAAGGCTGAGTCAACCTGAGTCAAGCTGCGCCCTTCCCGGAGTGTGGGGATGACTGGCTTCCCAGCCGCCTGCTCACCTGGCCTCCCACCCACCCACTGTGGGCCAAGTTTGTCAGCACGAAACCCATGCCCAAGTTCAGCTCCATTGCCACTGAGTCCCCTCCTGTGTCCTGGATGGCAGGATTGGGCTTCCCTTTCTTTACGGCCCGTCCCAACCGAAAGTCTTGACCGAAAAAGTCTAATTATTTTGGGACCCAAAATAATGCTATACTTGAAAAAAAAATGCTATGTGCATGAGCTCTTTGTTCCCTCTCCAAGTAGGACCTTTGTATGAAGAATTTGTCCAATCAGTTGCACTTGCACAATGGTTGAAGTTAACAAATCAGTTTCATGGTTTTGCCAACAATATCACTACCAAAAATATCAAAAATCACATTATGTGTGTAACTTCATCGCGGGGAAAATAAACTTGTAAAAAATGTCCAATGTATGCTGAGATTATGAGATTTGTTCTTGTTGAGATGCTGACTTCCTAGGCAATGCCATATTGAATTCTTCAACAAGAGAGATTTATGGAGTGAATTAGCAGTACATTTTCCTCAATTTTTTTGGAAGCCTTCCCTTGTTTTCCTTTTATTTTTTGCAATGGAAAGTGCATTGTATTTTTAAACTTTTAATATTAAGATATTGAGGGATCAAATTTCTTCAAATGTGGCGTATGAAAAGAGAAACTAAATAATCAGTACAGTAATAAAGTGTTCTAATTTATTGTCTTTTGTTTAATTACCTTCATATCTCAGATATTGAAAGATCGTAATGAGTTACACTTGTTTCAAATTACCTTGTTTACTATGCCTACTGTACTAGGAAAATGAAATATGCACATTTGCCGTTGTTTTGATACTAGGAAGAACAATAGGATGGCTTGTCCCTACATTTATTTAAAGAAGCAGATAACTCCTTTTGTCCCTTAGACTTTGTTCCTATTTGTAGAAACCAGCTTAAATACAGCATGCTTTCATTAAGAAAGATTTAAAAAGTATCTCCAAACTTATTCATGTTCACTGAAACATGAAAAACAAAGTCATTTGGTGTAGGTGAATTTTCAAAGCAAAAATTCAAAATCCTATTTGATTTATTTTTATCACACCTTTATTATTTTTATACATCTCAAGATAGTGAGCTAACATTCTTATTTTCCACACAACAACTCTATGAGGTGGTTTGGGCTGAGAAAGAATAACTAGCCCAGTCGGCTCTCATGCCTAAGGCAGGACTAGAACTCACCATCTCCTGCTTTCTAACTTGATTCCTTAACCACTAGACCTGTGATGGCGAATCTATGGCACGCGTGCCACAGGTGGCACGCGGATCCATATCTGAGGGCACGTGAGGCATTTTCCTATGTCAGCTCCAGCGTGCATGTGCTCACTGGCCAGCTGATTTTCGGCCTTCCAGGGGGGGGGGGTCATTTTCGCCTTCCCCAGGCTTCAGGAAAGCCTCTGGACCCTGTGGATGGCGAAAAACGGACCCAACGGGCCTATTAGAAGTTCGTTTCTAAACTTCTGGTAGGCCTGTTGTGTCTGTTTTTCGCCATCCACAGGGTCCGGAGGCTTCAGTGAGCCCCGTGCGCATGCATGGGGAGGGGAAGCACAGGGGGTTGTGCGCGCATGCACGGGGGGAGGGCATTGCATTATGTGTGTAGGCACACGCGCATGCAAAACAAGGTTCGCCATCACTGCACTAGACCAAAGTGGCTCTAAAAATAAATAGTGAAATTTAACCCTCCAGAATCAAGCTAATTGCAAAAACATTTTTAATAGGGTGTGGTAGCAAAAGACACAGTAGATATCTGTTGGGTGGATGTAAAGATAAAAACAAAAGCTAGTCATAGAACATTCCTTTGATTATGAGGTGGTTTGCCAGCAGGAATGGCATATAAAGCTCAGAAATTATCCAGTGGCTGAAAGGAAACAGAGAAATTACAGAGAAAGGCAAGGAAAAACAAAAGTATTATTAAATGAATATCTCAGTAGCCCTAATACTCATTTTATGGTTCTGCCAGACACCTGATGACTTTTCTTTTAAACTATTTTCTTTGAACAAGAATATGATGAATCTACACTACGTTAAAAATAATTTATAATGAGGATTTCCAATTTACTAGATCTATGAAAGTGGCGGTTCGCATGATGCTTTAGGCTTACAGCACATGAATTTTCATTAATATGCATGAAAAACAGAATGCATCCATTACCCAACTATAGGAATGGGAACTATTTTGTTTGATTTGTGTTTTTAATTGAACTGAACAAATTTGCATTTTCCAAACTAATCTACCGATTGCAACACAAATCTTGTCCGGATTCTGTAATGTTTCGGAATATTGCAATACAGTTATGAACTCAAAACTCTGTATCTAGCAGGAAAATTGTGATACAATTTACTTACATTAGGGAAGAGTGTGTGTGTGTGTGTGTGTGTGTGTGTGTGTGTGTGTGTGTGTGTGTGTGTGTTTGTGTGTGTGTGTGTATGTGTGTGTGTGAAAACCCTGTTTTGGTTGAATGGTTATTCATTTGCCAGAATCCAGATGTAAACACTGGGGGGGGGGGAAACCACCTGCTGAAAATTGTGGTTACGTGACCACAGCAGAGGTGGGTTTCAGCAGGTTCCGACCAGTTCTGGAGAACCAGTAGCGGAAATTTTGAGTAGTTCAGAGAACCGGTAAATACCACCTCTGACTTGCCCCGCCCCCATCTATTCTCTGCCTCCCGAGTCCCAGCTGATCGAGAGGAAATGGAGATTTTACAGTATTCTTCCCATGGACTGGGGTGGGAATGGAAATGTTACATTATCCTTCCCCTGGAGTGGGGTGAGAATGGAGATTTTGCAACATCCTTCCCCCAGGAGTGGGGAGGGAATGGAGATTTTACAGTATCCTTCCCCTGGAGTGGGGTGGGAATGAAGATTTTGCAATATCCTTCCCCCTGGAGTGGGGAGGAAATGGAGATTTTACAGTATCCTTCCCCTGGAGTGGGGTGGGAATGGAGATTTTGCAATATCCTTCCCCTAGGAGTGGGGAGGGAATGGAAATTTTGCAGTATCCTTCCCCTGCCATGCCCACCAAGCCATACCCACCAAGTCATGCCACGCCCACCACACCACGCCCACAGAACCAGTAGTAAAAAAATTTGAATCCCACCACTGAACCACAGGATGCTGCAAACAGCCATAAATGCAAGCCAGTTCCAAAGCAATGAAAATCTGATCTCATGACTGCAGGTTCTGTGTGTGTGTGCAGCCGTCAGAACTCTAGAAAATGGGTCATAAGCTGCTCTAGGGAGGTCCATCATAACTTTAAACATTGGTAAGCAACTGGTCATTAAGTGAGGACTACTTTTATTTATTTAAAACTATGTTTGTGTGTGTGTACATCTCAGATTGTTGCCAAACCAGGGAAAAAAAAATCAGAATATGAATATGGATACAGCTATAGAATGATCTTTAAATGAAAGGAAGAATAAATCTGGAAAACTGACAGTATTTCTACCAAACGTCAGTAGCAGAATTTAGAGAGATCCTTCCTAGAAAAATCAAAGCCATTGTGATAGATATTCACTGATTTATGAAGGAACTGAGACCATAAAAGAAGATAGGTTGGATCATATGCTGTACAGCATAGACATGATGAATTTTTTATTTTGGGAGAAGAGACTGTGTTAAACTACACCATGTTTCCTCCTACTTTTCTTTCATTCTGCTTCCTCAATGGCACAACTCTTCTGTCCTCTTTCAGAAATATCTGGAAGGAAAGGAAAAGAGATGCAGTGGCAGAAAGGTAGCAACAGAGTCAAGTTATGGCAATGCGGCACCAATTTGTTTGTTCAGGATATGTAGACTTTTGCCACCATATAGCCATTTCTAAATTAAGAACCAGTTTGGTTTAGTGGTTAAGGAACCAGGCTAGAAAATGGGAGACTGTGAATTCAAGTCCCACCTTAGCCATGAAAGCCAGCTGGGTGACTCTGGGCCAGTCATTCTCTCTCAGCCCAATCCACCTCACAGGGTTGTTGTTATGGGGAAAACAGGAGAAACAAGGTGTGCTGGATATGTTTGCTGCCTTACGTTATTTCTAAAAATAATAAAGGCGAGATACAAATTATAAACAGATAAGTGATTCGTGTTATAGCCGTTTGAAAGCATTTCCATATTTTGTTTGTTATTTTCATTAGGTGCTTCTCCTAAGCCGATAACTTTTCATTATCAGCAAACTAACAATTTCTAAAGATGTTTGAGGTAATATTCAGTCTTAATGCTCCCTTGAGAGCCTGAAAGTAGCAAAGAGGAAATGAAGAAAAATGTGTTACTGTATTAAAGCAAACACACAAATGAGACAAAATGGCTGCATTTGGGACGCTAATAAACAGAGGGAAGCATTTGGAACAATAATTTGGAACAATAATGCTACGTCCCCTCAAGACGCACGCTTCTGCCCAGAAACCTCCCTGATTGGTTAAGATGGGAGCTGCACTAAAGCGGGAGTTTAGAGCCCCGCTATTGGCTCTAAAGCGTCTGACAGCCGCCTATAAAAGAGCTGTCAGATGCGGCGAAGCTTGCTGGCTGTTACGGAGTTGTTCACTCGCTGTTGTCACTGTTATTCTGTTTAAGCCTTAACAAAGGCTTGTTCTGGTTCTCATCCTGTCTCACCTCAGTTCCTTGACCTCTCATTCGCGGACAGAACAAATAATTTCAATATAAACTATTACTAGGAGCAAATTTTCATTTAATCTGCTTGAATCCCAAAGCTGCCATATTTAGCCGAAAGGAAGATAACTGAAATTTAAGTTTTCCAACTAAAAGGGAGTGATGGCTCAGAAGTTAAAAAAGCTGACAGGCTGGATATGAGACCCAAGGGCCACACAATGGAGTGAGTTCCCATTACCTGCTCCAACTTCTGCCCAGGTTCCTGCCCACCTAGCAGTTCGAAAGCAGGCAAATGAGAATGGATAAAAAAGTACCATTCACTGGGAAGGAAGTAGCATTCTATGTGCCTCGGCATATAGTCTTGCCTACATGACCACGGAAGTATGGACAAAACTGGCTCCCTCGGCTAACAAATGGAGATGAACACTGCCCCCCCCCCGAGTCAGACATGACTGCACAGGGGAATCCATTACCTTTACCTTTTTTTGCCAACTAAAAGAAATATTAGACTTTTTTTTAAGTGATCTGTGACTCGTAGTAGTGCCATATGTGTCTGGGGTGGGGGCAGTGAGAGTTGGAGTAATGGGAATAACAAAACAAGCAGCCTTTTGTAGCTCCTAAAAAAGTGA
Source organism: Diadophis punctatus similis (assembly GCA_023053685.1). Classification (NCBI taxonomy): domain Eukaryota; kingdom Metazoa; phylum Chordata; class Lepidosauria; order Squamata; family Dipsadidae; genus Diadophis; species Diadophis punctatus. Next base: position 82,304,109 of record JALIGW010000002.1, on the reverse strand, counting down.
CCTGACTTCATGAAATTGTGTATTTCAGGCCCAGCCTAGCTAGATGGGTCAAAAAGGTGCTGTAGACAGAGCTGGGGTGGTGGTGGAGTTAAGCCTGTCAACAGCTTAGAGTCATTGTGTCCTACAAGCCCTCTAAGTCCAAATACTCCTGAATTCCGTTGATCCTCATTTGGTGCCAATTTAGCAATGAACCTTAGATTCTTATGTATAGGCTTGAATAAATCCATGCTGCAACTTACGAATGCTCCTGATTGTTTGCGCCTGATAGGTGTCGTATTAACTAGTTTCTAAGCAACCCAAAGAAACACGAAGAAGGCTGGCTGCACTCTGTTATAGTACAGCTTACTTTATTTATTGAGACCTGCATATCTTGTAAAATTGCTTCTCAATCAACAATACAGGAAGTACTATTAGTTCACTGGTGATGATTTCCTTCATCCCAATGCCAACCTAAAAATACATTTTGAAAAATAGCCAAATCAAAGCCGATCGTGAATTCTTGAGAATTCAAGAAGAAACACTGTCATCTCATGAGATTTAGCAATCCTGTTGTTCTGTTCCCATGGGTATGCCCCCCAAAATAAGATGTACGGGAATGAATTGGGAACAATACACTTTTACTTCCAAGAAAGTCTTAGCAAGAATTAAATCTTTTCAAAAGAATATCAGGTCTTAATGAGTTATTTACACGGAGGCCTTCTCAGTAGTTGGCTAGAGACCCAGAGAAACAGGCAGATAGTTTTATCTCAAACTCATGGAGATTTGGTGGAAGCCCAAGTCCAATTAGCACAGATAAAATATTCACGTTTAAAATCCAAGACCAAGACACAAGAGAAAGCGAGATCGAGATCAAGATGCTGGAAACACAGAACAGGGTTGTTCTCTGCAATGAAGCCCCTGGTGACAGACCCTTAAATAACCTCAGGGTATGGTCAAGCCCTGCAGTACTACTCACGAGGAGGCCTCCTTCTCATTAGCCACTCATGTCTCTTGGAGAACCTGCGTGCTCTGGCATCAAGAAGAGGCTCCTCCTCTTCTCCTGAGTCACTAATCTTAGGAGATGCATCAGGCTCTAATTGTTCGCCAGCCTCTGACCCCACGTCCTCTTCACTCTCAGTCTCTGGTGCCAGGAACACCAGTCTTCTGTACTGCACCCCCACTACCTCCAAATCCTCGGGATCGACTGCTAATTGCACCGGACTCGACCTGGCCACAACACTTGTGCAATTTGGGAGATTGTAATTACAGTAAATGTGTTTTCTGGTTTAAATTTGAAATCCCCTAAGTTCTGATTGTTTTACCAGAGGTCTTCAAACTTGTCAACTTTAAGACTTGTGGACTTCAACTCCCAGAATTCTCCAGCCAGCTGGCTGGAGAATTCTGGGAGTTGAAGTCCACAAGTCTTAAAGTTGACAAGTTTGGAGACCCCTGTTTTAAACCCAAGCCTCCAAGTGTGGGAGAAGGGAGAAACTCTCTCAGGCACCCCCAAGAAATTCCCCTTAGACTTTAATCTTTGTGCTGCATCTCCAATCTTCTTATGTGACCTGAGGGAAAAGAATATATATTTCAATAGGATTTAGGCATTTCTTTAACTTGGCAGTGTTATTGTGCCAATGTCTTTTCCTTCTAAAGTTTAATTTAAAGATTGTTTTGAGAGTTCCTGAATGAAACTTTTCTGTAAGAAATTAAAAGTGGTAACATTTCTGGATGGTAAACACCAAAGGTGTTGTGGATTTGGACCAGGGGTGAAATCCTCCCGGTTCGCCCGGGCCAGTCCTTCGGTGTATAGCCGATGGAACTGGTGGCGGTCGCGGCGCGGAGCTTCTCCCGCCCGCTTTCCCGGCCCGGCTGAACGCCGCCATTCGGGTTATTTTTCCCTCTGTGCATGCACGCGCATGCACAGAGGGAAAAATAACCCGAATGATTGTGGTCAGCCGGGCCGGGAAAGCGGTGATTGTGTTCAGCCGGGCCGGGAAAGCGGGCGGGAGAAGCTCCGCGCCTCGACCGCCGCCAGTTCCATCGGCTATACGCCGAAGGACTGGCCCGGGCGAACCGGGAGGATTTCACCCCTGATTTGGACCCAGAATTTTCTTGTAACATAAGCTTACTCCAAAACTTTAAGAGTGACTCATTTTTTTTCTAGCACAAGTTTGTAAAGTTTTCTTTTCCCCTTTCCAAGTGGTACATTTCTAAACCTCTCCCAACTTCTTCATAAACAAGAGACTGTCTATGTATACGTGTGTAGATTTATAGTTTATAGCTATTGCTTCCAACAAGAATAAAATGATTTCCATTCTCTATAAGTCTTTAAGAAAAAAAGTATCTATCAAATAAATGCCTAAATATTTAAGTTTATGGCATTGTTGTGACAGTTCATGTGTTGACTAATGGGATTTTGGGTGCTCCTTGCCAAAAAAACCATGTATAATAGTCAGCAAATCAAAACTGTTGCCTTGAAATCAATGTTTGTAAAAGAAACATGTCACCACTTCTAAAAGAAAGAGATTATGCAACATCCAAGTGAAGAGATGACCCCTTCCTTCAAAGAGCAGAAAGATAGTCTGGCTTGTCTATTATACCAATATCACAAAAATAAAAACCCAAAGGAGAAACTTCTGGTAGTTACAAAGTGCGAGGGTCCCCCTCCAGTCAGGTTTATTGATTTATGTCTTGGTAGCGTAAAATAGTGTTCTGAATAGATTTATGTTTAATTTTCTTTTTATATCTTCCTGACCAAGGGTAACGCCCTCTGTTTCATGTCTCTCTCTCATTAGAGGCTTGATTTTTACTGTTAAGCTATCTCTATGCTCTGCAGAATTGCTTAAGATATATTTTATGTGAGAAATAGAAAGACTTTGACACGTTTCTTGAACAAACAAGAACACAGTTTATTTAAATACAAACTTCTCAGTAAAAGTCAAGTAAATTTCTTACAGCCACAACCAGCTATTCAATTCTTGTATACCTTTTCTTCCCCTCAGAGACTTTCCTAGCTTTCCTGACTAAATCTAAAAAAACCCAGTTCTTCTTTAGATTAAGGCCTATAGATTAGAGCATGTTTCACCATTTATCTCTATCTACAAATAACAGAATATATCAATCAATAAAGTCCCCTGACCCTGGCACCTGCTTCCCACAGAACTACCTAGAGCCTATGTTCTCTCCTGTTAATTTCCCTCTTGGACAGTTAAACTCAGGCAGAGAATCACTATAAACCTTCCCTCTTGGAAGTTACCACAAACAGAGCTCATTTACCTCAGCTCCTCCACCTAGGCCTTTTATAGTTCCTGGCCCTGCTATCTATGATCAGATTGGCTGGCTCCTTATGATGTAATCTATCCCCCCTCCCTTCTGGAGAACTGGGATAAACACATCCCCCTTTCTACTTACCATACATTTAAAAGCTGTTTGGGTCTATACTTACTTGTGTATACAATTCCTTTTAACCACACTTTAACTTTATACAACAACTTAACTCTTTTACATTCAGTACCTGTATGTGGGCATCACACAAAGTAATATCTTCCATATTTGCTTTTTTTACTCTATGCTCCATGGATGCTACCAGCACTAATAATGACATTCTTTCATCTTAAAGTTTGCAGAATTATTATGACATAAACATTAACAGCATGGGTGGGTTCCACTTACCTTCGCCACTGGTTTGCGTCCCCTCCACTCGCATGCACACGCATGTCCCCTCGTGCAATTCTGCTTTTGCACATGCTCTGTAGCTGTAATCAGCCCGAAACACAGCTGAGGAGCTGATCAGCTGTGCTTCGGCTGAAAGAATAAAGGTAAGTATAAACCCAGGGGTGGGCGGGAGGGCCCTTTTTCAAGCAGCAGCAGAGGAAAAAACTTCCAAACAGTAAAAAAATCCAGAAAAAAATTCCAAAAAAAAGATGGCAGCACCCATGGACCAGCACCGACTGAACTGGATCCGTGACGCCATCGTGACATTACCAGCAGGTCGCTACCGGTTCAGGTGATCTGGTCCGAACTGGAAGGAACCCACCCCTGATTAACAGATTAGAAAAGATTTTACTAGATTTATTTATTTATTTTGTGAGATTTATATACCGCCGCACAGTGCAAGCACTCTCTAAGTCAGTGTTTCCCAACCTTGGCAACTTGAAGATGTCTGGACTTCAACTCCCAGAATTCTGGGAGTTGAAGTCCAGACATCTTCAAGTTGCCAAGGTTGGGAAACACTGCTCTAAGTGGTTTACACCAGTAAGCAATGTATATTTATATTGCCCCCAACAATCTGGGTCCTCATTTTACCTACCTCAGAAGGATGGAAGGCTGAGTCAACCTTGAGTCGGTGAGATTTGAACCGCTGACCTGTGGATCACAGTCAGCTAAAGTGACCTGCAGTACTGCCTCTAACCACTGCGCCACCTCAGCTCAAATATGCATCAATGTTTTAGATGCATCAATCATCTACAATATTATTCTAGGATATGCAGGTAGCAATAGGGGGCATTCTTTCCTCCCGCCTCAAATTTAGGGAGACTAAAATGTAAGAGGTAACCAATGTATCATTGCAAAACCATAACTCACTGATTTATCCACAATACACAAACTGGGATCATGTTTTCTTTCTAGGAATACTATGTTATTTAATCTCAGTAGGAGACCAAACACAGAGCACTCATTATTCCTAAACTGAAAGGAATATATTTTGCAGATACATTTCAGTTCAGAAGTTTGCTTTGATGTCTTTTTTTTTTTTGGAAGATACATGAGTTTTAAGTTCACTGACCATGTATCCTTGAAGATCCAAGTGTTTTTCTAGGGGTTTCTGAATTCTGACATTTTTTAAATCAAATGTGTTTGTGTATGTGCCGAGTTGAAAACCAAGAACTCGTATTACTAGAACACAACATACATCACATTGAAAGCTGAGCTGAAGAATGAACCCTTGCGGCTGTAGTTGGTATTATTAGGATATGTGATACATTATGAGCACAGAACTGGCACTGGGTTTATTACAAGGATTAGTTCCTTCCCAAGAGTCTCTATGTTTACGAATGCTCTAACTCACACATACATGCATGCTCATCTTTATCATCATACCTGAAAGATAGACACGTCTTTTGCAAAACTACAGATGCTACGTACTGCAAATAAATGACTAAAAGTTATCTGAAGAGATTTCAAAGCACAAGTATTTATACTCCTTCTTACTTGCTAAGCAGGTAGTGTTCTGTTTATATCTTCAGGAACCTCTGATTAAATATCAGAGGTTCCTGGTCATGTCACTCAGCATGATTTCTTTATAAGTGTTCATTGGAATGTATGAATGCAGCTGCAGCCCTTCAATTACAACAAATTGTTTTGGATTTCATAATTATTAGGGAGGGAAATGAAATTGCTCTTTCCTTTCCCTCCCTTTCCTTCCCTTCCCTTTCCTTCCCTTCCCTTCCCTTCCCTTCCCTTTCCTTTCCTTTCCTTTCCTTTCCTTTCCTCCCTCCCTCCCTCTTTAAGATACATTTATTTGTAGTGAAAAGTTCTAACAGGAACAAGAAAGCCACTGTTCATGGGGCTAACTTAAAACGTTTATCACCTATTAATAAATCTAATTTCCAGGCCAAGAATCTTTATTTTTTAAAATATATTTTCATTAATTTTCACATTTTACAAGTCATAACATTTTTAAACAGATCTGCAGCCCTTTATATACATTGCTATTATATTTGTGCATTTTATACAGCGTTTTACCATATTATCTAATCCTATGTCGTCGTCACACATTGTCTCTTCAATTTTCTATTGTTGGTCCAATTGTACCATTTTTCCCATACATCATAATATTCTGAGTTTTTTTGTTCTCTGAGTTCAATGGTTAGTTTGACCATTTCAGCACAATCATATATCTTTTTTATTATGATATTTTCCGTAGGTATATTGGGGTTTCTCCAGTTTTGTGAGTACACAATTCTGGCTGCTGTGGTAATATGCAAAATTAGATATTTGGTACTTTTACTATATTGTCTTTTAAATATGGCTAATAAAAGGAGTTCAGGAGTATGCTCGACCATTGTATCTAGTATTTCCTGTAACCAGTGATGTATTTTCATCCAGTATTTTTTCGCTTTAGGGCACAACCACCACATGTGAAAGAAGGTAGAATCTTTAATGCTACCAAATAAATACAACTATACTACTTTGTCAAAACTTTTTCTGTAATATTGGTTGCACTGGTTCTGCAAATAGGTCCCTCTGGTATTGTATGTCCAAAATTAATTCTGGAATTTTTGTGGTTCTTGGAAATGGTGTTTCTCTAGAAACTGCAGTTTTGAGCAATGGCCATTACGATGCTGTAGTTACAAAAGCCAAATACCACATTAGAGTGAAAATCAGAGGAAACAAATGTTTGCTACCAAAGATCCAGATTTACACCCCTAAAATATCATAAACCCTAACTAATAGAAATTTACAATTCATTTTTTGAGTGATAGTTATTGTATTGTCTGTTCAAGAAATTATTTTATCTTTGCAATCACTGTGCATTTATTATAATAAGAAGCAGCTGTAAGCATAGAAGTCCTGAAGATAGAGGTCTAGTTAGTACCAGTCTGTACATAGATGGCCAGGAGTTAGTTACACAGATTAATACATAATTCTATGTATTGAAATGTATTCTAAAACCTATGTGTTTAAACCTAGCCAGCTTCCAACAAGCAAAACCAATGGGGGTAAGCTGGATATGCTTAAGGATGTGAATCACTTAACATTCTGGGAATAAAGTCCAACATAAAACAAACCAAAACTGGAAAATTCTAGGAGGAAAAATATCTAAAAAGTTGGAGGACAGATTTCCGAGTACAGTGTTTATACGTACTTATCATCCATGTCCATTAGACAACAAAAGTCTTCCCCTATCTATGGGGAAAGGCCAAACTATCTCATCAAATACTGTTTGGATCATAGCAATTGTATGGAGTTGTGCTGGTCATTCATACCATCAGTATCTAAATTTGAAATTACGGGCTTAGGTGACAAATTTTATTACATTTTCTTCTCTCTTTTTTTATGAGTGCCCACAATCTGGCTGAGAGAAAGAAAAAGTGGCTCCATTTGCCGTATATAAAACATATCATTTCCATGATCTGTATGGAAGAGAATAATTTCTGGCAGCTTAGTGTTTTCTTTAAATTCAATGACAGTCTGGGGGGGGGGCAGGGAGGAGAAAGGGAAATAATGTTGTCTCTTTCATAAACCTTTAAAGCCTATGACAAGCTATATCTTATTTTGGCAGATGGCACGGGAAATAAATGATAGCATAGCCATAATCATAAGGACTGATGGGCTGCCTTTGTAAACTAGGAAGAATGAAACATTTATAACAAAAGAAATTCAGATTTATTTTCCTAAAGCCGAATGCAATTGTGTACCAGTTTGCTAAAGGATGACAAAATGGATTCAGAATAGATTTCATATCCATTTGTCAATAAATATTAATTGAATATCATTCAAGCTTTCAACAGCTTCGTTCTTAAAATAAGTGTTAAACAGATACTTGTCTCTTACCTCAGTATTAAATGGAGTCTGGTGAGAAGTTTGTCAATAAAGATTTAATGAAAATCAAAACCAGTGAAATGCAAGACTACAATATGGTGCGCTAATTAGAATACCAAACAGGACTTTAGTTGATTGGTTTATTTGGGCAAATAAGAGTATAGTTACTTTGAAAGAGAGTATAGTTACTTTACTAGAGTATAGTTAAAACTGCTAACAGTGTTTAAATAGGATAAATAAAAGGAGAAAGATGAAGTATGGTGACAATACAGATTTCTTGGAAAAAGGGATCCCAGTGCATTTACACACACACACACACACACACACACACACACACACACACACACACACACACACACACTTAATACAAAATTAAATTTCTTTGGGATCACATACTGCTGGAGCTGAAAGATATTCAGCCAGGCTACCATTTTTCCTCCAGGGGTTTCTACTCATGCCATAAAATCAAGCAAGGGTAAAAGACAGGTATGAGTAATGCAGTTTAGAAATAATTGTGTCCTTCTCAAAGTCTCTACCTTGTCTGTAACCATTAAAATGGGAAGGGAAAGTTTCACCCAAAGTTTTTTGCAACAGAGATAAATTCTCCAACAGCTAAAAAATGCAATTCTTACCCATAAAACAAAGATAATTTTCCTATTAGAAATGTTAGTTTAATGCATTCTGAGAAATCCAGACTCCCTAGGATAACTACAGGATTAGTTTGGGAATTTGATACTTTATAGTCTCAAAGTGTTCTTTTAATTTATCTCATTTGTGAAAATTTGGAGGAACTAATAAAAGAAGGGGCACAGACAGAATACTTACCAGAGGTGGGTTCCTCCTGGTTTGGAGCAGTTCGCCTGAACCGGTAGCGACCCGCTGGTGATGTCACGATGACATCACTGAACCGGATTGGTCGGTGCCAGTCCGTGGGCGCCACCATCTTAAAAAAATTTTTTTTGAATTTTTTTTAAAAATTCCTTCTGAGCATGTGCAGAAGCAGAGTTCTGGCACTGTGCATGCAGTTGCTATCTTTTTTTCGGCTTTGTTTTTTTTAATTATTATTTTTTGGGGATTTTTCATTATTGTGCACCCACGAGGCACACCCACGCGGCGCGGGAGGGAGCGAACCAGCAGTGAGGTAAGTTGGAACCCACCCCTGATACTTGCAAAAGCAGAAAACAATCTTCTCTTACAAAATACTTTTTATTTGTTGCTTATAATTTATACTTCTAGGCTGTCTTCTCATCCGCAATTTTGAGCATTACTCAGGTAGTTCTCAACTTACCACAGTTCATTTTAGTGACTGTTCGAAGTTACAATGACACTGAAAACAATGACTTATGACTGTTTTTCACACTTATGATGGTTGCAGCATCCCCCATAGTCATGTGATCAAAATTCAGACGCTTCGGCAACTGACTCATATTTATGACGGTTGCAGTGCCCAGGTTCATGTGATCACCTTTTGCGACCGTCTGACAAGCAAAGTCAATGGGGAAGCCAGATTTACTTAACAACCACATTACTAACTTAACAACTGCAAATATAGTGATTCACTTAATAACTGTGGGAAGAAAGGTTGTAAAATGGGACAGAACTCATTTAACAACTGTCTCGCTTAGCAAGTTTTGGGCTCAATTGTGGTTGTAAGCCAAGACTACCTGTATTAGGGTTAAAAGAGAACCATTACATTTATCTCCATCATCTATTGTATATAGCAGTGATGGCAAACCTATGGCACGCGTATCTGCTGGCACGCGAGCCGTTGCCTAGCTCAGCTCCAGCGCGCATGTGCACGGCGGCCAGCTGATTTTTGGCTCGCACAGAGGCTCTGGGAGGGCGTTTTTGGCTTCTGGAGGGCCTCCGGGGGGATGGGAGAGGGCATTTTTTGCCCTCCCCAGGCTCCAGGGAAAGCCTCTGGAGCCTGGGGAGGGCAAAAAATGTGCCTACCGGGCCCACCAGAAATTGGGAAATGGGCCATTTCCGGTCTCCAGAGGGCCTCCAGGGGGGCATGGGAGGCCGTTTTTGCCCTCCCCAGGCAGTGAATTATGGGTGTGGGCACTCGTGCATGTGCGATAGCACGTGCGCATGCACTTTCGGCACCCGAGGAAAAAAAGGTTCACCATCACTGGTATATAGCAACAGCAATAGCACTTAGACTTATATACCACTTCATAGTGCTTTTACAGCCCCCTCTAAGCAGTTTACAGAGTCAGCATATTGCCCCCAACAATCTGGGTCATGACTTTACCCACCTTGGAAGGATAGAAGGCTGATATAGCTGCCCATCACACATATGTGACTCTGGGTGATAAACAAAGTTACAAAAAGAATAATACTATATTATTTTATAAAATTTAGCACATTTTAGTTCCAAAACCCATTGGGGAAGGATGGCAACAATACTGCAAGCTTGAGTATGATTAACACTTTGCTCTAATACTATATGTTCAAGTGTTATTAACTTCCATTTCATATCTCAATTAATCCCTTTTATTCCTCATTTTGTTATTGTTGCTATGCTACTGCCTTTAACATTTTTGTACTGTTGCTTGGAAATCCCAAGAAAAGAGCCCAGCCATAAATAATTTAGGGTATCACCATTCATGCAAATGTCACTGCTGCTGTTTAAGCATAAATCACATTTAGCTGTTGCTATGAATTGTTAATTTGACCTTCCCTGGGAAAACTTGCATTATATCAGACATAATTTGTTTACTTAGTCCATTGTAATAATGTTGATTAGCTTAAAAGGGACTTATGACATTTTGATACTTTGTTTATTTATTTATTTATTTATTGGTTCTTATATGCTGTACAACCAAATCATATTTGGGTTCAAGGTCTAGTTCTTGCTACACAATTCTTTCTCTACCGTGGAAGGTAAAATGCTTTAAAAGCAGGATATTTGTGAAGTAGGGGAAAATGTTACAATATCACATATAAATTGGTGATAAACAATAAAAAATAATCAAACAGAAGGAAGTCCAATCAATATATGATGGGTCTCAGATCTCAAGGTCCATGGAAGAAATGATTCTTTGGTAGATGACAAAAAGGTCTTACCGTATTTTTCGGAGTATAAGACGCACCTTTTTACCCTCAAAAAGAGGGTGAAAATTTGGGTGTGTCTTATACACTCAATGTAGCTCCACCCAGCCACCCCCACCCTTTGGCCTCTGCCTGCCAACAATTTACCTCTTTGCAGAAAACAGAACAGAAACAGAAGCCTTATTAGCACACTAAGAGATTACTTGCCTCCTGATCTACAGCTGACAGGCTTGCAAGCCACGTGGTAAAATGACACTAACTACGGTGGCTGTAATGAGACAAAATGCTGGGAGATAAACTGCAGCTACTGTAGCCTAACGGTAGAGCTCTTACCTCATAGTCAGGAGGTTGTGAGTTCTATCCTAGGTAGAGGCAGATTCTGTTAATATGTTATTTTGTTAAATGTTTGTAGAGTGTTCAAATTATAAGACTTATTTTTTAAAGACTGCTTTATTATTGTTCTAGACAACTTAACAAAATGAAGAAGCTTTTTAAAATAAATTCTTGCTCTGAAGAGGCCCAGTGCTATTGTATCTTCTTTTAAATAGCAGAAAGTCTTCCAGAAAGCCACATCAATTTTAAAGATATGTAAAAGTATAATCTGAAATGTCCTGTTTTAGTATTAAGTATTAGTATTAAAATAAGGCAGCTGAATTAAACCCTGACTTAGTCATGTTTGGAGTAGATCTATTTAAATAATTGGGAGGAGTTAGTGTGATTACATTTAAGAAAACTTTCTGGGATTAATATACTGCCATAATGTACATTTCTCCAATTCTTTGCTATTTCTATGGGTCAGGCATACATGCACAGAAATACACAGCAAACAGTGTATATCATCTGTGCTGTTTGCTGTTTGGCAAATTGCTGGGAGGCAGAGGCCTATTTTCCTTGTTTTCCTCCCCCACAACTAAGATGCGTCTTATACTTCGGTGCGTCTTATACTCCGAAAAATACAGTATATATACAGACAGCCATTCCTTAGCTGCTGGTCATCAAGCAAGTTTTGCAATTGGGATATGCAAATCAGCTAATTTTAGTTTCATGGAATTTCTCATATTTGAAACAAAGTTATTTTTGGCTTGTTACAGTGTCTGTTTAAGAATTCTACAGAGAAAATTTTTTTGCATGGCTCTTAAATTTCTGTCATTTGTGGAATCCTTGGTGCTCTCTGAGCTTGCAAACATTTCATTACCTAACTAGGTAACATCATCCATGCTAATGAGTGTGAGGTTTGCTCCCAGTTTATATACAGTGGCTTGCCCCATCAATTTTGATGGGGGTGTGGTTTTCTTCTTGGTAGTTCTTTGAATAGGAAATTGTTTTCTGCTTGATTCGTTGATTCCATCATCTTGCTTGATTTTGTCATTTGTGTACTAACCCATGCTGTTTTCTATAGACAGTAAGTAAGTAAGTAAGTAAGTAAGTAAGTAAGTAAGTAAGTAAGTAAGTAAGTAAGTAAGTAAGTAAGTAAGTACAAATCAGGTAAACATACTGGTACACTCAAATGAATTTCTCTCCTAGTCCTATATGGCAAAGGAACAGCTCTTAATGAAGAATGAAAGAATATATAATGAAATGATATCAGTAGGACTTACTCTCTGCTATTGTTTCTGGAAAGAGACTTGTAAGGTCAGTTATGCTGCAAAAAAACTCGGATTTGGGTAATAAGACCAAAAATTGCTAAAAGCTTGCCACCCTACAACTCCCACCCACCCGCCAACTTAGTCCTGGAAAACCTGTTGAAAGAAATCTGATAAATCATATTCTTTCTAACTTCATTTTCCTCACTAAATTTTGCATAAATACCTCTTCTGGTTGCTCGTTTATGCGTTTTTTAGCCCGAAATTCTTATTTCAGGAAGTGTCAGCCCTGTATATGCGTGTCATTCCCAATAATCCATTTAGACACATATGTATTTAATATTCTTGTGGCCTGCCAGTTCCCAGCAGAGCTGGTGGCAGACTCGGATGATGAGGAGGTTGGGGAGGAACTTGGGCCAGTTCTGGAATCTGGGGAAGGCTCTGATCTCTGATGGATGATCTGCATCAGACGCAGAGCTAGAGCCAGGGCTGTCCAACATTTCTCAGCCACCCAAGAGGCAGCTGTCTTTGGAGGCTGATATGAGTGAGGAGGAAGAACAACTGGGACCTGTTCCAGATGCATGGATGTGCAGAGCTGTTAGGAGAGGTGAGCAACGGAGGACAAGGAGTCGACTCAGTAAGCAAAGAACACGTGACTGCTGAATGACCCCTCCCTGGCTGGGGAATAAATAGAAGGAAAGGGGAGTGGTTGTTGTAGGAGACAACAGTTCATATTTCTGAAGTTTTTGCTCATTGTGTTTCATGCCACAGAGACTGCTTGCCCAAACTTAATTTGCAGCCTTTCGGCTGGGAGCTCACGGCCTTGCAATTATCGCAAGGAACTGATAAGGTCTGTTGCTGCTGTTAACTCCTTGAAGGATTCTTGCCTGGACTTTTCGGTGGGTGAATGCAATTAATTCACAAGAGATAAATAAAGAGGGGTTTTTCCCTTTCTTGCTTCTGCTAAGGCTGGGTCAGAACAAATTTAAGCACCTTTTCTTACAGCTTAGTGTTCCATTGGGTAGAAGTATATGTTGAACCCAGTCAATAAATTCCCATAGCAGTATTCCCAAAATTCAAGACTGCAATCACCACAAACACACAATCACAACTTTGGCTTTGACAGGGAAATAATAAAGACCATAATTGTATACAGAAGTTGAATGTAATAATGGAGTACATTTTGCACACCATTATATTAATAATAATAATTACCAAGGTATTGTGTGTTAAGGGACATGTGCAAATGACACCCCCTAGGCCAGCATTCAGACTTTCCCTCCTTGGCTGCCCACAAATGAGACTGTATTAATAATTTGGGATAACATCTTTCTTTCTGAAGTTAGGCATTCTGTATCTTGTATCATGCTGGAAAGGGGGAAAAAATCAGGCAGTCACTACATGGTAGTAAAAAGATATGGGACATGAGAGATACAGGAGGAGAATCTCTCTCTCTCTCTCTCTCTCTCTCTCTCTCTCTCTCTCTCTCTCTCTCTCTCTCTCTCTCTCTCTCTCTCTCTCTCTCTCTCCCTCCCTCCCTCCCTCCCTCCCTCCCTCCCTCCCTCTCCCTCTCTCCAAAATTTTACAGATTGTGAATGACTCAATTGCATTAAAATTAATGCAACATATTTAAATGCTAATCAGTTCGCTGAAGAGCATCTCCAATGTGGCTAGGATTATGTTTAAGGGCTCTCCAGGTGGAAGAGGCCTTATACATAATCCATGCTCCACTATGGAAGCGTTGATAGCATTTTCCTTGTGGTAGGGTTCTCGATTTCCACAAACCCCACTTTCCTTTATGGATACTAAATGTAGGAGATGACTAGGCTGAGCCTGAGGGAGGGATTAACCTGATCATCCCCTACATACTAAAATGGTCCAGAAAGATTCATGTTCAGAGAAGTTTGGAGAAGTGGTGTTCTGATCACCTAAACCCTTGTTTGGAGACAGCAGTACAATCAGATCAGAGGTGGGTTTCAGCAGGTTCTGACCAGTTCTGGAGAACCGGTAGCGGAAATTTTGAGTAGTTCAGAGAACTGGTAAATATCACCTCTGACTGGCCCCACCCCCATCTATTCTCTGCCTCCCGAGTCCCAGCTGATCGGGAGGAAATGGGGATTTTGCAGTAACTTTCCCCTGCCACGCCCACCAAGCCACGCCACAGCCACCAAGCCACACCATGCCCACCAAGCCACACCCACAGAACCGGTAGTAAATTTTTTTGAATCCTACCACTGAATCAGATGTCCCAAATGGTTTAAGAGAGTTTGTATTATTATGCAAAGATCTAGGCATTTCTGCTTGAATTATAAGTTTCAAGCACCATAGATTGACACAGCTACTGTATGCAACTGTAATTGTCTGGAACACTGATTACTAAACCGATACATTTTTTTTGTCGGCACTATTTGTATTGTATTCAATCTTCAGATCATTGGAAGTAATGCTTCCAGAATGATGCCTTTTGATGACACACTGTGTTTTAAACACACAATACACGCATTTTTTCCACAGTACCAGTTTTGTTTTATGATGCAACTATCTGTATAGTAGTTTATCCATTGACCTAATTTTTTGCATTTTCACAATACTCTAGGTACCTTGGTTAAGATATTAAACCACCAACAAGCCAGGTACTTTTTAATGTAATATATTAGAAGGGCTGCCAATTCTTTATTGTAAACATCCAGATTACCACAAGGTGGCAGCAAAGAAATATAGACAACTATAACTGCTTGCTGTCACCCTTGTTGGGCATCTGGATTTTTGCAACCCGGATTTGCTAGCTCTCAATACGGTACCTTCTCGCTGAAGCAATTTGATGTACAGTTTAATAATCTCTAATAAGGACGTGTTTGTATTCGAAGAAGCAAAGGACACATTGTTAATGACTTGGATGCCAAGGAGTAAATAATAAGTAGCTCAAAGTAACTTATTTGCCCATCACTAAATTTAATCTGATTTGTGAAATTAAGAGAATATAGACTAGAGTTTTGGATCTGCAGTGTTTGTTAAAAAAATATACTAACCTGCAGGCATCCAGCTATTATGCTAGAATAAGGTGACCAGACGTCCCGCTTTTGGCGGGACAGTCCCGCTTTTTAGTAATTTGTCCCGCGTCCCGCAGTGTTTCAAAAAAGCCCCGCTTTTTTCGGCCGGGCCAGTCGTTTGGCATAGAGCCGATGGAACTGGCAGCGGTCGCGGCACGGGGCTTCTCCCGCCCGCTTCCCCCGCCTGGCTGGACGCCGCCATTCGGGTTATTTTGCCCTCTGTGCATGTGCAGAACGCTTTGCGCATGCGCAGAGGACAAAATAACCCGAATGGCGGCGTCCAGCCAGGCGGGGAAGCGGGCGGGAGAAGCCCTGCGCCGCGACCGCCGCCAGTTCCATCGGCTCTACGCCGAACAACTGGCCCGGCCAAACTGGCAGGATTTCACCCCTGGCTCTGCGGTGATGAACAGGTAAGCCTGCGCCAGTAGGAACCCACCCCTGGCTGCGATGAAGGGGGGTTGTTTGGGGGCTGCACAAAGCTGCAGGATAAGAGAGACGGATCCCTCTCGTCTTGCTCTCCTAGAACACCCCCCCCCCCCCCGTCAATGGTGTCCCGCTTTACAAAAAATAAAATCTGGTCAACTTATGCTAGAAGGATGGGTTATTTTTTTTAAACTAATTGCTCCTGAAGTAGTAGCCATGCAGTGGTGTAAATAAGATGCAGTAGGAAAGTCTGCTATGACTGGGTAAAGTTCAGATCCCATTGTAGATTTAAAAAACAATAACCACACATGTATATTTTATTTGTTTTATTTAGAAAATGTATATCATCATCCATTCTAAATAAATAACTCTAGGGTGGTGCTATACATTTCCTAAATACATAAATAATGCATATATGCTTAGCCAAATGCTTTGGTGCATTGTAGGCCTCGAGAAAGGAAAACAGAGTACTTTGTTTTTGCTTTTTCACTTTTATTTTTAGTCTTTCCAACACCACAGACTGTTGGCAAGAAATGATGTGAAGAAACTCTGTCTCTATCTGTCAGCAGGATAACTCTCCAAAAACAGAACAGCATCAAGTTTGATATGGGAGGAAGAAGCTGGCAAAAGAAAACACCAAGTTTGCAAACAAGCTGGATCAGACTGGGGAGTGTGGAGAAAACAATTTCCAAAAAATTTTTCTCCACCCGAATTGGAAAGCTGTTAACTCTTTCATTCTAAGGCCCTTCTCCTCTGGTCGTGTGATCTGTAGCAGTAGCCTGCCCATTCTTTCCAATGCACGCCTACTCAGAAGATAGAAACACACATATTCACACTGACACAGTATTGATTCATTCAGTCTCTCAAGCACATAATGTACACATAGCACCTATGCTGATAAGAGTCATCCACAAACCACATAGGAACAGCTCCTGATTGGTCCCTGGGATAAAAGTGCATACATACATCCTGAGACCACCAGGCTCAAGGTTGACTCAGCCTTCCATTCTTCCGAGGTGGGTAAAATGAGGACCCAGATTGTTGGGGGCAATATGCTGAACTCTGTAAACCGCTTAGAGAGGGCTGTAAAGCACTATGAAGTGGTATATAAGTCTAAGTGCTATTGCTACATGCATCATATGTATTACTTCATTGCACAGAATAAAATATTAACACATACAGTGGCCACCACTGGAGGGATGGGGAAAAAATCCCAGGAGCCAGGTTCTTTATGCTTTCACTACCTTGTTTACATATGCTCTACTACAGACTTGATTTCAAATCCTATCAGTCCTTATAAGATATGAAACAGATGAAAATCTTCTTAGGGTTGATGGACTAGCTGCTTCAGGGTAAATTACTATGTCCAGGATGATTCTAGTAGGGGCCCCTACCTTTGGGATGAAGTAAAAGTCCCATCAAATGTCTGTCCCATCCTATTATATTATGACCATGGTTAAGAGAGATGGACATTTTTGTTACAACAGCAAGCATTATTCTTCCTCCCTTATCTGTGAGTCAGGCCAGGCAACTTTAGCATGCATGAATAGGCAGGGAAGGAATTATGCATTTAAAGATAAATGCTTAAAGCCTTCCTCTTTTCAGATTATATGCATCAATATATCAGAATATCTCATACCAAAATTAATAAAATGAATTGATTGTTTTGGGATTATTTCTGGGTACTATGAAATTGGCCTAAATTTGAAATATACTTTGGAAACTACCAATTTGTCATAATTAGCTTTTCCCCCAGAGACAAAATATTGGGTTGAGAATTCCTAGAGGTAAACCTTAGTAACTATATCAAATTTATTTTTTTAAAAAAATCAGAAATATCAATAGGCATGGTTAGATGGGTCTTGGGTGGTTCATCCTTCTCATCCTATTCTGTGCCATCCCATTATTTCTCCATGAGTTTGTCGTGGTTTCTTTTTTTTGAACCACCAATGACCAGATTGACTCAGACTCAACAGACTCAAATCACTGGAAACTTTGAGAATTGGTTGGGGGACCTTTGCACAGGTTCGCCTGGTGCACCAATTGCGACCCTACTTGGAGAGGGAGGCACTACTCACAGTCACTCACGCCCTTATCACCTCCCGGTTGGATTACTGCAACACGCTCTACATGGGGCTACCCTTGAAGAGTGTCCGGAGACTGCAATTGGTGCAAAATGCAGCTGCGCGAGCTGTGGTGGGTGTGCCTAGATACACCCACGTAACACCTATCCTCCGCCAGCTGCATTGGCTGCCCATTAGTCTCCGGATCCAATTTAAGGTATTGGTTTTGACCTTTAAAGCCCTACATGGCTCAGGGCCAGGTTACCTTCGGGACCGCATCCTGCCGCATACCTCCCTACGACCGGTTAGGGCCCACAGAGTTCGCCTCCTCCAGGTTCAATCGACCAAGCAATGCCGATTGGCGGGGCCGAGGGGGAGAGCCTTCTCTGTGGGAGCTCCCTCCCTTTGGAACCAACTCCCTCCAGAGATCAGGACTATCCCCACCCTGCTGGCCTTCCGTAAAGCAATAAAAACTTGGCTCTTCTGGCAGGCGGGGTGAAAGTGAGACCAACCAGACCAGATATGGGTCTCCCCCCTTGGTTATGAATGTGAGATGTTCTTTTTAATTTTTGTAAATTTTAATTGTTATGATTTTATATTGATAAATGGATTTGACATGTTGTGAGCTGCCCAGAGTCCCCCGGGAGTTGGGCGGCATACAAATCTATTTAAATAAAATAAATAAATAAATTTGTATCTCTCTTCAGAGGCTGGGTGGAGACTTTTATTTTACAAAAGAAAAATTGACTAACCTCCCTCCCCCCAAACCCAAGAAAATGTAGTTCAGAAATTAATGTGAATAATACAACTATTTCCTATTTGAACTACCATATTTACTATAAGCTCTTTATATACACTATATTCTTTAATACTGAATTTCGGTATATTCCCTTATCTTTCTATTGTACAGCTCTAATATATTTGTTTTTACTGATCGGTAATCTTTATCCCTTTGTGTCTTTATTGTCATTTTCTACAGTTATACTCCTTATTCTAAAGAGCTCATTTTGTCTTTTCTGCTTGTCCATTCCTGGTTGGATTTCTTGACTCTTCTCCTCTTCCTAATATTTACTCCATCTTTCCCTCATACCAGCTCTGAGTAAAGGATTAAAAAAAAGGTTCTTATTTTATATTTTGTTCATCTCCTCCCTCCTTTCCTGCTTTCACTTTCTCATCAGGGCTGTCTATCTTTTAGTTTGCCTCTTTATTTGGCTCCTGGGCTTTGGGTCAGTTTATTCAGCTTATTCTTCATACAGCCTATGGCGGCAGAGCTGCCATCTGGTCTCCCCTCCTCCTTGCCCCCTGCCCAACACTGCTGCTTGATTGGTCACTGCTGTTTGATTGGCAGCTGACGGAAGGGCATGAATCATAGATTCAATTTCATTGTGATCGAAAGTACAAATTCATCTGGAAGAAAGAAAGAAAGAAAGAAAGAAAGAAAGAAAGAAAGAAAGAAAGAAAGAAAGAAAGAAAGAAAGAAAGAGAAAGAAAGAAAGAAAGAAAGAAAGAAAGAAAGAGAAAGAAAGAAAGAGAAAGAAAGAAAGAAAGAAAGAAAAAAGAAAGAAAGAGAGAGAGAGAGAAAGAAAGAGAGAGAGAGAGAGAAAGAAAGAAAGAGAGAGAGAGAGAGAGAGAGAAAGAAAGAGAGAGAGAGAGAGAGAGAGAGAGAGAGAGAGAGAGAGAGAAAGAAAGAAAGAAAGAAAGAAAGAAAGAAAGATAGAAAGAAAGAAAGAAAGCCATTTTTTTCATGCTCCCTCCTTTTTTTCCCTCTCCAAAGTACAGTGCAAGGACCAAATTTAATTGTGATTTATGATATTTGAATGATGCAAATAATGCAAATTTTCATCATTTTCATCACTGTAATCAAATTGTCTTTGATTTACCAACCTGTCCTCCACTATAATTACTCTACATATTAAAACACAATGCTTTAAATAGTAAATAGTAGTAATAATAATAATTGTCTTGTTTCGTTTTGTCATCCTCATGCTCCAGATCTAGGGGGAAACAAGAACAGTTATTGACTAGTCAGTTTTAGTCAGAAAACATCCTGGCACTCTGTAGCTTAAAATTATGACTATCAAAATACTAATGAAAAACTATAGCCGTTACAATACAAATTGGATTGCATTTTACGCTGCATTAGCAGTACTTGAATAATAGCAAGAGGTGGTCATCTGGAAGCACTCTAAATCTGAGACAATCATTCAGATCATAATTTGCAAGACTGACTTTTTTGGTAAATCGTGAAAAAAAATGAAATTGTCTGGTATTATCCCTTTTGAGCAGTTGAGCTGAATAGAAATAAATGCTGAGTGATATTTTTTTCCTTGTTTTTATTTTTTTGCAACCATTATCAGAAGAGAGATGTAGCATCTATAAGGATCAAGGTAATGCATAAAGTGTGCATATAAATATGATTATAGACCAAATCCAGTTTTCATAGAATAGAATAATATAGTTGGAAGGGACATTGCAGGTCTTCTAGTCCAACTCTCTGCTTGAGTAGGAGACCCTACACCAGAGGTCTTCAAACTTGGCAACTTTAAGACTTGTGGACTTCAATTCCCAGAATTCTGGGAGTTGAAGTCCTCAAGTCTTAAAGTTGCCAAGTTTGGGGACCCCTGCCCTACACTATTTCTGAAATAGTGGTTGTCCAGTCTCTTTTTGAAAGCCTCCAGTGATGGAGTACCCACAACTTCTGAAGGAAAGCTGTTCCATTAGTTGATTGCTTTCACTGGTAGGAAATTTCTCCTTAATTCTAGGTTGTTTCTATCCTTGGTTAGTTTCCATCTATTGTTTCTTGTCTTGCCTTTTGTTGCTTTGGAAAATAGTTTGACCCCCTTGTCTTTGTAGGAGCCTTTCAAATCTTGGAACATTATCATGTCACTCCTAGTCCTTCTTTTTATTAGACTAGACATGTCCAATTCCTGTAACCCTTCTTTGTTTGTTTTAGCCTCCAGTCCCCTAATCATTCTTGTTGCTCTTCTCTGCCCTCTTTCCAAAGTCTCAACATCTTTTTTATATTGCTGTGACCAGAACTGGACATGGTATCCCAAGTGTGGGATAAGGCTATATATATAATACCTCACATGATCTTGAGTCTATCCCTCTATTAATTGGCTTTTTTGGTTGCTGCTGCACACTGTTGACTCATATTTAAGTGATTGTCCACTAGGACTCCAAGATTCCTCTCATAGTTACTTGTATTATTTATTTATTTATTTATTTATTTATTTATTTATTTATTTATTTATTTATTTATTTATTTATTTATTTATTTATTTATTTATTTATTTATTTATTTATTTATTTATTTGGTAGTTTTTCTATGCCGCCCTACTGCCTCAGGACTCAGGGCGGCGTACAGCATTTTATGAAACTCCAAACAAATAATTTAAAAAGGCAATTTAAAAACAATTAAAAACATATAAACAACATACATACATGGGGGAGACATCAGATATAAAGTCGTCTCAAACTCACCCCACCTGCAGGAAGAGCCATGTCTTAATGGCTTTTCAGAAGGCCAGCAAGGTGGGGATGATTCGGATCTCTGGGGGATTTGGTTCCAGAGAGCAGGGGCCCCTACAGAGAAGGCCCTCCCCCTAGGCCCCGCCAGTCAGCACTGTTTGGCTGACGGGACCTGGAGGAGACCAGTCGAAGGGAAGAATGAGGCAGAATGCGGTCCCGGAGATAGCCTGGTCCTAAGCCATGTAGGGCTTTAAAGATGATGATCAGCACCTTGAATTGTACCCGGAGACCAATGGGCAGCCAATGCAGCTGGCGGAGTATAGGTGTTACGTGGCTGTACCTTGAAACACCCACCACGGCATGCACAGCTGCATTTTGCACCAGTTGAAGTCTCCGAATACTCTTCAAGGGCAGCCCCATGTAGAGTGCAGGTTTCACCTAAGCCAGGTTTCCCCTAGTCCAGGGGTGGGGAAAGATGGCTCTTTTATGACTTGTGGACTTCAACTCCCAGAATTCCTGAGCTAGCATGATTGGCTCAGGAATTCAGGAAGTTGAAGTCCACAAGTCATAAAAGAGCCATCTTTCCCTACCCCTGACCTAGTCTGTACCTCTGCAGTTGGCTTTTCTTGCCTAAGTCTAAAACCTTACTTTTATCTACATGGAATTTCATTTCTTTTATATAGGGCCTTTGATGACTGAGCATTTAACCTCCTTATTCACAAATTTTCAAGGTGTCTCTGTTTAATATTCTTTAAAGATACCTTGGCAATGAATGAACATTTAGCTACAGAGTGCATCATTAGCTATCCGGTTCAAAGTATTACTGTTTGTTCCAAATTTCTAATAAATATTATCTTGGAACTTTTGAAAAATTGATGCCTTCCCATGATTATTGAATGCCAACATAGGAAACCATTAATGTGACAGTATTTCTTGTCCAAACATTTCACCAAAAAGAAAAAGGTCCCATTTACCCACAAAGTTTGCTGCATTTTGGCCTAACTTACTGCACCATATTGTGATGAGGAGAAAATAACGGGGAAAGAGGAATGAATTATGGAGTCATCTGGAGCCCCTTAGAGAAAAGTCAGACTGTAAATCAGGGGTGCGGAACTATGGCCCCTTTATGACCTGTGGACTTCAACTCCCAGAATTCCTGAGCATGGATGGCTCAGGAATTCTGGGAGTTGAAGTCCACAGGTCATGAAGGGGCCATAGTTCCTCACCCCTGCTGTAAATGAACTGAATGTGTTTCTGCTCAGTTAATACCAGACTTTAACAATGAAGTTAGGAGTAATTCTTAAAGTTAAGAATATAGCATCCAAATGGTCCTCAGAAATGGGATGAATGCTACTATAAATAACGTACTTCATGGTGAAACTATCTTGTTTCTTTCTTTAAGCAAGATCATCCCAAGCTTATATATCCTCTCACTGTTTGGATCTGTTTGGTATCAACACAGGTTGATTTCGCCTTTCGTGTTTGTTTGTAGGTTTACGTACAAAAACTCATTTTACAGCTCATATGCAAATCCTTGGTGAGAACATCTTTCTCCCCTAGCCATGCAAACTGATGTGGCCTTGAGGAATAGTTAATATGCTTTTGCAGGGTGAAACAAAAAAAAAAAATAAGCTGCCTCAAGTAGCAAAATTCATTAGGATCTGGTGAGCCTGTGCTGTTTAGAGAGAAATCTGTTATAGTACTGTGTTTTATGATAGGAAATGCAACTGTGAAATGGCTTCATTTGTTTTTACTGCATTGTTTATTTCTAGAAGAGCACAAAATAATACATATCAAAGTCATAGATGATTTGGTTAGTTTACGTGCCAAATATATTTATAGAAAACCATTCTGCCTTCCTTTGTACCCTGTATTTCTCTAATATGTATGAGCAACTTATAGCACAGGAGAAACAGTTGATAGCAGCTGTTTGTCTTTGGTTGTCTCCCCCCCCCCCCAAGGAATTAAATTGTGTGAACAACCACTATGGAACTCTGCAGTATTAATTTCAAATTTACAAAATGGAATTGAGAGCTTGTTCAGGACCAATATTTTTTTAAAAATAAAAATAAACCAAAATCCCTGCTTGAGATGTATCCTTGCATTTACTTTGTCCTTCAACATCTTTACTTCTTTTTTTTAAAAAAATAGTTTTTATTAGGTTATTTACATTTAAAAACATACAAAAAGAGAAAGACAATAACAAATACATAACAAACATAAAACCTTCAATCTCTATGATTATCTTACAGCAGTTTTATATTGACAATTTATATCTATATAATTTTCAATTCATTTGTCTTATATATTTGTATAGCATATATTGTACAATAGATATTGATAAGTAATAACAAACATAATAATAATGGTAATAATAATAATAATAATAATAATAATAATAATAATAATAATAATAATAATAATAATAATAATAATAATAATAATAATAATAATAATAATAATAATAATAATAATAATAATAATAATAATATTGATAGTAGTAATAGTAATAGTAATAATAGTAATAATAGTAATAGTAATAATAGTAATAATAGTAATAGTAATAATAATGGTAATAATAATAATAATAATTAATAATAATAATAATAATAAAGTAATAGTATTCTTTTTAGTATTGTAGCATCATTATAATATATATATATATATATATATATATATATATATATATATATATATATATATATATACAGTATATATATACGTATACAGTATATATATACAATATACATATACAGTATACATATACATATACATATACATATACATATACATATACATATACATATACATATACATATACACACAAACACACACACACACACACACACACACACACGTATAATAAAGCTGATTTTTCCATATATTTCTTAGGCATAATTATACGTAGTCTCATATAATTTATATTTGTATTACTTATATTAATCATATTTGTTTTCGTTTTTCGTACCATTCATAAAATGTGTTCCAGATTTCATAGTACTCGGACTCCTCCTTTCCTTTTAATTCCATTGTCAGTTTATCTGCCTCTGCACATCCCAAAATTTTTCTAATTACAATACTTTCATTTGGGACATCGCTTTGTTTCCAGTGTTGTGCAACAGTTATTCTTGCTGCTGTTAATATGTGTAACATAATATAATGGTATTTTTTCTCCATTTTCTGATTGATAATTCCCAGCAGAAATGTTTCTGGTTTTATGTCTATTTCCTGTTTCGTAATTTCTGTTAACCAGGTTCTGATTTTAATCAGTCTTAGTGGGAACCAGTCCATGAGGCATGTTCCATGGGGTGATCTAGTGCCACCACCCGTTATAAATAAAAGTGGAGTTTTATTTCCTGGCAGAGCATCATATTAAAGTTCAATCATTCAGAGAACGCACAGTACTTGAATGTGTGAATGGTACTGTATGTATGATTTTCAGAGACAACAATGTGTTAACTTGCATCACAGCAGTCTGTCTAATGATCCAAATACATTGCACATACACATACAATATATCACTGAGATGTTCAGATGAGTTGGATGCTATATGCATTCATCACTCAGCTCTCACCTGTGGCTCCTAGCAGCTATAGCATGTGCAGCGGCCACACCCCAGGCAACAGCTTCGACAGGCTGGCCAAACCAGGTTGAGAGTAGCCGTTGGGTCATCGACCTTCGGTGAGATAGGGACTTGTCTATCCTGAGCATGTGAAGACAGATTCCGGCGGACTGAGTGGATGAAATCTATTAGAATAGGACAATGGTCATGAAGGCGGTCTCTGCAAGCAATGTGGTACGCTAAGAGCATGGCAAGACACGAAAGACGCCCTGGTCAACCACTGCGCCCAGCCCATCTCCAACTGTCTCAACTCTTGTCCTGCTATTTGGAGCAAGATGGAATCTGGAAAGAGAGAGTGAGGCTGACTATGCGTACCTCTCCCTCACTTTAATCCAATTCATGTGCAAGTCGTGACATCCCCCCCCAATTCCCATGATGATAGATGTCAAGGTCCTCTTCGAATACGATGGACGAACATCATCATCAACAGTTCAAGTTTCAAAGCAGGTTGTTTTGTTTATATTTACTGAAGATTTTGCACAGGGTAAAGGACAGATCTAAAGAAATAGAAAAGAACAAAAAGAAGAAGAAAGAAAGAAAGAGGTGCAAGAAAATGAAAAAAAAAAGGGGGGGTGGTAGAAGTACTAAAGGTATGGAAGTGTATTGAAGTTGCCACCATGGAGGAATGGAAAAAACTGGAAATCTTTTATACGTTTTTGCTAAAAGAAGAAAAAAAGTGAAATCATGATTTATGGATTTAATAATTGACATAGATGAGAATTAAATAGGGGAGATGACAGGTTTATTAATATCTCTTGAAAAGAAGGTTGGAACCATTATATTTCAAAGAAGTTCATTTCCTTCCTTCCTTCCTTCCTTCCTTCCTTCCTTCCTTCCTTCCTTCCTTCCTTCCTTCCTTCCTTCTATCCATCCATCCATCCATCCATCCATCCATCCATCCATCCATCCATCCATCCATCATCTTTATCTTATTGAAGAATTAAATGCTAGGCTGGAATCTACTTCCAATCTCTCAGAAGTTTTCCTTCTCTTGAAAGAGGGTTGTTTAAGATGCTTGAAAATTGCTTTTGACCTTTTCAGCTTTTTTTTCTTGTCATTATTGTTGTTTCTTTCTGCTATACATATTTCCATAACTCCAAAGCATTTCCTCTTCCATATTTTACCCTCTGAGAAAAAAAAATTCAGATGCTCTCTTGAGAAATGATTGAATTTGACAAGCTAAAGAGGCTGCAGATCATGGAAAAGGTTATCGGGCAACATTCACACATGTTCTTTGGACATATTGCAACTATGTAAATGTAAAAGCATCATATCTACCGGGGAGTTGTTCAGTCGTGAGGATTTCTTTCTCCTTGGAAACTAATTTTGAGAGCAAGTTATCTTTCATCTGGATCAAAAACAAGACAGTACGTTTGTGGATGGATAGGCACTTACGGAACACACCTGTTTGTTTATATAGTCAGTCATTTATTTAAAGTGATTTTATGTTGCTTCAACTGAACAAACTCTAAGAATTATACAGCAGCAGCAGCAAAAGAAAACCAGGCAATATTTCCCCCATATAGTTGGGCCCAAGTTAAGGAGGTGGGCTCTTAAGGAGAAATGTGCTAATGCTGTCTTAAGGACATCAGTCACTCTGTTCTCTCCTGGGCTATCTGTGTAAACTAAATGGAACAGGAACTGGCTGATACAGGGCACAGGCTATCCCACTAAGGGCTCTGTCCACTTTCTCCTCAAATTCTTCCCAGATAACATTGCATGTTGTCACTCTCAGCATTTCCTTGAACTCTCTCCAGGCCAGCTCCAAGCAAATGTGAGTGATTTTATCTTAGCTAAGTTATCACTGAAGCCCGTTAATGGTTGTACCAGCCCATCCTTCTCTAAAGTGGTTCTGTTCTCTCTTAAAAAGAACTGCTGGATGGCACTCCCTGGATGCAGTTAATGCTGCCTTTCTTGCTATCTTATAGGCCTGAACTCAGGATCACAGCTATATCCAATCAAATTGGCTTCTTGTCTTATGCAAGCCTTGCTCACCTTCTCAAGGCATCTTCTTTGGTGTTCCATCTCCCAGAATGAACCCAACCCAACCCAACCCAACCCAACCCAACCCAAACCAACCCAACCCAACCCAACCCAACCCAACCCAACCCAAACCAAACCAAACCAAACCAAACCAAACCATCCCAACCCAACCCAACCCAAGCCAAGCCAACCCAAGCCAAGCCAAGCCAAGCCAAGCCAAGCCAAGCCAAGCCAAGCCAAGCCAAGCCAAGCCAAGCCAAGCCAACCCAACCCAACCCAACCCAAACGAAACCAAACCAAACCAAACCAAACCAAACCAAACCAAACCAAACCAAACCAAACCAAACCAGGATCTGTATACAGGAAGAGGTCACAGGATACCCACGGTCTCTGGCTGCTTCCAAGAAAATAGCCCACCAGATTTCTGGGACCTTCTCCAAGTACCCAATTAGATCCATCAAATGCCTGGGAAAGACTATTCAAACAGGCCCTGCCTCCCTAAAAAAAAGGCTGAAAGGTTAACAGGGATATTAAAAAAAAATCAGCTAATGCTTTTTTCTCCTGTTGCCATTTTCTTCTGCTTTACAGGGTTTGCTTTGACATTTCATTTTTTAGCCGTTGCTATATTCTTTCAGATG
Source organism: Diadophis punctatus similis (assembly GCA_023053685.1). Lineage (NCBI taxonomy): Eukaryota > Metazoa > Chordata > Lepidosauria > Squamata > Dipsadidae > Diadophis > Diadophis punctatus. The sequence goes on along the minus strand of JALIGW010000002.1, from coordinate 82,276,698 downwards.
GCAGATCTTGAGTTTATGGTATTTATGCAATAGCTGGTAAAAGAGATAAAATGTTGCAAGGAGAAAACAGTAATATTCCAGGTTAGGTGTTTATTGCTTTATGTTGGATCCTGTTTTTTATATTTGCTGCACTGGCACTTTCTGTTACTACTTTCTCTTAAATGGTTTTTTAAAAGCCTGATCTTCCTTTCCCATTTGCGTCCTTAGGATTGTGTTCTTGATCTCATTTATATTATATTTACACCAGGGGTGGGTTCCTACCAGTGCGGTCCAGTGCACAGCTCCAGTAGGGACCCGCCGATTATGCAATTTGTGCGCGACTGCTCCGGTGCCGTCTTCGCTGGACAGTCGCGTGCGTCGCCATCTTTTTTAAAGAATTTTTCGGCTTTTTTGCTTCTGCGCATGCATGGAAGCAAAATCTTGCCGAAATCTTGCAAGGGGGCGCGCGCGCACAAAATGTGGAGATGCATGCACAGTGCACCAGTATCAGTAAGTAAGCAACCCACCCCTGATTTACATGAAAGAAAATTAAAATGGGAGTGTTTCAAATGGGAGGGGGGTACAAATTCTCAGAGACTGGAGCAATGGAGGTAAAATTTTTGACAAGATGCTTCTGAAAGAAAGAATGTTACACAAGGCAGAAGAAAGTCAGTTACAAACTGCGGAAAAAGGGATAGTCTTGGTAATGGGAAAAGCAAGAAAAGGAAGGAATGTGTGTAGCTTTGCTGAATAAATCCTAGTTGCTACTGTAGAACTTCGGTGTGATGACCCAGGGCATGGCACAGAGATAACCCAAAATAGCTGGCAGTTCAAACCAGCCCTTTTAGTGCTCCAAATCTCCCCCAAACAAACCTCAAACAGCCTCTGGTCGCAATTAGTCCAGCCCAGCACTGTCTGCACCAAGACTGTATGGCAATAAATCCCAAATTTATCTGGCAAAACAAGAACAAAGCAAGGAGTCCAGGGAGCAAAAGATCCAGATAATCAGTCCACAACACCACACAGGAATGCAAGGATTCTTGGCAAGTTCAAATGTCAGCACACAACACTCCAGGAACTCAGCATTTGTTCCTGACAAATGCCCTCCCCACAGCATCTCCTTAAGTCTCATTCCCCAGGTGTGCCTCGTGAAGCTGGGTGAGGCACTCTCCTTATGAGTGGCCTCCTCCGTCTGAACTGATCCCGCCTCCTCTGCACTCTCCATGCCCTTGCAGCAGAAAGGGCGTTGTCTTCTCCTGAACGCCCCTTCTCGTAGGGTGGAGCTAGCCTCCAAGAGAGTGGGAATGACACATATCGCAGCCAATTAGGACTGAGTCTGGAAACCTATAAAAGCTGCCCTTCCAAGGTACACCCCCTCTTGAGACGAAGGACAGGACAGACTCACGGTGCTCCCCAAATGAAAAACAGGCTCACGAACCAAACACGGGTGGGGCTTGGAGGCTAGCTCCACCCTACGAGAAGGGGCGTTCAGGAGAAGACAACGCCCTTTCTCCATAGTGGGTGGAGCTAGCCTCCAAGAGAGTGGGACATGCCAAAGCCTAACGTCCCTAGGGAGGGCCACAAGACCCTTGGTCCAACACCCCTGTTGTCAATGTCGACTGTATGACACGTCGACCAAAATCAGCATCCGCTGCCGCGAAAGCGTCCACCCTGTAGTGCCTGATGAAGGGCAACGGCGATGACCAGGTCGCCGCCCTGCAGACCTCCTCGATGGAGGCCCTCGCGGTCCATGCCGCTGTGGTAGCCGCGCTCCGCGTGGAATGGGCCGTCAGGCGAGCTGGACGTGGCAAAGCTTGCTGGTCGTAAACTGCGGCAATCACTGCGCGAATCCAACGGCCGATCATCGCCGAAGAGGCCTTCCGCCCCATTGAAGATTGGTGAAAACCCAGAAACAATGATTCTGACCGGCGGAAGGATGCGGTGCGTCTGATGTATATGTCTAGCGCCCGCCAGACATCCATTTTCTGCCAACGCCGTTCCTCGTCGGACTCTGGGCAAGGGCAGAAGGACGGTAAGACCAACTCCTGCGCCCGGTGAAAATGCGAGTTCACCTTTGGCCGAAATGCAGGGTCTAGACGCAGCACGACTCTGTCTGCGTGGAACACACAGAGCTTGTCTCTGATGGAGAGAGCAGCGAGCTCCGAAATACGACGGGCCGATGTGATTGCAACCAGAAAAACCACTTTATGGGTCAAGTGCAGGAGAGAAACAGCGTCCAGAGGTTCATAAGGGTCCTCAGTGAGCCCGAGAAGGACCCTGGAAAGGTCCCAGGTGGGGTACCTGTGGACGATCGGTGGTGCAATTTGTGTCGCCGCCGTCATAAACCGTCGTACGAACGGGTGACTGGATAGAGGCTCGGATGACCGACATGACAATACCGTGGACAGCGCGGCGACTTGACGCCGTAAGGTGTTAGGGGCCAGGCCTTTGTTAAGTCCAGATTGTAAAAATTGCAGAATATGGATGATGGAGAGGTCTAGAGGACAAAGGCTCCTCGAGGAACACCACTCCCGAAAAACCCGCCAAGTGGAGTTATATATTCTAACTGTGGATGATCGGCGGGAAGACAACAGCGTCCGGATTATGTCGTCCGGGACCCCGCGGAGAGTCAGCGTGCGCCGCTCAAGCGCCAGGCGGTCAGCTGAAACCAGATCGGATCTGGATGCAGCACTGACCCCTGGGAGAGCGACGACTCGGTCGGCGGGATCCTCCAGGGTGGGCAGATAGAGAGTGCCCTGAGATCCGCAAACCAGGCCCTCCGTGGCCAGTGTGGGGCTAGGAGAATGATTTCCGCCCTCTCGGATAGAACCCTGCGAATCACTCTCGGAATCAAGGGAAGAGGAGGAAAGGCGTACAGAAGGCCTCTCGGTCACGGACAGCGCAGCGCGTCCACCGCCTCCGCTCCCGGTGCTGGAAACCTGCAGATATAACGGGGCAGCCTCGCATTCTGAGGAGTGGCAAATAGATCGACAAGCGGCTGGCCGAACCTGAGGGATAGTTCCTGGAAGAGCGCGGCATCGAGACACCACTCCGCCGTGTCCACCTCGTGTCGGCTGAGCCAGTCCGCTGTCCTGTTGGCCACCCCAGATATGTACTCCGCCCTGATGGAGAGGAGATGCGTCTCTGCCCACAAGCCCAAGGCCTTGGCCTCTGCCATGAGACACTCGGAAACCGTGCCCCCCTTACGGTTCACATGGGCTTTGGCGGTGATATTGTCGGTCAGCAGGAGGACATGCTGACCCGAAACCACATCCTGGAACCGACGTAGCATGAGGAACGAGGCCTTCAGCTCCAACAGATTGATGCTGAGCATCGCCTCCTCCCTCGTCCAGTTGCCCTGGGCCACCCTGGCCTGAGTGTGAGCCCCCCATCCGCTCAGGCTGGCGTCTGTGGTGACCGTTACCCGCTGCGGTTCGGAGAAGATGGTGCCCCGTGACAATGCTGGGGACCGCCACCACTGGAGGGAGCGCCGTACTGATGTCGGGAGGCGCACCTTGGCTGATGACATGCTTCTGCGTGCTCTCTGAAAAGGTAAGAGAAACCATTGAAGGTCTCTGGAATGCAGCTGCGCCCAAGGCGTAATATGGATTGCGGAAATCATTTTGCCCAGTAGCGATGAAAGAAGGTGTAGGGGCACACATCCCTGTCCTAGCACCTGCTGAGTGAGTTGGGCCAGGTCGTCCTGGCGTTCCTGAGACAAGTACACCCTGCATTCCAGAGAGTCAATGACCGCCCCCAAATGTGTGATCCTTGTGGATGGACAAAGTTGGCTTTTCTCCAGATTAACCGAAAAACCATGATAACGGAGGGTATCCAACGTAAGCTGTGTGTCCATCTCGGCCTGTGTGGACGAAGACGACTGGACTAAAATGTCGTCTAGGTAGCACTGGACTCTGACCGGTACCTCCCTAAGATAGGCGGCCAGTGCCGCCAGAATTTTGGTAAAGACCCTAGGGGCCGACGAAAGGCCGAAGGGCAGAGCTGCATATTGATAATGGTCATCTTCGTAACAAAAACGAAGGTATTGTTGGTGGGCCGGACGAATGGGTACATGGAGGTATGCTTCAGTGAGATCAATGGATGACATGAGATCCCCCTCCCTTACACTTGCCAAGATAGACTGCAAAGTGTGCATTTTAAATTTATTGTACACCAGAAAATCATTAAGACGTTTCAAATTAAGGACCGCTCTCCACCCGCCCGAGGCTTTCTTTACGAGAAACAAATTGGAGTAGAATCCCAGGCCTCGTTGGTCCGCCGGAACCGTCTGGATGGCCTCGATCTCGATGAGGTGATGGATTGCGGAAACCATGAGGGACCGCTTCTCGGGATCCGGGGACCGTGGGCATCTCAGAAAGAAAGTCGGGGGAGTGGAGGCAAAGTCCAGGGCGAGACTTAGGGTGACGGTCTCGCGGACCCACGTGTCAGATGTAATTGCCTCCCACCTGCCTGCGAACAAACGCAGGCGACCCCCAATGGGAGAGCAGGGTTCCACTATTTGTAGCGGCGGAAGGGGCGCCCGCCTGCCCCCCGAAAAGGGCGCTTGTCGGTTTGGTCACCCCTATTACGGTCCTGCCCTTGAGATTGCCTCCCCCAAGACTGACGTTTATTGCGGGAGTAGGCAGGAGCCCTGTAAGGGCGTCTAGGGGCAGGGGCTGGAGTGGCAGCCGCCGGCTTATTCTGGGCCTTCCTAGTACAATTGGGTAGGACCTTCTGCTTATCCTTGGATTCTATAAGGTAGGGATCCAAGGCGTCCCCAAAGAGAGACTGACCCTTCACCGGAGCCACTGCCAGGCGCCACTTATGGTGGCAGTCGGCCGGCCAGCTTCTCAGCCAATGCATGCGGCGCGCAATGACTGTTGACCCCATCGCCCTGGCCACGAAACGAGTCGCCTGGAGTGTAGCATCGGATGTGAACTGCGAAGCCGCGATCAATTTATTAATATCCTGCCGGGTGCGAGTGTCTGATGCTGGAGTGCGGTCCTGCAACGCCCGAAGCCACCGAATAGAGGTGCGGCAGAAAACTGAAGCCGTGGAGGAAGCCCTGATGGCCCAAGCCGCAGATTGGTGTGTGCGTTGAAGGGCCTGTTCTGTGCGCCTGTCCTCTGGGCGCAATAGCTCCTCCGAGTCACCCGGCATCTGCGCGGTGGCATACAGCGCCTTGATGGGGGCATCCACCGGAGGCAGCGGGAGGTGCTGGGCTAATCCCTGGGCCACATTGAAAAACCGCTTATCTAGGGATGAAGGGAGGGCCCCAGCAGACAGGGCCTGCCATTGCTTTAACACCGAGTCTACAAACAACTTGGGGGCCGGGATGATTTCGGCCTGAGAAGTGGACTCCTCAAACAATGGGTCACCTGATGCCTCCTCCTGGGGAGCCTGGTCCTTTGATGTGACCTTGGCCGTAGCCTTGGCCTTATGCAACAAGGACTTAAATAGGCTTGGATTGAAAAGGCCTGTGGTGACCGGGGCCTCTGGTGCCATGTCCTCATCTGCTGATAGTTCGAGGACCTCCTCAGGAGCTTCGGGGTCCTGCAGGGACGCTGGGGAGGCTGGATCATCGTCCCGGTCCGCCCTAGGAGTGGGCACTGTGGTCAGCTCCTGGTTGGATTTGTGAGGGACCGAAACAGGGGCAGGTGTTGGAGCCCAGTCGCTATGCCCCTCTGAATGGCCATCTGAATCATGGCCTGGACCTCCGGGCTGTGGAACAGGTCAGAGGCAGCTGAAGTCGAAGGCGTGGCTGGAGGCTGGATCCGGGGGCTAGGATCCTCCCATATATCCCCCTCCCCCAAGCAGAGGTTGGGGTTGTCCAATGACATTACCCCAGAGGACTGCCTAGATCTGCCAGCTGAATCAGAGCCACTTGCTGGAGGGGGTCTCTGATCACCCCTGCCAGAACCAGTGCTGGGTGGCCTGTGGGATCCAGCGCTGGATGGCCTAGAGCCCTCAGGGGTCTTGGCGTGCCTGACCTCCCCCTCCTGGGTTGACTTAGGGGCCTCAGTGTGTTTGTCAGAGGAACGTTTGTGAGGAGAATGATCCCTATGAGCCAGCTGCTCTAGAGGAGCCCCTCCCTTCTGGGGGGCGGGCTTAGTGGACTTATTGATGTCCTTGGCAGCTGGCGTTCTGGCCCTCTCCCTGCTGGAGGGAGTCCTGGACCTCTCCTGCGAGCCCTGGGCGTCGCGGCTGGACTTCGCCTTTGTCCTGCCGCTCTTCGAGCTCTTCTCAGCCATCTGAATCAGCGATGAGTTCCGCTCCTTCTGCTGGTAGCCGCGGCTCGAAAGTTAATGTAAAGGGCCTCGCAGGCGCTCAGTGCGCGTGCGCGAGTATGAGCACGGTGGGCGGGGCGAGCCGGAGCTGTCGGCGGTTTTAAAATGGCCACCGGCGCCAAAAAACGGCCGAAGAGGAATTTTCTCTCCTCGCTCCAAGCCGCAGCGTGCCTCAAAACGGGCCTCCCAGTCCCTCTGCTCGATCGATGCCTTCGGACGACAGGGAAACAGACGAGAGAGAGAGGAGTGGCTCGCTCAAGTGCTTGGCTTCTGCGAGGGAAACGCTGCCTCAGAAATCTCTTCAACCTCTCTCTCTATAGCGGCTGTGGCACCGGCCACCCTGGCAGATGGTCACTCAAGCGGAGAGCTTCTGCGACAGCGTGGAACCTCAGGTACTCGAATTGCCAGGCCGCAGGGAGGCGAAGGGAGATAGTTGGGCCAGCCACGCAAGGTGGTGCTAGGCCGTGGGTGGGCCGCAGCCCTAACTCCCCCACCCCACTTTTCTGATGACAGTGACAGATGACAGTTGCCAGAAGACAGTGGGATGGACTTACTGTAATAAGCAGTCTGATGTTTATTGATCAATTGAAGAAGTAATCTTTCAAAGCTCAGAACCAAAGATTGGGGAGACCTAATCCTTGGCCAAGACTGAGTCGAAAGAGGGGGTGTACCTTGGAAGGGCAGCTTTTATAGGTTTCCAGACTCAGTCCTAATTGGCTGCGATATGTGTCATTCCCACTCTCTTGGAGGCTAGCTCCACCCACTATGGAGAAGGGGGTGGTTCATGCTCCTCAGCTGAACTCTGTTCCTCCCTGCCTGCAGGCCTTGCTAATTCCGAACAGCCTTGCCTGGACTGTTTCTGCCCTTCCCCAGTTTCCTCCAAGGCCAACGGAGCTTCCCTCTCACTCGCCGTCAGTTCTTGTTCCAACTCATCTTCCGCCGCAGAGTCAGACTCTGATGGGGGCATGACATTCAGCACTGAAATCTCAACTCTGGGCACTTGATTAGATTGGGAAACCTGCATCCAGATAGTCCTCGATTTACAACCACAATTGAGCCCAAAATTTCTGTTGCTAAGTAAGACAGTTGTTAAGTGAATTTTGCCCCATTTTACAACCTTTCTTGCCACAACATTGCAGTTGTTAAGTTAGTGTCATGGGTGTTAAGTGAATCTGGCTTCCCCATTGACTTTGCTTGTCAGAAGGTCGCAAAAGGTGATCACATGACCTTGGGACACAGCAACCATCATAAATATGGACCAATTGCCAAGCATCCAAATTTTGATCATATGATTATGGGGATGCTGCAATGGACATGTGAAAAATTGTCATAAGTCACTTTTTTTCAGTGCTGTTCTAACTTCAGACGGTCACTAAATGAACTGTTCTAAGACTACCTGTATTCCTGTCTCTTGCTTGCAAGACCATCACCAGCAATTGAAGGCCCACTCTTCAAAATGTCCTTGCATGTGTATAAATACGTGGTATAAATGGAAAGCAAGATGGCTTTGCTTGAATATAAAATAAGCTCCCATTCCGGTTCATTCCCAAATCATTTCCCTATTTCCAATTGAGTCTGGTCTGCAATAATTATGAATATCTGTAACTTGGGTGTATGATGAGGGTGAAGGTTCATTCTCTGAACTTGTGGGTTGGTTTCTGAACATTTCATTACCTGGCTAGTTAACATCTTCAGCAGAGTTTATGGGAGGTCAATGTTCTTCTGTTTATAAGGGCTTCAGATGTGGGTGTGTCAAGAGAGGTTCTTATGATGGGTCTTGTGATGGGTCAGGTTTGAGTCATTAGTGAGTCTTGTGATGTTAATCTAATCTTGCGTAGCTTCTTCTCTGGCAATATTACACTGCTAACCAGAGCATACAAAACATTTGTTAGACCAATTCTGGAATACAGCTCACCTGTCTGGAACCCGCACTGCATATCAGACATTAATACAATCGAGAGAGTCCAGAAAGATTTCACAAGAAGAGTCCTTCACTCCTCTGCTCGCAATAAAATACCTTATTCCACCAGACTTGAAATATTAGGATTAGAGAATTTACAACTACGTCGCCTCCAATCTGATCTAAATGTAGTTCATAAAATCATATACCAAAATGTCCTTCCTGTCAATTATTACTTCAGCTTTAACCGCAACAATACACGAGCACGTAATAGATTCAAATTTAATGTAAACCGCTCCAAACCCAACTGCAGAAAATACAACTTCAGCAACAGAGTGATCAATGCCTGGAATGCACTACCTGACTCTGTGGTTTCTTCCCCAAACCCCCAAAACTTTAACCTTAGACTGTTTACAGTTGACCTCTCCCCATTTCTAAGAGGTCTGTAAGCGTACCACTGTGCCTACCTGTCCTACTGTCCTATTGTCCTCTTTTATCGGTACTCTTTTACTTATGTTATGTTTATACAAAAAATTACTATCCTGTACATGTTTGACAAAGAAACAAACAATAAATAAATAATAATAATAAGGAGATTCCATCAGATTATGGTCATTGGGAACTGAACTCCTGGTGGTGGGGTTGTGTTGGTTGGTTGAGGGTTGGTGCTGTCTCTGGTTGGCTGTGCGGTTGATTTGGATTGTGAGGAGTTCATAGGGTGGTTGTAGATCCATGTGTATGTTGATGGAATTGCTTGTAGAATGCCAGGCTTTGATGAACTTATGAGCGTGGCCAATGATTTTTGTGTTGCTTCAATCAAACTGGTGCTGTTTGATGTCAGTGTGGGTAGAGTGTGGGTAGAGTGTCGGTGTGGGTAGAGATTGAGTCTGGTCTGCTTCAAAAGCTTTTTGGGGCCACTTCTCTCATGCAATTGATTCAGGCTTTCAGACCCAGGCTGCAGAAATTCAGACAACCACTAGGAGGCAGCCAAGGGATTTAAAAAAACTTTGCTGCAACCCATGTTGCATAGGCAAGATGTGGTAAGCCTGTTAAATGGTCCAACTTGACAATGCTGGTCTAGACCGACAGCCACTTTAGACTTCTGTTTGGAAAAGAGAAAGAAAGGGAAAGAGATGCACAGAGTTGTTAAGACTGCCTGCCGTGAGTTATTAGAGAGATTAGAGGAAGTTGTTGAAACTACCTCCTGGCAGTGATAATAATTCTTTCTCATTGTGGCTTTCCCTTTTTGGCCGGATCATTTATACTTGACCCAGTGCCATGCAATAAAGTCAATCAAGTTGTGATGACCCAAAGCAGCAATGGAATTGAGTCTCAGAAACATAATTGAATTGGAAATCTTAAGTAGGAGCGACTGCCATTCTGCTCTGCTATTGAAGCTTTCTTTCCTTGACGATAATCACAGATAATTATATACAGATGACATGACCATTACTTAGTGCTGTACCTACCAGGCTGTAAAGGAAAAAAGTGATGTCTTGGACTCTGGATACCTCAGGAAACATCCCCAGAGATGACAATTACTTTTAGACTAGCCGTTTCATTTTGACAAATCCATCTGCCCATTACTTTAATGCAGAATTCAGACAATATTCTGCTGATGTGACTTCCCTAAATCTTCCTTCACCAAATTGTTCCCTTTCCTTGTGAGAGCCAGTCTATACTTAATGTGTTCACCTCGCTCTCAGAGTAGCAGTGACTGCTTTAGTTTTATTATTTTACTTTCTGATTTCCATCTTTCTTCAGGCTTTTAAAGCAAGAAGGAAGGTCCAAGTTATGGAGATGGGCTCTTAAGGAGAAACGTGCTAATGCCGTCTTAAGGACATCGGTCATTCTGTTCTGTCCTGGGTTATCTGTGTAAACTAAATGGAACAGGAACTGGCTGATACAGGGCACAGGCCATCCCATTAAGGACTCTGTCCACTTTCTCCTCAAATTCTTTCCAGATAAACATTGCAAGTTGTCACTCTCAGCATTTCCTTGAACTCTCTCCAGGCCCGCTCCAAGCAAATGTGAGTGATTTTATCTTAGCTAAGTTATCACTGGAGCCCGTTAATGGTTATACCAACCTATCCTTCTCTAAAGTGGTTTTGCTGTCTCTTAAAAAGAACTGCTGGATGGCACTCTTTGGATGCAGTTAGCAATAGCAATAGCACTTAGACTTACATACTGCTTCACAGTGCTTTTACAGCCCTCTCTAAGCAGTTTACAGAGTCAGCATATTGCCCCAACAATTTGGGTCCTCATTTTACCCACCTCATGGAAGGCTGAGTCAGCACTGAGCCTGGTGAGATTCGAACTGCCAAATCGCAGGCAGCCGGCAGTCAGCAGAAGTAGCCTGCAGTACTGCATTCTAACCACTGTGCCACCGTGGCTAATGCTGCCTTACTTGCTAACTTATAGGCCTGAACTCAGGCTCACAGCCATATCCAATCCGATTGGCTTCTTGTCTTCTGCAAGCCTTCCTCATCTTTTCATCTTTTTTCAGATTTTTAAAGCGAGAAGGAAGGTGTATCTGAAGAACAAATGACTAGTAGTGTGGGCTGGGCTTGGCCAACAATGTCAACATTTTGATGTATGTGACTACATGTTTCGAACCACCCTTGTTTTAAGTGTGTTGCAACACATCTTAAAAAAAAAAGAAATGGGCCTTTAGTTGCATGGAATGGTCACTATCTTGACTTTTTTTGACCTCCTCACAGTTAACTTGACTGCATTCTATCCTTACTCATCATTCTCAGCCCTCACCTCACCAATTAATCAATTGGGGTTAATTTAATAATGCAACATCAGCTGAACATGAAGCAAATAATTTGGTGCTTTTAAATAAGGACAAAGCAGAACAGAATCTTTGATTAACAGGTTTTTACTTTTGAGTAAGCAAATCTCATTGGATGCTGTCCAATGAGAATCTTGCCCATGGCGCTTATGCCGATTTCAATTCAGTCACTTTCTGGAAACTCCAAAAGAATTATCTTTACAAAGATAAAATCTATATGTGATACAGAAAAAAATGAACTCCACAATCCCACCTTACGTTTATAGATTTTTCATATATTTCTGACTTGCCTACAGGCCATTGTGTATTTTGGCATTTTCTTGATTCAGGAAGTTTCTTATTCTCTACAATAGATAAATTCATGTTATTTCAATAAATAATTACTTCTTGAATTCTGGTGGGTTCAGAAAGATATTGAACACAAACCATGGATGGATTAAAAAAACCCCACACTGATCTTAATATGCTATTTCCTAATAGGAATTATTATTTTTTCTGTCTCTTGAAGAATATTCTGACAAAAAGTAAGAGATTCTTATAATCATCACACCCTTATTCAGAAATTCTACGTGCTTCTTCTAAAGCACTTAGCAGCAAAGTAGAAGCAATTGTTCCCCTTGTTGTTTTTAATATGGCACAGGGTAAGGGAATGGCATTCAGTTCTGGGTTATGGCATCAAAGATGAGCTATTTCTTTTTATACCAATTTACTGATCAAAATCTCTTCTCCACCAAATTGTTTTATTCCCTCAGGAATAAACTGGCAGATCTACATACAAAATGTGAATCCAAGTTTGCTGTATATCTGCTATGATATATTATAAGGTATTGCAGAAAGAATAATAAAGTACCTTTATGCACGAAACCACTTCTTAAGATGTTGGTTTTGGGAAGGAAAACGATTAGACTGATCTGGTGTCAGAAGTACCAGAATCTGGCAGTTTTTTAAATTGCCATGGTATTTCTCATTTCTCTATCTCTTATATATTAAATTTACATTGAATAGTTTATCTATTATAAGAGATAGAGAAATGAGAAATATGACTGTGGTAACTTGGATGACAAAAAGAGAAAAGGAGGCAGCATTAGATAAATATGCATATATCTCAGAAATTTAGAATAGATTGAGAATAGAAATTAACATTTAACATTAAAGGATATGAATTAGAATTGGAAAGTGAGAAAAATTGCTTAGTCTGTCTTTCATTAAATTAAAAATTAGCTATTGAATTTATACTTTTGTTTTTTTAGACAGGCTGAAAAATCAGAAATTTGAAGTATGATTTAGGACATTCTATTATTTTTATTTAAGAGACATTATAAATATATGTTTACTTATTGAAGGTATATATGTTGTTATATAATGTGTTTTTAAGGTGGAGAAAAATAAAAAACTTTTTTCAAAAAAAATATTTTTTTTGCCATGGTAGAGTTTTGTGGGTAGCCAAAGCCATATATATATATATATATTTTGCCATAGAACATAACCTCCTTAATAGCACCAATCCGATTTAGGCAGAGTAAAATAGACAGAAATAGACTAGAAGTAGATTTGTTTCAGCAGGGGGCAGGCAGGCATACAACCTTCCTCCTCCCTTACAAGTGCTGAAGATGGTGTCATTCTGCACTGAATGCCAATGCATGCGTGTATATTTTTTTGCTACAGTTCAGGTTTTATTGCTACAGTTTAGGTTTACACACAGCCGTCTGTTTTTAACTATTCTATTTCAGGTAGTCCTTAACTTAACAACCACAACTGGGGCCAGAATTTCCATTGTTAACCCAGGCCAGGGGTGGGTTCCACTCACCTTCCCTATTGGTTCGCATCACGTCGGAAGTGCGTGTTTTGCGCCACATCAGGGAAATGACTCTCTGTGCATGCGCAGAAGCCTTTGCGCATGCGCAGAGGGTTCTTTGCCAGCCATGGTGATTGGAGGACCAATTCGGGGGCGTGGCCAGCCAGCTATTGCTGCCGGTTCGGCGAGCGGGGGCAAATTTCCACCATCGGTTCGGGCGAACCAGTCTGAAACGGCTGAAACCCACCACTGAGCCAGGCGGTTGTTAAGTAAATTGCATCTGATTTTATGACCTATTTTGCCATGGTTGCTAAGCAAATCACTGTAGCTGTTAAATGAGTCATATGATCATTAAGCGAATCCAGCTCCCTCCCTCCCTTGACTTTATTTGTTGGAAGTTGGCTGGGAAGGTTGCAATCAAGTGACCCCGGGATTCTGCAACCGTCATAAATACAGGCCAGTTGCCAAGCACCTGAATTTTGATCGTAAGGCAGTGGGGATACTGCCACAGTTGGAATCACAAGGACTGTCTGTAAATCACTTTTTTGAGTGTCGTCGTAATTTTGAACTGTCCCTAAACAAGTGGTTGTAAATCAAGGACTACCTATATTACAATTACAATTGACTTTCCAGAAGCGCAACTCCTAACTGCCATCTTGCCCTTCAATACCAGGAGCAAATCATCTTGATTAGTTCTGCATCTACTGCCAATGGCTGAGAAGGAACCTTGGTATGTTGGCCTGAGCAGCTCCAGGCTCTTTTGCAAAATGCAGAGGCTCACCCATGTGACTAATGGCAGTACTTTTTCCTGGATATGAAAGTGAACCTTTTTCTGGAGAAGTGAGGCTCTTGGACATGTTGGCAGAGCCCTCAGTGGGGCTTATTCTTCTAGCATTGTTAGCATTATCAATTTGGCTGTTCTTTCCCAGAGTCTCAAGGAAGAGGCCACATGGTAAACTGCTGTGTTGTTCTTCTTCTCCATTACCAGGGGTGGGTCCCTCCCGGTTCCTCCTGGTTCACCTGAACTGGTAGCGACCCGCTGGGCACATCACTATGATGTCGTTCATGCTGGTCCGTGGACGCCACCATCTGTTTTTTTTAATTTTTTTTAATTTTTTTTTATTTTTTATTTTTTTTTAAAAAAAAATCTTCTTCTGAGCATGCACAGAAGCTGAGTTTCTGGCACTGTGCATGCAGTCACCATCTTGTGGCTTTTTAAAAATTATTATTATTTTTGGATTTTTTTGGCACTGCGGATACCCGCGCGCGCAAAGCACATGCACACCCACGAGGCACGCCCACACAGCGTGTGAGGAAGTGAACTGGCAGCAAGGTAAGTTAGAACCCACCCCTGACCATTACCAATGGCCACATCTTCAAGAGGACACATGAATGGTGAGAACAAGTGACAGAGAGTGAATCAGTGCAGTTGTTAAGTTAGTAACACAGTTGTTAAGTGAATCTGGTTTCCACATTGACTTTACTTGTCAGAAGGTCTTAAAAGCTGATCACATGACTCCAACACACTGCAACAATTGTAAACCTGAGTTGACAAGTGTCTGAATTTTGATCATGTGTCCAGGGGTGGTGGTGCAATGGTCATGTGAAAAACAGTCATTTTTAGTGCTGTTGTAACTTTGAGGTGTCAATAAATGAACTGTTGTAAGTCAAGGACTACCTCTACATAGAGGAATAATAGAGGTATAAAAAAAGAATGGCCTTCTTTGTATAACTTAAGGGCTTTGATCAGTGTTTCTCGACTTCAATATTTTTAAGAAGTGTGGACATCAATTCTGCGAGTTGAAGTCAATCCTTGTGAAACTTGTCGAAGTTGAGAAATACTAGATAAACAAGAATGTACTCTATTTAATAAAAGTCTTGGACAAAAAGAAGACAAATACACCAGCGGTGGGTTGCTCCCGGTTCGGTCCGGTTCTGTGAATCGGTAGCAATGGCAGCAGGAGGCTACGCCCACCCACCTGGGCTGCTTCTGTGCATGTGCAGAAGCGTTGCGCGTGCGTGCGTGCATGAGCGTGCATGAGCATGCATGAGCGAATTGGTAGCAACGGGATTTAGAACCCACTACTGAAATATACCATATGATATCTAAGCTTTTGCAACAACATCTTGTAATTTCCTATATTTCTTAAAGCAATCATATTGGACCCTGTGGACAAAGGAATGTTTGGTTAGATAGGTCTTTATTCACATTTTGCAAAATTATTCCTTCCTTTCATAAAACTCCCTATTTTGATTCTGTGATTTTCATGCCTTCTGGTTTAATGTTATAGCACTTTGCTTTATTTAGCAATGTATTTTTAAACCAGAAGATCCTCATTTAAAAACTTATGGATGTGCAAAGCTCATAATATTTAGTTCAAAATCTAATAAGGTCATTTTGAAAACAAACTAATTTACCTCCGTTTGGTTCAGTGACTTCTCTGATCCAAGTCAAGGTTTATCTCCAAATCCAAATTCGGAAATCTAAATAGTGATATCTCTCATTGATTATCACTGCCATGCGTGGCTAAATCTGTTTAACAAAATTCCCAATGGTTTTCTGTAAGTATTAATGCCTCATAGCTGAATGAAATAGATCACATTTCAGAGAAATATATGCAGGATATTTTGTACTATGGACCTTAAAACATCGATATTTTAAAGAAAGTATTTTAAAAAATGTAAGGAGAATTGGATAAAATTTGTGACAAAAATACCACTTTTTTATGGCTAGGTACACTGAGTTTTGTTACTTGCTTGTTTGCTTTAGTATCCAGAAATAAATTTTTAAGAAGGTACAAAAAGAAATCGAAATGAACAGAAAAAAGAAGAAAAAAGAACAGAAAAAGATAAAAACATATAATAATTAGAGAAAACAGCTCATGTTTTAAATATATTAAATTTGGTCACGTGGAATAATATCAATCAGTGTTTCTATTATGTCAGTAATATGTAAATCTGAGTGGACATTGCTTTTTCACTGTAAATAAGCAACATTTTTGTGACCCCCCCCCCCCATGCTTGATAAATCTGTAATTCTGTGATAGAACTTGTTCATGTATGCCATAAAGACACAAATCTAATTTCCTGAACTAAACATAGTGATTGTTTCCAATCCAAATTATGGTTCTATGATATGATAAAACTTACCTGGAGATTGGAAGTAGCTTGGACCATAGTCTCTATTGCATCCATGAGTTTCTTTCCAGTTGTTTCACAGTCCCACATATGTAGTGTGGCAAACATTATATTTTGTTTTCTGGGTTGAATAAAATAATGGGTGATCTATACATGGTGAACTTTCTATACCTTCGATCACATAGATGCAATAGCATCTGGAGCAATTAACACTTACCAGGATGTTCAGTTTCTGTAAGATCAGGGAAATGATTAAGTGGTCCACCCCAGGAAATGTAAAATTGCTTTAAAAAGAAAGTTCTAAAATTCTATCATTTTTTTCATTTTGTTAGTTTTTGTGCTAAGAGCCTACTATGACATTATAGAGAATTTAGCTGAAGAAGGTATCAATAATTTAGCATACCCTCTTGAGAATTGGAGGGAATGGGAAAAAGGAAAGGTGTGGAATAAAAAATGTGGTTGTTTTATAGAAATTCTCAATTATTCCTGATCCAAAAAGTACATAAGCAATATATCTGTGAAATCAGTTTAATAGGTCGATGGCCCTATTAAATACATTGACAAAGAAATATTATCTATCATATATTCCTTGTGAAAGTATGTATGCATACATATACATGGCCAACACTATGAAGTTCATGTTGTAAGAAATTTTATATATATATATATATATATATATATATATATATATATATATATATATATATATATATATATATATATATATATATATATATATATATATATATATATATATATATATATATATATATATATATATATATATATAATAATTCCTCTACATGGTCCAATATTATTCTAGGAATGGAAGTTATGGTGATCTATAATACAGGCTAAAAGGAGTTGTCCCCAACCCCTCACTATTCATTGATATATTTGTTTTCCATTTCTACCAAACACTGCATAATCTGGATTTGCATTAAGGCAAAGAAATTACAATCTCAATCTAGCACCACTAACACATTTGCTTATTTGTTAACCTGCATCCATTTTTCACTCACTGTAGGCCCTCAAGGAGGCACTGTTGGCAAGTAAAACCATCTGCCTCCCTCCTTGTTTATTCACTGCATTCTTGTTTAAGTGATAAACATTTCTAAAAATGCCTTGATGTGGTAAAACTGAGATACCATATGTCAGTTACCTTGGAAGTATAACATTGTAATATATTGCTGCATAAAAGAAATCCTGAAAATTTATACTTTCTGAATATATTATTACATATTATCCCTTCATCTGTCAATTCATGTGCAGTGCAAGTTTTCAGGGTATTTGTTAGGTCTCAAAAAATCTGCAAGCTTGGACAACTTCCCTCAAGAGCAGTTTGCCACAGGAGTTACGGAAAGTTGCTGAACTGGAAATTTGGAGACTCTGGGTTCTAATCCTTCCTTAGGCTCAAAGGCTGGCTGGATAACTTCGGATCAGTCACTCTTTCTTGGTCCATAGCGTTGGGAAAATAAGTGGTGAGAACATATGTTATAAATAAAAGTGGGATGTTAAATCTATGGATAAGTAAATAAAACAGTTTACACTCGTACTGAAGCATATGTACAGTTAGTCCTTGACTTACAACAGTTCATTTAGTGACCGTTCAAAGTTACAATGGTTCTGAAAAAAATGACTCATGACCATTTTTCACACTTACAACCTTTTAAGGGAGATTCAGGTTAATGTCAGGGTTCCAAATAGCATCCAAAACTAAATCAGAATCTGAGGCAAAGTATTCCTCAAAGCTTCGGCCTGACACAACCATTGTAGCATCCTAACTTAACTACTGCAGTAGTTCACTTAACAACGGTGCAGAGGTGAGTTCCTCCCGGTTTGGACCGGTTCTACCGAACCAGTAGTAACTTGGCAGCTAGGGTCACTGGCAGCTAGCGATCCAGGCCTGCCATGCCCCTGAACCGGTTCTCTCGGCTGCGCCATAGGCGCTGCCATCTTGTTTTTTGCTTCTATGCATGCGCAGAAGCTTTGTTTTAGCACTGCGCATGCACCCTGCCCGTGCAGCGCATCCCTGAGCAAACCGGCAGTGAAGAAAACCAGAACCCACCCCTGCAACGGTGGCAAGAAAGGCCATAAAAATGGAACAACCTTCACTTAACAAATGTCTCACCTAGCAACAGAAACTTTGGGCTCAATTGTGGTTGTAAGTTGAGGACTACCTGTATTATAAAATGTGCTTTTGATATCTCGTAGAACATGGAAGCCTTCTTCAGGCTGCCCCCTCTAAATGATCAACAATACACAGATCCTCTTCAAGTGAATGGAAAGATCTGTTCCATCACAGGTTAAGTTGCTAGTCCAGTTGGTCTACATGGTTCCTGTAGATAAAGTGGGATGAGGCAAGAGACCCACTTAAACTTTGGACAGTCTATTTTGGTAACTTAGGAGAAGATAGGAAGGCTTCTCATCCCACTTTGCCTACACGAACCACCATGTAGACCAACTGGATTTAACTTGTGATGGAACAGATGTTTTAGCTCAGTTCACTTGAAGCCTGGCTACCTTAGCATGCCTTGAAGATATACTTCTCCCCTCAAAGACAAGGAAACAGTAAGGGCTTCCTTTTGCAGACCATCCAATGTCTAACATTGGCTAATGGAAAGTCCAGACCTTGACTCTAGTTTGTAAGTGTTCAATCAAACCACTTTAACAGATTAACAGAGTTGGGAACGTACCTTGCAGGTCATCTAGTCCAACCCCCTGCCCAAGCAGGAGACCCTACATCTGCATAGGATCGAACTCACAACCTCCTGATTGTGAGGTAAGAGCTCCACCTGGAGGCCACCATGCACTTCAAGGTAGGCTGTAAGTAATTAATGCAGCTCCTGTTTTATTTAAAAGCAACACTGGATCTACTTTATGCAGCATTAGATCAACTATTTTATGGATGGTTAATGTTGTGGGGAAAATTCTAGGAGTGTTTTCTTCTGACATGCTTCCTATTAGAAAACGTGTTGTTTTTTTCTTTAACTGCAAAATTTTAGCTGAAATTGGTGTTTCATGGCAAAAATATTGAAAGTCTGTGAGTTAATCAAAAGAAGATAGTAGGGTTTAGTATGCGGTGTAGGTTTCATATAAATGAAACAAAAGTGGGAAGGGAAAAATAAGGTACAAACTAGATCAGAGTTCCCCAAGTTTTCCGGCTTTACGGACCAGCAGAAGGGAGGGAGGATGGTTCCACATAAGAAGCGGGCAATTGTGCACGTGCGGGCAGCTCCATTTGTGTGAATGGTGGGCACATGTGCCCACTGCTCACACAAATGGAGCACCTGTGCATGTGTTCACCCACTGCTCACGCAAGTGGGGATGTGTGCCCGCCATTTCAGACAGTCCAGTTCTGAACAATTCACAGCCCAGTACTGGGGCACAGCCCAAGAGTTGGGAACCCCTGAACTAGATAGCTCTCTGGTTTCCTTAGAGGGTAGATACGCCAGGTTTACTGGGCGATATACCATTGAATAATTAAAATTAAATAAAAGATAGAAGCTAAATAAACAAATAAAAGGCACTCAAGAATCATGCCAAAATTTAAGATAACAGGAAAAAGAAGAAAATACCATCTAAAACAGGGGTCTCCAACCTTGGCAACTTTAAGCCTGGCGGACTTCAACTCCCAGAATTTAAGGGGCATGCATAAGCGCACCAGCGTGCCTACTGTCCCTGTCCTAATGTTTCCTTTTATTCATATCCATCTCATGTATTCATAATCATGTTTATACTTGTATCTTTTTTCTAATACATGCTTGACGAAAATAAATTAAAAATAAAATAAAATAAAATAAAATAAAGAATTCCCCAGCCAAGCCAAGTTGAAGTCCGCTAGGCTTAAAGTTGCCAAGGTTGGAGACCCCTGCTCTAAAATTAAGTAATCTAAATACAAACGATAAAATAACAATAAACATTACTAAGGCTGCATTACTATTACTATTAGTGTTCTCATTGTTCCTATCACCCATCTCCTCCCACATATAACTTGTTGCTTGTATCCTTATGATTTATATCAATATTGTTTCCTGATTGCTTATTTGTACTCTATGACAATCATTAAGTGTTGTACCTCAAGATTCTTGACAAATGTATCTTTTCTTTTATGTACACTGAGAGCATATGCACCAAAGACAAATTCCTTGTGTGTCCAATCACACTTGGCCACTAAAGAATTCTATTCTATTCTATTCTATTCTATTCTATTCTATTCTATTCTATTCTATTCTATTCTATTCTATTCTATTCTATTCTAAATACATTCTGTCTGAAATTGAGAGACTAATGAGTTAATAGAAGTCTTTAAATCACAAAATGGTAGGTCATGGTAGAGAGATCACATAACCCTGTCTATGGAGATTCTCAATCATCCAGGTCATGGTTGTCCCAAAGCTTATTTTCCAAAAGGCAACTCAACTTTCTTGGGGTTTTTTTCCTTGCAAACTTTTCACTTCTCATCCAAGAAACTTCTTCAGTTCTGAAGAACTTTGGGATCACATAACCCTCTCTCCTGTTTTGTATGTGTCCCCAATCCTCCCCCCCCCACATTATCACAACAATTCAGCAGCAAACTACCAGAATGTTGACTTGCAAATTCCCATTGCTTTCTACAACAGAACAAAAAAAAGGCTCTGAAAGGACAGGTTTTGATCAGATAGTTGACAAATAGTTGTGTTCCAGAAATAATGATTGACTCTTGCTTATAAACTGATTGGCTGATAGATCAAGAGGTGGTTATTTTTATGCACACTGAGAGCATATGCACCAAGACAAATTCCTTATGTGTCCAATCACACTTGGCCAATAAAATTCTATTCTATTCTATTCTATTCTATTCTATTCTATTCTATTCTATTCTATTCTATTCTATTCTATTCTAGATACAAAGGGGGCATTAGAGCATTTTCTAAGTCATTGTGGTTTGGATGATAAGTAAAAGCAGTTTAGATGGCACCTGCTGAATCTGAGAATCTGAGACGATAACTGAAAACTATATTATTAATTAGGTACATGAGTTTAAATAACAATTTAACAATTTCCCCAAAGAAGCAGTGTAAATATAGCCAACTACTGAAGACTGTTAGTACCATCTTAAATGATACCGATCTACATTCTAAATGATGTTTACTAAATATCAATATACTTGTTCATTCATGTGTGCTTATTTCATTCTAATTGTCTAATGTATCCTTATAATTCTTAATCTATAGTGCGTGAAAGACATGCATATTTATCCGGAATATCATGAGGGCAGTTGCAATTAGCTCTGTAAGTTCAGGTTATGGAGATCTGCTTTAGACTCCCTAGGAAAGCTGTTCAGAGGATAAAACCATTTATTAAGAGTGAAAGCACTCTATAGCGTCACTCCAAACACAGCCTGGATTTTGTTTTTACGTGGTGAGTGCGATTGATTACTGCATTCCAAATAATAAGCCAGGACTTCAAAATGAGGGAACAAAATAGTTGTGTTCCAGAAATAATGAATATAAATTGCAACTACATGCATTTCACTTAAATATAAAGTCCCTGCCTCTGTGATATTGACATGATAATTTATAATAAAATAACCTAGGATGAAGGTCATGTTCAACATTCACTCTTTATTATATTTATCTTGGGAATGCTCCTTGCATCTGTATTCCTAATAGGTGGCCAACCAGATTTACAGGATTGCTTTTTAAAAAATAATAATAATGATGATGCAGCATCTGTAATATCCCCTAAAACAGGGGTGTCAAACTCAAGGCCCGCGGGCCGGATCTGGCCCATGGGATGCTTAGATCTGGCCCGTGGGGCCGCCCTGGAAACAGCGAAGGACAGGCCCATGGTGCCTCTGCCAGCCAAAATGAAGCTCGGGGGACTGCATGTGGCCACCCAAGCTCCGTTTTCGGTGGCAGAGGGCCATCACAGCCGAAAACGGATGTTGAGCTGGCCACGCCCCCTGGTCACGCCCACCAGCCCCCCGAGGTCAAACACAACCCTGATGCGGCCCTCAATGAAATCAAGTTTGACATCCCTGCCCTAGAAATTATTG
Organism: Diadophis punctatus similis; assembly: GCA_023053685.1. NCBI lineage: Eukaryota > Metazoa > Chordata > Lepidosauria > Squamata > Dipsadidae > Diadophis > Diadophis punctatus. Next base: position 82,254,762 of record JALIGW010000002.1, on the reverse strand, counting down.
ATTTGTTAACCCATCATGGTTAACAAATATGTCTTAATTGCTGTTCATATTTTCAGAATGCATGATCTGGTATGGAGGATGGCAGTCCCATTGTCAAGGTGCTGAGGAAGGAATAGACCAGCCCTGCAGCTACAATCAGTAAAGGCCTCCATTAACTACAGAGTTTAGGCAGAGTTTAGGCAGGGAGTAGAAGACTGTTCCACCACCCAATCTTGTTCATGCTTTCAGTTCAGCCTTTTGCTAAGTAAACTGGGTTATTTTTTTACCCACAGGTTTCAAATCTCATAGCATCTCAATCGTGTCGGAAGCACTGAACACTTCTGGGCTGAAAGAATTCGTCTGTGACATCATCGTTGCCCGGAGGACACTCAGCTGGGGGGTCCTTTCATGTCCCAGCAGAAGCTGGGGCAAAGGATGGGAGCTCACCCCATCCCATGGCGGCACTTGGACCTCAAATGTGGACTTGCTTCTTGTTATGCCAGCATCCTAATCACAAGAGCCTATATGCTCTTAAGTTTCAGATTAAAAATATAGAAAATTAACAAAATGTCTGTTGATGCTTTTGAACAAAATGTGTGTTTACTGATCAATATCATTTGCAATGTGCAAAGATCAAGTCTTTGTTAAGATCCAATAATAATATTAGATCACGGAATTGAATTATTATGCTTCCCCCCCTCCCTTCAAATCTTCATACACAGGTAGAGATCTAGAGCCAAAGTATTTTGGCTATTTTATTATATGTATGAGAAACTATTTTAAAACTCCTAAAATAATTTTCTGAAGAGTACTTTATTAATGTAGTAAATTGTGCGCACATGGGGACACAAGATATCTTCCAACAAAATAGAAAACGCTTTTCTTATTAGAAGATAACTTTCAATTTTTTATGACTGTGCAGTGAGATCAATATCAGGTTTATCTCTTTTGATTTTATTTGTTGGAACACTACAAGGCCAGATATAAACTGCTTTTCTGAAATTGCCTCCATGTGGTCAGGCTGTTTTTATATGCTTTTGTAATTTTATTATACCCATTTATATATATATCCAATATAATTCCAAAGAAAGAGTCAGTCAAATGGACTATTTAAGTAGCAACCATTTAAAATATAAACGTATTGACCAGATAGAAATTGCCAGTTAGTGTGTACTTTAGGAAACAAAATAGGTTAAATATTTTTTTAACTCTAAGACTAGTCAGCATTTCTAATTTTGAGCTGATACTATGAAGAATGAAGATGAGTTTTCTTCAAAAATGTATTCTAATAAACCAGTGTTTCTCAATCTCAGCAAGTTTAAGATGGATGGACATTTAACTCCCAGAATTCCCCAGCCAGAATGAGAAACTGTTTTAGGCCATATGTATATTGGCTTCAGCCCTGGATTAATTATTGAGCCAAATAATCACATGCTTAGAGTACTGAAGGAAGGGTGCCATCACAGCGGGTTTCTCCTTCTAGCTAGTTATGCCATTAACGCCTTCACTGCCACATTCAATTCTTCTTCTTCTTCTTCTTCTTCTTCTTCTTCTTCTTCTTCTTCTTCTTCTTCTTCTTCTTCTTCTTCTTCTTCTTCTTCTTCTTCTTCTTCTTCTTCTTCTTCCTCTTCCTCTTCCTCTTCCTCTTCTTTTATAACTGTCCTTATCTGCCAAATGCCTATGTAGATTCTCAGTCATCCAGGTCATGGTTGTCCCAAAGGTGCTTTTTTCAAATGGCAATGGACTTTCTGGACTTCCAGAAAGTCCAGTTGCCTCTTGAAAAAAGCACCTTTGGGATGTCCTTATCTGCTTTATTTAACTTCAATTTGCATTGTTTTGGGTTTTTTTAAAAATACTTTTGGGAGATATGGTGAGTGACTAAAATTCAAAAGTTTGCTTCGAAGGTGCCATCAGATAATCCCATTTGTTTTCATCTCTTGGTATAAAAGTTTTACTTCCATCAAGCGGCATCATTGTTGGATGTGCTTAGGGCATCAGTTGGCCTCCATTCAGCCCTGATGGGCTTATCTCTCATTAAATATCTGGATGGGAACTCTCGAAAAGTCAAGCTGTACAATCAACATCCTCACCAAGTTGATCAGCTGCTGGGCTATTATTGCTTTGGAAAGCAAGCCAGGAGTTATGGAATTTGATTTTAGGCTCTCAGCAATGTTCTGAAGCTCTTCTCATCAAGGGATGGTTGAGAGCTTCAGTGGGCAGGATGATACTGCAGAATGGCTTCACTGCATGTGCACGTGAGCTGAATCGGGATTTGGACTGTTAGTTAGTTATTTAAATTTATAGTATATTTTTGTTCCTTTCCTCAACAAGGAGGAAAATCAAATAGTGATAGTATAGTTGTAGGAGCTTCACGGAGACAAAAAAGGTTGGGGAAGTTACAGGCAACTCTGATTGCTCTAGATTGCTGAGCCCTACAAATTGGTAATATGTATAATTTCACTTTAAAATTCCACCAATACATTGGTTTCTTTCCACTCCTTCCACTGATTTGGGCTCTTGAAGTTCATCTTGAAGTCCACTAGTTAGGTTAAATGCACAGAATATAGAAAGACCCCAGTATCCCAGTATGAAAGGTGCGTTTTTTCTTCAAAAGTCAACTGGACTGTTTCTTTCTTTCCTTGAGGAAGAAGGAAAAAAGTTCCGCTTCTCATCCAAGAAGCTTCATCAGTTCTGATGAAAGGATAGGTACTGATAGTTGAGACTGGACGGTGGGGAGATGGGAGGATAGGTTCTGATAGGATGGTGGGGGAGGGAATGGAAGGATTGTATTGCTTTGTAGTCATCTGGTCATTAGCACTCTGTCTGAGAGCTGTTGAGGCCATTTCGGGGTCACCTGAATCAGGGTACAATTGGTAGTGGAATCTTCTTGGAACTGCTACAAGGGCTGGAGATAGGTGGTATCTTATTCCAGGGGCGGGTTCCTATTTTTTTTACTACCACTCTGTGGGCATGGCTTATTTTGTGGGTGTGGCTTGCCAGTCATGTGACCGGGTGGGTGTGGCTTCTTGGACTGCTGAAGGGAGGGGAACTGACAGAGGTCCTGCCGCCCATTCCCCCTCCCCTCAGCGGCTCGAGAAGCCTCAAATGTGCAAAAATGCCTAGGATCATCACCACGCATTCGTGGCTTCTCGGACTGCTGAAGGGAGGGGAATGGAGATAGCTCCTGCCGCCCGTTCTTTCAGCGTCTCACGCGCTCCCTCAACCATCCTTTCCTGCTTGGACTCACTGTGGGGTAGGAAGGCAGCACATGTGCAGTGCCAAAAGCTCGGCTTCTGGACATGCACAGAAGAAAATTTTTTAAAAAATTAAAAACATTTTTTTTAGAAAAATGGCGGCGCTTAGGTATTGGCAACCGACCGCACCGGTACTGTGACATCACCAGCGGGCCGCTACCGGTGCTATAGAGTGGACCGCACCTGTAGGAACCCACCACTGTCTTATTCCTCCCCCTCTGTTGAGGGAGGGGTATTCAATTCTAACATAGATAGATTAGCCCTCTTTCAAACCAATGGTCCCCTCTATCCAAAATGTGGACTTTGCTGTCTTCAAAAGTGTGACCGTTGTCTTTCAAATGCAGATGGATTGCTGAATCTTGTCCTGATGGGTTTGATCTCCTATGTTGTGCCATGTGCTTGTGAAGTGGTTGTTTTGTTTCATCAATGTATAGAGCTGTACATGTATTGAATACATCACATTGCTCAGTTTCTGTCTGGATGTTTTATGGTGGACAAGCTTCTGCCTTAGTGTATTCTTGGGTTTCAAGTGTACATATATGTTGTGTTGGTTGAAAATCCTCCTGAGCTTTTCAGATATTCCTGAATATCTCAAAAAAAAAAAAAGCTTAGGAAGATAATTATGACATTTTTTCCCCATTTGTTGCTACTTATTTACTAAGCAAATAAGTTCTCATGGAAAATTCAAGAATATCACAACCTATTTAGAGGGATTTAAACTAATTTTTTTTTGTATTTCGTCTATTTTTCCTGTGCATTTCATCTAGTTTTTCCTATACATTTCATCTAGTTTCTCTATACATACAGTATGTGTTTGGCTCTGCCTGTGTATGTCCGTATTATATTAAATATAGTATATTTAATTATATACTGTTTAATGAAAGCTAGTCAGAAAGGGAAGCCATGCTTGAAGCAAGAAGCAATACAGATGGTTTTAAATGAATATTTAAAATAATTTCTAATTTACAATCATCATCATAATTACTGTATAACAGCAGTTCACTCATCTTGGAAATATTTTTCCTCTCTGAGCAGCCATTTCACAGTGGAAAGAGTTTGGTGCCATTAAGTATTTCCTCATCCTTCTGTAATATTTCATACTAAATTTGGCTCATATTCCCCCCTCCCCAATTTGGATATAGGACATATAATATAATATAGGGCATATAGAGTTGGAGGCTTTTAATGAAAAGTTAGTAAGAGAATCTATGTTTTCTACTAAGAAATTCAGCTCTGAATCTCTGTTTGTTTAATTTAATTAAACTGTACTTTTAAATATTTTTTCCCCCTTGAAATTTCCTTGAAATGGGCCACCCATTTCATTTTTATGGCTCTAGGCAGATCACAAGTCATTAAAAAAGAGAAACACTAAACATGAAAAAGAACTTATAAGAGAGACAAAACATTAAAAGAACATGCAATATACAAAGGTCCCTAAAACAACTACCATAGATTGGGCTAACTTAATCATCTGGAAGAAGAGTTGGATTTTTAAGATCTTCCTATAGGCCCGTGGTGGCGAACATATGGCACGCGTGCCAGAGGTGGCACGCGGAGCCATAGAAGCCGGCACGCGAGGGTTGCCCACCAGCAAACCGGAAGTGCGAAAAAATGCACTTCCGGTTTGCCATGGTTCAGGTAAGCTCCCTGAAGCTCCGGAATGCAAAAAACTACAAAACGGACAAACCGGAAGTGCACTTTTCCGGTAAGCCTTTGCGCGGGGGTGGGGGGATGTGCGCATGCGCAGGGGGCAGCATGGGGGGGTATTGTGCGCATGCGTGGGGGGGAGGGAATGGGTGTGGGCATGCGAGCGCGCGCAAGCGCGCCACCCCCTTTTGGCACATGAGCCGAAAAAGGTTCGCCACCACTGCTATAGGCTAATGACTCATTAGTAATATATATCATGGGAGATTGGGAGCCACCCAGATTTTGATCTAAGAAAGGTGGTGTCAAGGTTCCAAATAGTAACTGAGCAGAAATCAGAGTCCAAGGCAAAAGGTTCACCAAAGTTCCAATTTATTGCAGGCACCATGTTGGCTTTAAATACAAAAAATAAAAATCTTGGGGGAGTGCTATTCTATCAACACAGAAAACACACATTTACATCCCACTAGATGACTCAGTTCACAGAATTCACCTGAAACAGGCAATATTATTTTTGCTTTGTTTTTTATTTATGCTATTATTTATTTGTATCACACCTCTGAAGGTAGTCTTCAACTTATGACCACAACTGAGCCCAAAATTTCTGTTGCTAATTGAAACATTTGTTAAGTGGTTTTTGCCCCATTTTATAAACTTCCTTGCCACAGCTGTTAAGTGAATCACTGTAGTTGTTAAGCTAGTAACACGGTTGTTATGTGAATCTGGCTTCCTCATTGACTTTGCTTGTCAGAAGAGGATTACATGATCCTGGGACATTGCAACCGTTGTAAATATGAATCAGTTGCCAAGCGTCTGAATGTTGATCATGGGGATGCTGCAATGGACGTAAATGTGGAAAATTGGTCATGAGTCACCTTTTTCACTGTCGTTGTAACTTTGAACCAGGGGTGAAATGCTACCAGTTCAGCCCGGTTCGGGCGTACTAGTAGCGGTGGCCGCCGGTGGTTTGGAGAACCGTTAGCAGCGCCGGCAGTGTGAGGCTCCGCCTACCTGCCCGGACATCGCCATTTTCTTTTTTTAACCCTCTGCGCATGCACAAAGCTTTCTGCGCATGTGCAGAGGGTGAAAAAGCATGGGCGATGTGGTGTATGTGAGCACAAAGCGCACGCTTCCGAACCGGTAGGGAAGGTAAGTAGAGTTCACCGCTGCTTTGAATGGTCACTAAATGAACTGTTGTAAGTCGAGGACTACCTGTATAATTTTTACAAATAACTCAAGGCAGCAAACATAACCTTCCTCCTCCTATTTTCCCCACAACAACAGCCCTGTGAGGTGAGGACAATTAAATTATAGCTACGACTGGAAAGACACCAACCTGAGTCTGAACTATCATTTACACAAGTATTGTCGTAACATCTGTATGCCATCTTTAACAATCTGCCTTCCCTGCCCTTCTTAGACCAAGACTATAGGGTTGGCAAAACCCTATAAGGAGGCTAGGCAAAAAGTATGCCAAGGTGGCGCAGTGGTTAGGGTGCAGTACTGCAGGTTACTTCTGCTGACTGTAGGCTGCCTGAAATTTGGCAGATCGAATCTCACCAGGCTCAAGGTTGACTCAGCCTTCCATCCTTCCAAGGTGGGTAAAATGAGGACCCGGATTGCTGGGGGCGATATGCTGACTCTGTAAACCACTTAAAACACTGTGAAGCAGTATATAAGTCTAAATGCTATTGCTATTGCTACCGTGGAGGGTCAAATCATTATGCTGTTTAGTATGTAAACATTTGCTTTAAAAAACATTGCCGCTGTGAAAGTTACACATCGGTACATGTAGATACTGGTTCTGAAAAAGCAATGTTGCTTCTTCTGCATTGTAGGCAAAATATTTTCTGTTGATGCATCCCTTTTTGGTGAATTCTAGTTCTTGACTAAAAATATGGATAGTGAAGAGAATTTTAGTAGGATTAAAATCCATACAGCCCTTTCTTTTAGGTGCTTTAAGTACCGTATTTTTCGGAGTATAAGACGCACCTTCCCCCCTCTAAAAGTGGCTGAAAATTTGGGTGCGTCTTATACTCCAAATGTAGCTTTTTCTGAAGCTTTTTTTTTCCAGCCCTAACAAGGTGCTAACGATCTTCCCCGGCTCTTCCCAGGCTTGCAGGCTTGTTTTCATTGCTACTCCCTCCGAAGAAATTTTTTTTCAGCCCTAACGAAGTGCTAATGATCTTCCCAGCTTGCAGCCTTTTTCATTGCTACTCCCTCCGAAGAAGATTTTTTTCAGCCCTAACCAGGGGATAAAATAATGTGCTGAAGCTGACCAGACTAAGGATGCTAGCCAGATGAATACCTGGTAGGTAGATTTTTTTCCATACTTTCCTCCCCCCAAACTAAGGTGCGCCTTATACTCCGAAAAATACGGTATTTCATATATATCAGCCAGCAGATGGCAACCTCATTAGATATGCCTGTACGTTAGGCTAAACTTATTTATCTTCACATTTAAATATATGAACCAAACTATTTTGCACTTAAAACTAATTCATAAACGGAAACGCAAGACATCTTATGGCTTTTACATTTCTCTGCATTTTGTAATGCAATTGTCTGCTGTTTTTTTTTTATGCCTACTTTATGCAAAAGTAACCTACCTAAAGTCAAATACAGATGGTCCTCAACCTATAACAGTTCATTTTGGGACTGTTCGAACTTACTTCGGCAATGAAAAAAAATGAAATACCATTTATTCACACTTGCGGTACCATTGAGGCATCCCCATGGTCACGTGATCAAAATTCAGACGCTGACTCATATTTATGATGGTTGCAGGGTTACCTTCTAAAAAAGTCAATGGGGAAGCCAGATTCACTTAAACAACTGTGCTACTAATTTAAAGCCTGCAGTGATTCACTTAACAACTGTGGCAAGAATGGTTGCCAAATGGGGCATAACTAACCTTAACAATTCTGTTGCTTAGCAGCAGAAATTTTGAGCTCAGTTGTGGTCATAAGGCGAGGACTAGCTGTATGAGAGGGAGTTGCAAATTGTGCTAAGATGTTCATGTATGTAAAAATGCATGTGAAGTTTGAGGTAGACTTTTAAAAATAGGTAAAAATATGAATACTAGAATTAGCAAAACAGAAGATTTATGCTGTAAAATATTACCGGTAGCTACAAGCAGGTGTCATGGTTTGCCTAAGGCCATCCTGTGTGTTCATGGGAACAATTAACATTTGAAGTAGGAATGACCTTGCAGCCTTTTTAACAGGCCATTATTCTTATCTATACACATTCTATCCTATGTAAGGTTCTGCTTGTTCTCCTCTTTACGTTTTAAAATTTATAAAAATAATTGCTATGTGCCAGAGGAGAGATGCACATTGTTGTTGTTTTTTATTGAGGGGAAAAAATGGAGTTTCAGCCACATAGTATAAATGAACTATCAAGGAGAAGTCCTATCAAAATGTATTACAAATGCTCCCTCCTTAGGAAAAAAATGGCATTACTTTTTGAATGAGAAACCACATCCCATTAACCACAAAACCCGCATATATTGCATATGCTATGCACAGGCAACACATACGAGATATCCTTGCCAAACTTTTATATGTCTGTTACAGGGGTGGGTTCTAACTTACCTTGCTGCCGGTTTGCTTCCTCCCGTGCCGCGTGGCTGCACCTTGTGGGCGTCCACGCGTAAAGCGCGTGCGTGCATGTGCAGTGCCAAAAAATCTAAAATAAATAAAATTTAAAGAAGCTGAAAACAAGATGGCGATGCATGTGCAGTGCCAGGAACTCAGCTTCTGTGCATGCTCAGAAGAAATTTTTTTTCCAAAAATAAAAAAGTTTAAATTTTTTTAAAAAAATAAATAAATAAAATTCAAAAAAAAAGAAGATAGCAGCGCCCATGGACCGCACCAACCGAACCTGTTCTGTGATGTCATTGTGACATCACCAGTGGGTCGCTACCAGTTCGGGTGAACCAGTCTGAACCAGGAGGAATCTACCTCTGGTCTGTTAGCTACTATACATAGAATTTGAATGGGAACCTTCTCCCCCCCCCCATTGAGAATTTGAAAAATAATTTCTAATTCCCCACCTTTATTTAAATACTTACGTTTCCCATACTCGTTCAGAGGCTGTTGATTATTTTACTGGCTCCAGGGGTTTGACACCATCTTTTTACAACTTCTTCTTCCTGGTTTATTTGATCCTGGCCATAGATACAACACTTCAAAATTCAGCAAAGGGCAGACGTAGCTCAGTCGATTCCAGGAGATGCAGGAAGTACTGCTTTTAGCCTTCTTTATTTTTTCCCCAAAATTTCAAAGGACAAAATCTTATGGTTGACAAAAATGTTGATGAAGAAAGCCCACCATAGAAGTGCACCTGATTCCTCTGTGACTAAGACTCTGTGACTAAGCATTACCTAAGACTAAGACTAAGTGCCTGCCATCCCTGTCCTAATGTTCCCTCTTATCAGTACCCATCTTATGTATAAAAGCAATGTTATATCTATGTATATTACCAATACATACTTGACAAAATAAATAAATAAATAAAATAAAATAAAAATAAATAAATTACTTAGGAATTCCTGTTAAACTTATGGAATCCTGAATGTAATTTGAAACCCATACATCTAGTAAACATTTTATCAGCATTTTTTTTTAAAAAAAATGTATTTTGAACCCCACATCCCATCTTCTCATTTGGCCTTCCCTATAAAGTTTCAGATCAGTACTAATGTGCCAAAATAGAGGTTTGCAAGGGCAATCCTGTTTGATTTTTATTACTAAGGCTGAAGAAAGAAAATGGCTAGATATGCGTTGCAAATTTCACTATGTGGTAAAAGAAGATTCTGGGTGCTCTGTTTTTTGTTTGTTTGTTTGTTTATCTTCTATTTTTTTTTCTTCTATTAAAGGAGCAAACCCTTTCAGACCAGGATTTTTATGGCTCTAATTATAACAAAATCTCGGCTTCTCCTCTTTTGCAAATTAAAAGATACTAAATCGCCGTTGATGTGATGGCTCAAATAGTCATAGAAAGCAGTAATAAGCACTGGAGATTTCTCTAATCTCTGAACCTCTATCTAGCTATTCCCATCCAGATGAATAACAGGTCAAGGAGGCAGAACATCTTTAATGTCCCCAGACACTCTGAACAAGTTGTGTGTACCAGAGATCTCCACAGGATCAAAGGTTTTCATCACAATAAGGAAAATAACATGACACTGCTAAGACACAAGTTTTCTACCTTTTTGTATAGCATGTGCCATCACAAAGCATTTGTAAAAAGAGTGGAGTTTTCATTGAGAATCTATAATTTATGCATTTGTCATGCCTCCCCTATCCTTTTCCATTGGGCGGCTTCAGATTTCTATGTGCAGCAAGCCTGATCTTGTTTCTACAAATGGCCCATTTAAAGAGACGTTAAGATACATATAGCAATAGCACTTAGATTTACATACCGTTTTACAGTGCTTTACAGCCCTCTCTAAGCGGTTTACAGAGTCAGCATACTGCCCCCCAACCATCTGGGTCCTCATTTTACCCACCTCAGAAGGATGGAAGGCTGAGTCAACCTTGAGCCAGGGAGATTCAAATTGCCAAATTTCAGGCAGCCAGCAGTCAGCAGAAGTAGCCTGCAGTACTTCACTCTAACCACTGTGCCACCGTGGCTCATATCATTAAAATTATTTTAAAGTACTATTTTAGGTGTACAGATAGTCTTTGACTTACGACCAATCACTTAGTGACCATTCAAAGATATGACAACTTCCTGGGGGTACTTACAATCCAGACTTGAAGTTCTGACAGCCACCTCCCCCCACCCTCGCCCCGGTCATATGACCGCACATCAGGTGTTTAGCAACCAGCCTATATTTTCAGCTGTTTGAAGTACCCTCCAATCACACGATTGAATTTTACAACAATTTTTTCAAAAACTTCCAGAAATCGGCCCATAGCAAACTATGGATTCACATAACCACCACAAAAAAGGTCATACAATCAGATCACCCACGTAAAATCGTTCACCACTGGGCTTAAAAAACAAACAAGCAAGCAAACAAGGACAATAAGATTTTTTAAAAATTGACTGAATTAGAGAAAGTACAATTAACTGCTTTGATTAGAGCTAATGGACTAGAGGACAGCTTTATAAGAAACTGGAAACTGTTCGTGGACTTTCTACGTGCTAAATATAATAACAGATGGTTAACCGAGGGATTTGAAGATTAGTGTAATGTTTAGTTCAACCTGTTGCCTGCTTTTTCATATATACATACATACCAGGGGCGGGTTCCTAATTTTTTTACTACCACTCTGGGCGTGGCTTATTTTGTGGGTGTGGCTTGCCAGCCATGTGACCGGGTAGGTGTGGGCCTCGGGAGATTGGCAGTGGCTGGAGAAGCGGGGGGTCATTGTCCACCAGCAACGCAGCCCCCCGCAGAGGGAGCAGAAAGACCGCGGCAGCGGTTCTTCTAGGAGGCTCCATCCGGCCTGAATGCTTCTCCCCATTTGATGATCCTAGGCTCCTGCTGCCTGTTCCCCCTCCCCTCAGCAGCTCGAGAAGCCTCAATCGTACAAAAATGCCTAGGATCATCACCATGCGTTTGTGGCTTCTCGGACTGCTGAAGGGAGGGGAATGGAGATAGCTCCTGCCGCCCGTTCTTTCAGCATCTCACGTACTCCCTCAGCCATCCTCCCCTGCTTGGACTCACTGTGGAGTAGGAAGGCAGCGCATGCACAGTGCTGGAAGCTCGGCTTCTGGGCATGCGCAGAAGAAAAAATTTTAATTTTTTTAAAAAATTTCTTTTTTAATGGCGGCGCCCAGACACCGGCAACCGACCGCACCGGTACTGTGATGTCACCAACAGGCCGCTACTGGTGCTATAGAGTGGACCGCACTGGTAGGAACCCACCACTGATACATACATACATACATACATACATACATACATACATACATACATACATACATACATTCATACATATGAAAAAGCAGTCATTATTTATTTATTTATTTATTTATTTTGTGTGTGTGTGTCTGTCTGTCTGTCTATCTGTCTGTCTGTCTGTCTGTCTGTCTGTCTGTATGTATGTATGTATGTAAAATGGGAGGAAATTTATTGTTTATTCTTTTCTTTTGGCATCCAGCCAGGGTGGATCATACATGTTAAATGTTTTTTCTTTTGTTTTCGTTAGGGTTGAACGTATGTTTTTGTTTTATTTCATTATGTTTGTTTGTTTTACTGTTTTGCATTTTATTTTCTATGATAAAAAATAAATAAAAAATAAAAAAGAACAATTTTTTAAAAAATCTTGAAGACTTTAAACCAGCTTTCTTTTATTTACAAGGTGAGGATTATAACCATTGTGCTAAATTATAACAAACATTAGAAAGCAGTTAGAGCAGTAAGGTGTGTGCTGTGTTTGAATGTATCTGCCTCTGTGTTCATTTTGACGTTTTATTTTGCACATAGTATTTATTTTACTATTTAACTTTGTGAGTATGTTTGTTTGTGTATGCAGATGTGCTTGTGTGTCTGTACTTTTATAAACTTACACGCACGCACACACAGACACCCACACCCACATCCACACCCATATTTACGCATATAAACTTAAAAATGTCCAGAAAAACCTTCCCACAGGAAAAAAAGTGATTGACTAAGATTTTCTGGAACAGAGATAGGATGGAGGGTATTGCACTACAGACATTGCCCTATATTGGGAAGATGTGGCTGCCTGCTATCTTGACTGAGCAAAAGTCAAGCTGTTGCCAAAACATTCAATCCAGGCTGGATTTTCTTAAACTGTTTTGGAGTCATCATGAGCAGCTTAAATAGTAAGTATGGATATACCTTTGGAGTCAAAAACCTCCTCTGCAACTTTGCTCAACAATTTCCCAATTAAGCTTTTGATTTGCTTGTCTTGCAGCTTGTCACAAATTTACACAGCTATAAAGAGAGCCACATGACACTGTGGCGGAATAGACAGCTATGTAGACAATTATGTGGTTCGTTCTTTCCATCACAAACTCTGCTGGATAGCGGGAACACAACAGGAAGAAGAGGGAGAAAAAAGACCTTTCTTTGTATAAAAAATCAGGGATGTGTTTCCTTTCCCTGCACCCAAATAATAGGTAAATTCAATCCAGTGTGAAAGCTATCACACTAATGTTTTGATACAAGGGTGTATCACCAACTTCACAGTCTGTGTGTTTACTTGTAACTAAAACACCATAATAGAATATTGATTTTTGGAATGAATATAATTGTGGTTTACACATTGTACAGATCATACTTTTCAGTAACACATATTTTCTAGATGTTATGCATCTTAGTACAGAAAGGAAACATTATGTATTTTGGTTCTCTGTACCTTCATTTATATGTTAGTGATACAAAAGTTCTAACCTGCCCCACTGGGATAAATATTTTATTTCTGGATGCTCTTTTTTTTTTATAGCCAACTCCCTCAAAGTCAAACTGAGGAGTTTAGAAAGGAGCAATGCCTGAACAAAAGGGCAACTTATGGATGAGCAAAGAGAAGGGACAAGAGGGCAGTCTTCCATTTCACCTGCCTACTATAAGACAAGTAGAAGGGCATGCTTAATTTCTGTCCTTCGACAACAGGTTAAATAGTCTGGAGCTCAGAAATTTTGCTACAGCAGAGAGATTTCTTCTGCCACTGTATCCTGCATTCATTGCCTGAGGCAGCAATTCCAACCCCCACCTAATGTAAAGTCAGCCTCCATTTAGAACCTACACGGTGACTTCAAGGAAATATTAAATTATGAGGCTGTTATGGACATTAAAAGTATCTTTTTCAGAGATATTACAAAGGTGCTTTTTATCCCTGAAATCAGAACTGGCACCAACATTGTCATCATCATCGTGATCATCAAGATTATGATCCTCCTCCTCCTCCTCCTCCTCCTCCTCCTCCTCCTCCTCCTCCTCCTCCTCCTCCTCCTCCTCCTCCTCCTCCTCCTCCTCTGGATTCCAAAAACCCCCAGAGTTTATTAAACAGGCAGGATTTATTTAACAGCAGCAGATTCATTTACTTCCATTTCCCAGAGTCCCATTGATTTGATGTATGGAAAAAGTTGAATAGAAGACATAAAATAACTTGATTGTACAGTAGTAAAGGGTCCTTTAATTGTCCTCCTGCATATTCGTGAAATTTTCTTAGTGGAAACCATTTGCCACTACATTGGGTTTTTTGGGTTGTTTTTTTGGGGAGTAACTTCCTACATTTGCCAATTTCTCAGATGATTTCTCCTACAAGTTCTAACCAGGGCCAACAATGCCTAGAATCTCCATTAACAAAATACTGCTATACACTTATCATAAATGAAACAAATCAGCATTTTTCTAAATCATGTTCTTGAAGACATCTTTTATAGTCATCATCTGATCTGGGCAGACAATTTTTAAAAAGTGAAAATAAATGGCAAGAATGTATTTCTGTCAAAACATTTCTAATTCTAATGTTATAGATTTAAAGATGACCCAAATGCATAGCATTACAGATTATGTTACCTTATTTTTGCATACTGCTACTTTAAAAAGGCCCATATTTAGCTTTGCTGCAGAGCAAGAGTCCTTGGAAATTCCCCAAACCAGATGTCAGCTCAGCAGGTCTCCAAGGGAACAATTATGAGAATCACACAGAGATCTGGTCTAATAGGACAATATATGAAAGATCATTTCTTTCCCATGAACTGGCAGACTGCATTTTGCTAGCTGTGACAAGGCTGTGTGAACTTACAACTCCAAAACTAACAAACACTCCTAATTTTATCACAGTCTTTCCTACTGTTTTGTGTCTATGCCAGGGCTTTGTTTGCTTTGTCTATTGCAGTACAGGTAGACCTTGACTTCAAACCATTAGTTTACTCACTGTTCAAAGTTACAACGGCATTAAAAAAGGGGGATTTATGGCTGTTCTTCACACTTACAAATCTTGCAGTGTCCCCATAGTCATGTGATCAAAATTTTGATACTTGGCAACTGGCATGTACTGTATTTATGATGGTTGCAGTGTCCCAGAGTCATGTAATGATCTTTTATGATCATTTGACAAGTAAGGTCAATTGGGAAGCTAGTTTCACTTAATAACCATGTTATTAAGTTAACAACCACAGTTATTCACTTAACAGTGTGAAAGGAAAAGTCATAAAATGGGGCAAAACTCACTTAACAATTGTCTTGCTTAGCAGCAGAAATTTTGGACTCAATTGTGGTCGTAAGTTAAAGACTACCTGTAGCTTGTCCTTATCTTTGCCCTTCTCTTTCTCACCTTTTGCTTCTCTTCGCCTTCTTTTCACGTTCTTCTTCTCCTTCTTCTTCTTCTCCTCATCTTCTCCTCCTCCCCTTCTCTTTTTCCTTCTCCCCTTTCTCTTTCTCCTCCTCCTTTCCCTTCTCCTCACCCTCTCCTTCCCCATCTCCTCACCTTCTCCTTCTCCCTCTCCTTCTCCTCACCTTCTCCATCCCCTTCCCCTTCCCCTTCCCTTCTCTTTCTCATCACCACCACCTCCCCCTCCCCCTCCCCCTCCTCCTCCTCCCTCTCCCTCTCCTTCTCCCTCTCCCTCTCCCTCTCCCTCTCCCTCTCCCTCTCCCTCTCCCTCTCCTTCTCCTTCTCCCTCTCCCTCTCCTTCTCCTTCTCCTTCTCCTCATTATTTCAGTACTAAACATCAGGTGGAAACAAATCTGTCTGAAAGCAACTTTAGGGACAAATGGGAAAAGGCTCATGGCATGGAATTGCCTATGTAGAAAGCATATTGGCTTCAAATTATGTCCTGGACATTAACAGCTTCATATCACAGGATTCAATTTTTTTAGTCATTTTTCCCAGGATAAAATGGCACTTATGATCAAAGCGATGCATTGTTATGTGTAATTGACGCTAATGCGATAAAATGGTGATGGGAACAGCAGGAATTGCAGCATGTCACTTTGAACTGATGGGAGGCAAAGAACATCTGCTGCAAAATTGCAGTCAGAGCATCTCCTAAACAAATGTGAGCAAAAATAAGGAAATGTCTCTTCATTTAAAGGATTCAAAAGTGTTCTCCATCAGCTGGCATCTGACATATTTTTCCACCTAGATTGCTCAGTTCAGCATGTAAGTTTCCCCAAAGAATATAAAACAGTGTGTGAGCCCGAGTGCTCATCAGTTCTACCTTTCATGGATTTTGGAAGATATTTAGCATAGTGTTGTGGCCAGGTCAAGTCCGGTGCAATTAGCAGTCGATCCCGAGGATTCGGAGGTAGTGGGGGTGCAGTACAGAAGACCGGTGTTCCTGGCACCAGAGACGGAGAGTGAAGAGGACGAGGGGTCAGAGGCTGGCGAACAATTAGAGCCTGATGCATCTCCTGAGATTAGTGACTCAGGAGAAGAGGAGGAGCCTCTTCTTGATGTCAGAGCGCGCAGGTCCTCAAAGAGACATGAGTGGCTAATCAGGAGGAGGTTTCCTCGTGAGTAGTACTGCAGGTCTTGACCACGCCCTGAGGGTATTTAAGGGTCTGTCACCAGGGGCTTCATTGCAGAGAACAACCCCGTTCTGTGTTTCCAGCATCTTGATCTCGATCTCGCTTTCTCTTGTGTCTTCGGCTTGGATTTTAAAAGTGAACATTTTTCCTGTGCTAATTGGACTTGGGCTTCCTCCAAATCTCCGTGAGTTTGAGATAAAACTATCTGCCTATTTCCTGGGACTCTAGCCAACTATTGAGAAGTCATTCATGTAAATAACTCATTAAGACCTGATATTCTTTTGAAAAGATTTAACTCTTGCTAAGACTTTCTTTGAAGTAAAAGTGTATTGTTCCCAATTCATTCCCGTGCATCTTATTTTGGGGGGCATACCCGTGGGGACAGAACACATAGAGCTGCCATTCATTCTTATAAATTGCTACTCCTCTTTTCACAACACATTTGTGGTTGTGTAGGAGACACTGTACCTGTAATGTAAGGAGGCAAAGCAACAAAAGGAGAAACCTCTACCGTGGCAATGCCCCCAATAAGAAATTTAATAAACCCTGTAATGGAGAGAAATAAGGTGTCTGTCTTAACCTTTTGTGAAATAGGATGGAGTTTCATTCTGGTGGCTCAAATGACAGGAAGTGCTTAACAATTTTGACAGGATATTGTCCATAATTCTTATGGAGTCATTTTGTTAGAAAATACTTGAATGACCTTGTATCGTCTTGAAAGTAAGCAGGAAGCAATCTTGTTTGTTTTTGGATTGAGCACATCAGGGAAATCAAAAAGCAAACCCAGAAAGAGAGGCCTCCATTAGTTTGGTTAATGCATCCCACAAAATGATCATATTATTCAAATTGTATGGAAAACATGGCAATCTATTCCAGCTTCACAGACATCGGCCACGAAAAATTATAAATGTTATGTGTATATTAACGAGATATAGAAATAGAACATACTCTTATTTTAAATTTGTGATTAACAAATTCACAGTTATAGAAAACAAAATAAAAACAGAAAAATTCTACTGCAGATTTAGGCATTCCAGCATTTTGTCCTATTTTAGCACTGCTATAACCATGTTCATGTTGTTCAATTTTTCCTCTAATGTAATAACAAGCTGTTCCTTTTGTAAACTTTTGCTGTTTTTCTCTGATGGACTCTTTCTTGTAGTTACTCAGAAGGATCTTCACTTAGCAACATGTCATCTTGTAATAGATTTCCACTTCTTCTGCGTCATTGTACACAATGTGATGTCAGTTTGTTAGTCAGGCTTTTTTAGTTCACAGCATTAGGTTTTGTTGTATATATTACCCATTGATGTAGATAATGTACTCAACTTTCACTTGGCCCCACATTTTTTTACTTTCTTGATCTTTGTTTCTGCCAAAGTTATTTCAGTGGATCAATCTACTGAGGAGCTTACACTGGAGGAACCTGAATTGCTTTTCTTATGAATTAAAAAAAAGATGGGTGCTAATTTTAATTAGAACTAGATTAAAGCAAGATTTATGGGTTCGGCATGTTATGGAAGAAGTCAAAAGACGGATAGAATATACAGGGTTTTTCAAAAAGAATGAACCGATTTCATGACGCATTGCTTCAGTTTTCAAGCATCGTCATGTAATGAGTCAGTGACCATTTGAAAGAGGAGTTATCTAAGTTTTGAATGGCTGCCACAGGGGCGATGTAGTCGCGTCGTTCTTCCAGCAACATTCAGTTGTTTGTTTACCCTCGGAATGGCGAGTCCTCAGGAAAAGGCTTTCTGTGTTGGGGGCCCCAAGACCTTGCTCTTTGTGCTTGGCCTGCGAGGTCCCCAGACCTAACCGTATGTGATTTTTTCTTGTGGGGATAAGTAAAAGATCATGTTTATGTTCCACCGCTACCCACTAACCTTGATGACCTTAAACATCGAATAACAACAGCAATCAACTCAGTGGATTGTGATATACTGATATGCACCTGGGAGAAATTCTCTTATCGCATTGATATTGCCTGTGCTGCAGGTGGTGGCCACATTGAACACTTGTAAGACAGGAAATAAAAGTTGATTGTGAGTAGAATACTTGTGACTTAGCTGGAGATTTGTATTACTTTTCCTTAAGAAAATATTGTGTCATGAAATCGGTTCATTCTTTTTGAATAACCCTGTACACACCTCTCACAAATGATTGGAAGATGTAGGAAATCTGATTGATTGCTGAAGCTTTTTTTTTTTTACATTAAAGCAGTATCAATAGGTTCCTTGGCTGAAATAAAGAAATGTAATTTAAAGCATTAAAGAATTATCTGCATAATGTTTTTAATTAAAACAAATTATGAGATAGGGGCATTTGTCTTCTTTTGTCTCAGTTGTGTTTTGGCAAGTCCTTCATGCAAACTCCAATGTAATTGCATTCTCTTGATGTCTTCTGGCTCACACATGCAACCTGTGCTAAATCAAAAATAGAATAGAATAGATAGAATACAATTCTTTATTGGCCAAGTGTGATTGGACACACAAGGAATTTGTCTTTGGTGCATATGCTCTCAGTGTACATAAAAGAAAAGATACATTTGTCAAGAATCATGAGGTACAACACTTAATGATTGTCATAGGGTACAAATAAGCAATCAGGAAACAATCAATATTAATATAAATCGTAAGGATACAAGCAACAAGTTACAGTCATACAGTCATAAGTGGGAGGAGATGGGTAATAGGAACAATGAGAAGACTAATAGTAATAATAATGCAGCTTTAGTGAATAGTTAGACAATGGCGTGGGAATTATTTATTTAGCAGAGTGATGGCGTTCAGGAAAAAACTGTTCTTGTGTCTAGTTGTCTTGGTGTGCAGTGCTCTATAGCGTTGTTTTGAGGGAGGAGTTGAAACAATTTATGTCCAGGATGCGAGGGGGTCAGTAAATATTTTCACGGTCCTCTTTTTGACTCGTGCAGTATACAGGTCCTCAATTGAAGGCAGGTTGGCAGTAATTGTTTTTTCTGCAGTTCTGATTATCATCTGAAGTCTGTGTCTGTCTTGTTGGGTTGCAGAACTGAACCAGACAGTTATAGAGGTGCAAATGACAGACTCAATAATTCCTCTGTAGAACTGTATCAGCAGCTCCTTGGGCAGTTTGAGCTTCCTGAGTTGGCGCAGAAAGAACATTCTTTGTTATGCTTTTTTAATGATGTTTTTGATGTTAGGTGACCATTTTAGGTCTTGAGATATGATAGAACTTAGAAATTTGAAGGTCTCTACTGTTGATACTGTGTTGTCTAGTATTGTAAGAGGTGGTAAAATGGGAGGGTTTCTCCTAAAGTCTACCACATTTCTACGGTTTTGAGTGTGTTCAGTTCCAAATTGTCCTGTCGCACCACGAGGCTAGTTGTTCAACCTCCCGTCTGTATGCAGTTTCATCATTGACTCGAATGAGACCAATCACTGTTGTATCATCTGCAAACTTCAGTAGTTTAACAAATGGATCGTTTGAGATGCAGTCATTGGTATATAGAGAGAAGAGAAGTGGTGAGAGTACACAGCCTTGGGGGGGGGGGCTGTGCTAATTGTACAGGTATCTGATGTGATTTTGCCTAGCTTCACCTGCTGCTTCCTATCTGTTAGGAACAGTCCATTCATGGGGTAGATCAGGAGTGTCAAACTCAATTTCATTGAGTGCTGCATCAGGGTTGCTTTTGACCTTGGGGGGCTGGGGTGGACATGGCCAGGGTAGACATAGCCAGCTCAACGTCACTCGTGTCGGGTGTGCCTGTGGGGGCCCAAACACTGCCAGCGAAAATGGGCTCCCAAGCTCCATTTTTGCAGGCAGAAGCACCGTAGGCTGGTCCTTCGCTGTTTCCAGGGTGGCCCCATGGGCCAGATCTAATCACCCCGCAGGCCAGATCCAGCCAGAACCCTGACTAGCTAATCTCCTGATGATTCATCAACCAGGAGAATTGCACACCTGTGTGCCTCACAATGAGAAATCCTCAGGTGTGCAAGTAGTGCAGGCAGATGACTTGCTCAGCTAGACCCATAGAAAAAGCTTTGGTTTGACAGTTCTGGTGAGACATTGGGCTGGTATATACTCCAGATAAGATCACTGCCAACTTTATTGTTTCAACAGTGGGGAATTGGCTGGTAGATCCTTCCAGAAGCCAGCAAGGACTGAATGTTGACCATCCCCCGAGGACCACATAAACTGTAATCCATAATCCATGATAACACCATTAAAGAACCTTCAGGTCTATAAGTAAAAGAGGAAATTTTATCTGGACCCTGATTGGGATCTTGCACATGAATGAATTCCTCAAGGAGGCTTTAAAAAGTTTATTCCATGGTAGAATATACTTTAACCTGTAAAGAGATGACGTCAGCATACAAACACATTTCCCCCTCTTTAACCATTGGATGATCAGTGCTGCATATATGCCGATTTGGCCAAGAATTGCTACACTGATTTCTCAAAATCCATATTTAACTATATTTAAATATGGTTTAAATATCAACTATATTTATATTTATCAACTATATTCAACTATATTTATCCAGCCGTTGCCTCTCAGTTGTACAAATCTGGGTTTATGCTGAACAGCAGTCAAGAGAGACAAAAGATTAACTTATTGATGCCAACTGGTGATTGATAGGTTGGTAGGTCAATAATAATCCTTGAAAATGATTTTGAAAAAAAAAGTATGTATGTATCACAGGATACCTCATATTTCAATTCTTCTTTCACATACCCCAAGACTCCTTTACTTAGCTCTGGCTCCAAGGACACTCTTGCAGTGAGTGCATTTGAATTGCACAATTCTAGCTGGTTGCTACTCTGCAGTGAAGTGAGCTCTTTGCTACCATCTAGAGCAGTGTTTCCCAACCTTGACAACTTGAAGATGTTTGGACTTCAACTCCCAGAATTCCCCAGCCAGCATTCGCTGGCTGGGGAATTCTGGAAGTTGAAGTCCAGACATCTTCAAGTTGCCAAGATTGGGAAACACTGATCTAGAGATTATTATAGTTGGTAAGACGACAGTGAGACACACACACAAGGATTGGATGGAACACCCGGATTCTTACCTTTAAAGCCCTATATGGCTCAGGACCAGTTTATCTGCGTGACCGTCTGCTACTGCATTCCTCCCAGCACCCTGTGAGATCGCACAGGGTCGGCCTCCTCCAGGTCCCGTCAGCTAGACAATGTTGGCTGGCGGGTCCGTGGAGGAGGGCCTTCTCTGTAGCGGCTCCGAAGCTTTGGGACCAACTACCTCCCAAGATCCGTACTACCCCCACCTTACTGGCCTTCCGGAAAGAGCTTAAGACCTGGCTTTTCCAGCAGGCATGGGGCCAATGACCCGAAGATATGGTCTTGTTAGATCGGTCCAGGTATGCATGTTGGAGTGAAAGTCCTTTTTAAATAATGTATTGTACTTTTTAATATGCTTTTACATTGTTTTTATTGATTGCTGTTTCTGTGCCTTACTGTGAGCTGCCCAGAGTCCCTCTGGGAGCTGGGCGGCATAGAAATTCCAATAAACTAAACTAAACTAAACTAAACTAATTTTATAAACACCAACATGGCACATATTTTGTATAACAATTGGCAGTGGCTGTTCCCACAGTTGGTGATGTTCAGATTTCAGCCAGGAACAAGACAGTCTCATGCAGAAGAACAAATGGGGAAAGCAACACAGCATGGCCTCCTTCCACACTTATGTTATGGGCATGCTACGGCAGCATAGCTATTTTGGCATCCCAGCTCTGCCATGACAGGAAGCACAGCAAAATGGCTTCATGGCTAAGCCCTCAGTATAAATCTCCAAATTCCAGATCATAAAGTTCAAAGTGTAAAAGAAGCACAACTGTTATTGTTCCAAACTTCTTTGAAGTTAAGCTGTAAAGAAAAAAAAATCAAACTTCCCACTGAAAGAATTTCCAGGGAAGCTAACATAATTTTGGTAATATTTGCAAAAAGGGGTTTTGATGCTTCTTATCTTGCAGCCAAATTCTATCTCAACTGACATTTGGAGACTTTTCCAGATGAGACCAAACATCTGAGGATCTTGGAAGAAAGTAACGTTTGAATATGAGAAGCAATATTTTTGTAGGGCAAGAGAGCTTGTACATAATTATTTCAGCCATGGGCTTTGACATAACTGTATGTGGCTCTCACTAGATCAGGCCAGCCCCTTTATGGAGTGCCTATCATAAAGTTACAAAGCTGGAATAAATAAAGAAATGAAATCCACTTAACAGTTTTCCTCTCTTCTGGCAAGCTCTGTAGACAGGAGAGAGATTAAAGCTTGTTATAATTGGCGCACACTGAACTTTATAAAATATTGACTTCCTGGCAATTACCAACAAATTTATTAAGAGCTATGTGAAGAAAATGTGAGAATTTGGCATAAAATTAGTGATACCCAAGCATAACTATTATACTGATATGATAGAAAAACATGAGAATAAGTTTTTCTTCTATTACCTGGCCAGGTGAGTGTATCTAAAGAAGATAAATTTTGTAGGGCAATCCTAGCTACATATAAGCATACAGTATTTAAATGAAGGTTTAGCTTGAAGACTTTATAGCATTTAAGAAATACATTCTAGAACTGTAATCTGCACAACTAATTACACTTAAACAACCGCCTCCATTGCTTTATGATAATTGCTTCTGAAACAGTAATATAATCCAGGGGATGCTTTCAACAACAAAAAATCAGCTAACCCTCAGATTGGGCCAGAAGTGGTATTCTGCCAGTTTGGACAGGTTTGGGCGAACCTGTAGCGGTGACTGCGGCTGGGCCCGCTCACCCAGATGTAATGCTGTCCTATTTAGCCACGTTTTCAAGGCTGGGCGCATGAGCGGAAGGCGCATGTGTGAGTAAAGCGCATGCGCGGGAGGCTGTGTGCGTGCTCACATTTGCGAACTAGTAGGGAAGGTAAGTGAATACCACCCCTGGATTGGGCATACAACAGTGTTTAGATAAAGGACTCCGCCAGGAGTCCTTTGGGAGTTGGGCGGCATATAAATTTAATAAAATAAATTTAATAAATAAATATTCACTGCCATATACACCACTCAGTTCAAAGAACTGAGAATCCAGTTGTGATTAAATCAGGAGTCGGTACAGAAGAATTTGGTGCCACATTCATCTTGAAAGAAAGAAGAGAGAATATGAGAAGATTTGATCAATGGCAGATCGTTCTCACTGTGGCCTCTCAACCAGTAAGTATGCCATGAGTACTACATTCATGTAGGTTTCTCCCAGAGTCCTTGACCTTCAAAGAGACAAATGAGATCACATTGAAGTGGCTTAAACTCAGCCAGAAAGGGACAGGTGTAGTTAAACTACTTGTCGCATGAATCAAATGAGCAAATGATTCATAAATTGATTTTCTAGCCATGTCTTTTGCAGGAGGAGATTCTTTGCCTTCAAACTGCATCTAAATAAAAATAGGTTCTTGTGTTTTAAAGACCAAGTAGAATTTAGGAATGACAAGCACAAAAAAGCCCTGTAACTATTCATCTGTAGGTGAATGGGTGGCTAAATTTCTAAATTTGTCAAAAGTTAACCCCACAGAAGAAGCAACTATATTTGCAAATTCCTCTAATCCAAAGATCAGAAAGTTCTATAGACCTTTTAAAAATCCTTTTAAACCCCTTTAAAAGTCATCCTAATTAAAGGAGTCTAAATCCCAAATCCCTTCACTTACTTCTTTGAAACTGGGCAGATCTAGTTTCCAGGAGAGATGGAGACATGTATTGCTTACTAATGCTATGTAAAATGAAGCTTTTTTTAAAAAAATATCCAATCTGGATTCCAAGAAAATTGTAGTTATATTTCAGATTATTAAATCCATTCCCCAAATCCCACATTTCTGAATCAAGTCTCATGAATTTTATTATCATTGTATACCTTGCATCATATAATCTATAATGTTGTTCTTGAAAGCTAAGCAACGTGTTCATCATGCCACTTGGTGACAATTCCACAATTTAATAATGTATTTATAAAGAAATGTGATGAGAGCTAGTTTGGTGTGTAATGATTGAGGCAGCAAGCTAGAAACAGCGAAACTGTGAATGCTAATCCTGCCTTAAAAGGACAAAGACCAGGAAGCAGACAAGGATAAACCATTCCAAAATTTTGCCAAGGAAACTGCAAGGACTTAATCGCCAGAGCTTCTTGGAAAACCAAGGTATGCCCCAGGATTGTAACACAGAGAGAAGCCACCTAGAAGCAAGCAAATCCAGGGCTTTGGTCACTAACTTATTCCAGGCTGCAATTAAATCAGGAATGGAGATAGGTTTCTACACAACTTCAATTCAAAAACACCAAGAATCCAGTTACCTAGGTTCTGAGGATGAATATTGAAGAGACGGCATCAGGATCGTTCTCTGGCCTCCCCAGCTGTGCCATTATATAATTCTGCTCCTCATGGTACCATTAACAACTCCTGCCCTCACATCTTCCTCCAGCACACCTTCGGCTCCTCTGTCTCAGGGTCATTCCCATACACACCTGTTTATATTGAATGGAATTGAATAGTTTATTTGGTCAAGTGTGATTAGGCACACAAGGAATTTGTCTCTGGTGCAGAAGCTCTCAGTGTACATACAAAGCAACAGAATAATGATAATGATCATCATCATCATCATCATCATCATCATCATCATCATCATCATCATCATCGCAATAAGAGGGGATAGTAAAGTATAGCAATAGCACTTAGACTTATATACCGCTTCATAATGCTTTTCAGCCCTCTCTAAGTGGTTTACAGAGTTCAGCATATTGCCCCCAACAATCTGGGTCCTCATTTTACCCACCTCAGAAGGATGGAAGGCTGAGTCAACCTTGAGCCAGTGAGATTTGAACAGCTGAACTGCAGCTAGCAGTCAGCTGAAGTAGCCTGCAGTGATGCACTTTAACCACTGCGCCACAAGGATAATAATAATACCACTATACCACATGGGTAAATATGCATAGACATTAGACAGTAGCAGAGTGATGGCACAAAGGGAAAAAAACTGTCTCTGTGTCTAGTTGTTTTGGCCTGCAATGCTTTGTAGTCCTTTTCTGAGTGGAGGAGTTGAAACAATTTATGTCCGGTATATGAGGAGTCTTTAGATATCTTCTCAGACAACCTTCTGAGCCCACTACTATTGGTAGTTATCTTCTCAGCTTTCAGCCCATCACTATTAGTATAGTAGTGTGTGTATAAATTGTATACATACACTTCTGTAATAATTCACTGGGTGCATTACATATTACACATCCCAGATACATGACATCTTGTATATTCTGTATGTTAAGCATTCACATAGCTTAACGTCATTCTTATTTTTTTAGACAAAAAATAAAAATAAAAACCTGTTCTTTTTCCCTGGACATCAGTGGACGGTCCTTGCAGCCCTGGAGGCTGCTGCTTTAGATTACCAGTTTGATTACTGCTATAGATTACCTTCTAGTTTCTTATTGTGCTAGACATTTTTTTCAGCCTGAAGGCCACACTTGGATTCTGAGTGACACAAAATACAAAAAGCAGAAGAGCTGAAAGCAGGAGAAAGCAGAAAGAACGCAAAAAGAAAGGTGGGACAAAGCAAAGACTTAAAGAATACAGAATAACAGAGCTGGAAAGGACCTTGGAGGTCTTCTAGTCCAACCCTCTGCTCAAGCAGGACACCTTACGCCATTCCAGACAGGTGTCTACTGAGTCTCTTCTTAAAAACCTCCAATGATGGAGCCCCCACAACTTCTGAAGGCAAGCTGCTCCACCGGTTAATTGTTCTCACTGTTAAGAAGTTTCTATTCAGTTCTAGGTTGCTTCTCTCCTTGATTAGTTTCCATCCATTGCTTCTTCTCCTTGCCTTCAGTACTTTGGTCAATAGGTTGACCCTCGATTCTTTGTGGCAGCCCCTCAAATATTGGAACACTGCTTTCATGTCACCCCAAGTTCTTCTTTTCACTACACCAGACATGCCTTTAAAATTCACAATTCAACACATCACTATTAATGTGATCCATCCTCTTGAATTCTTTAATTTCTCTCACTTGAAAACTTCAACTTGTTGGTAGTTTGGCATGTGGTGTGTAGGTGTGGTACCAAAAGATTTTTTTGGGGTGGGAGGTGGCAAACTGTGTCCCTCTGCTGGAATGTGAGATGAGGACTGCAAGAGTGTGTTTCTGTTTTGTGATCTTCTTTCTTCTTGCCACAGCCGTGCCATATTTGTCTCGGTTTTCCAGTGCCAGATTTCTTTCTTTTTCTTTGTCTCCACATTCAAAAGACCCAAGCACTTAATTGATTGCCTTGCAATTTTGCAGTTTAAAATTTAATCACACATGTGCCTGCCTGAATTATTTTTTGGCTATGCGACATCCATTGCAGTAAATCAGGCTACTCACCTTCATAAAATTCTTTGCTAATCTCTGTGAAGGCAGAAGAGTATTTTGAGGCTGTCTTTTACCTTCATTTTCTATTTGCATTTTGATTTGCAGCAGGCAAGCTTCCTCTGTTCCTCGGCCCGGCTTCGAGCTGCCAAGCCAGAGTCCCCAAGAATCAAAGCAATAAAATGGAGAGAATCAATCTTTGCTGTGGCACCGGAATGCATAAGAATGATACCATGAGGCCTATTCTCGTGATCTTTGCTACTTGGTGAAAGTGACCGTGAATATATGTGCTTGTTAGTGATGGATAAATTACATTCCTGATAGGAACAGCCAAGGTACAGAATAGTTGATGAGCATCTCTGAAGAATTCAAATATCTTGTTTAGTCACCTTGTGAGCAGATCCCTTCTAAGATTCTCTGGGTATTTCTAAGAAAGTGATGAATATGGACATTTATTTGTATGCCCTTTCCTGGAACTAGCCTAGAAAAGACCAATATCTTTTCCCTTCCTTCCTGCTGTCAGCATTATTACTTAACTTCCATGATTCCTTTTGACTGTGTGGAGAAAAAATTGCAAGATCCAATCTGGGTTGGTGATCAGGACCAGAGGTTTACTCTTCAGAGCTTTCAGACCCGGGCTGGAGCCCATCCTCAGGGAACCTTTCTCTACTAGACTATGTGCTTTGGGCTATACTTTCGTAAGTGGATGAAAGTGGGCTGTGAAGGATTCACAAAGCCAAACTGTTCGAAGCACTAGCTGCCCATATCTCTCATGAAGCCAATGTGTCCCAGGATAATGTTGCAGTGGTGGGTTCCTGCCCGAGCTGTCCGGTGCATAGCTCCGGTAGGGAGCGGACGATTGAGCAATTTGCGTGTGACCACTCCGGAGCCCTCTCCGCCGGTCCGTCGCGCGCGTCACCATCTTTTTCTGAGAATTTTTGGGCGATTTTGCTTCTGCGCATGCGCGGAAGCAAAATCATGCCGAAATCTTGTGAGGGGACGCGCGAGAGATTTTGGCGAGATTTTGCTTCTGCGCATGCACGGAAGCAAAATCACGCCGAAATCTCACGTGCGCGTGTGTCCCCTCACAAGATTTCAGCGAGATTTTGCTTCCGTGCATGCACAGAAGCAAAATCGTGCCGAAATCTCTCTCGCGCGCGCCTCCACTTGCGAGATTTCGGTGAGATTTTGCTTCCGCACATGCGCAGAAGCAAAATCATGCAAGGGGGTTGCGCGTGCGTAGCAAGCACGCACCCCCCCAAAATGTGGAGATGCTTGCGCAGTGCACCGGCATGGGTAAGTGAGCAACCCGCCCCTGTAATGTTGCAAGATCCATTCTGGGTTAGTCACATTTATTAATATTAATTAATAGCCCAAAACACATATTCTAGTAGAGAGAAGTTCCCTGAAGTTGGCTCCAGCATGAGTCCGAAAGTTCAGAAGAGTAAACCTGTGGTCCCGGTGACTGACCCAGATTTGATTTTGCAACATTATACTGGGATACACACAGTATATTTGCTTTCATTCGTGAGAAAAAGTTGGTTCCACTGGAATTTTTCTTGAGAAAAGTTCAGAATGTTTGGTAACGCATCTGAATCCCAGGTGGGCAACATTATGCGGAAAAGTTGAGCAGTAATTGGTGCAGCCATATTAAATGTATGAGGAGGATTAGCATTTTCAATATGTGTGTGTCTGTGTGTGTTTAAAGGGAATCTTCTTTTTAAAAAATATATTAGAATTTGTATGTTACTGTTCATGGACTTCCTACCCTGTTTCCCCCCAAATAAGACATCCCCTGCTAATAAGCCCATGGCAATAAGGCCAAGTGCTTATTTCAGGGTTCCAAAAAATATAAGACAGGGTCTTATTTTCAGGGAAAAATGGTAGTAGGAAACGATGTTTTTTTTAATATATATGGAAAATATTGTATTTTTCGAACTATAAGACACACCGGCCTATAAGACGCACCTAGATTTACAGGAGGAAAACAAGAAAAAATAGTTTTTGGCCTCCACGCGTCCCATTTTTGCCCTCCCTGGCCCCCAGAAGCACTCTGCACTACTCTGCACATCCCATTTTTGCCAAAAATGGCCCTGGTTTTGGGCTCCCAAACCCTCCGTGCATTGCATTTTTGCCCTCCCGGGCCCCCAGAAGCACTTTGCAGGCCAAAAACAGGTATAGTTTTGGCAAAAATGGGACGTGCGGAGGACTGCAGAGTGCTTCTGGGGGCCGGGGAGGATGAAAACATGACATGCAGAAGGTTTGGGAGGCCAAAAACAGGCCTGTATTCAGTCTATAAGACACACCAAAATTTTCACACACTTTTGGCGGGGGGAAGTGCATCTTATACGCCAAAAAATACAGTAGGTCAGGGTGTGCAATCGCTGAGTGTCATTGTTGTGTATATGAAGGCAGGACTTTTATTTTGGGATGTGTGTACATGAGAAAGAGAGAGGGAGGAAATTAGAGGTCATCACCCCTACTTTTTGCATTGTTTTATGGAGACCCCACTATGTCCATGGATATGCAGTTAGCCAAAAAAGACTTCAGTCATAGGGAAGAAATAGTCCTTACTTTAATCCATTAGATAATAAATCACAAGGTTTTCGAGAAGAGATTGGACAATAATTTGTCTTAAATAGTATAAGGTCTCGTGATTGAGCAGGGGGTCAACTAGAAGATCTCCAAGGTTCCTCCCAACTCTGTTATTGTGTTATATTTTGTTATTCTGTTACAAGAAACAGAATACTTACAAGACTCTCTGTACAGTTACACAACCCAAGAGAAAGTTTGCATGTTCTAGATCAGTGATGGCGAACCTATGGCACACGTGCCACAGGTGGCACGTGGAGCCATATCTGCCGGCACGCGAGCCATTGTCCTAGCTCAGATCCAGCGCGCATCTGCGCACCGGCCAGCTGATTTTTGGCTGGCGCAGAGGCTCTGTGAGGGCATTTTAGGTTTCCGGAGGGCCTCCGGGGAGCGTTTTTGTCCTCCCCAGGCTCCAGTGAATCCTCTGGAGCCTGAGGAGGGCGAAAAAAAGGGCCTACCGGGCCCACCGGAAGTTGGGAAACGGGCCATTTCTGCCCTCCAGAGGGCCTCTGTGGGGGTGGGGGAGGCCGTTTTCGCCCTCCCCAGGCATTGAATTATGGGTGTGGGCACTCGCACGTGCGTGATAGCATGCGCGCACGCGCTTTCGGCACCCGAGGGAAAAAAGGTTTGCCATCACTGTTCTAGATAGTTACTGCCATTATCATTTGTGGAATCATCTCTGCATTTTCACTGAGGTTGCATTTTTGTTATGTCCCCAAAGGCATCTTTCTCCAGGAAGGCAGCCAATACATATTTGAAATATAGATAACAAAATCATGGGTGATGACATGGCACAGATCTTTCCTTTTCAAGCTGCTACTTTTGACTCCAGAGGCAGCATCACCTTCCAAGATATCATAATGACAAAGACTGTTGCCAGGCTGACAAAATGCCAGACTGGCAAAGACTATTAAGAAGATGCAAAATTGATTCAAAGTCATCACATGCCCAACAAAGGAGAGAATAAGCCTATTTGTTCAAATGGAAGCATTTTATACTTAGTAATAACTAAAAAAAACCCTCAAAGCGAGCTGTAGTTCTATAATTAGGTCATATTTTACATATAAAAGAGTAAAAACTCAGTCCCTGACATCTCCAGCCAGAGAGAGAGAGAGAGAGAGAGAGAGAGAGAGAGAGAGAGAGAGAGAGAGAGAGAGAGAGAGAGAGAGAGAGAGAGAGAGAGAGAGGCAAGCTGAATGGAGCCATGTGTGACTCAAATTTCAGGTGTTCATCTATGTTCACTAGTGGGTGAAATGGCTGAATGCATATGCTCTTATAACCTGGCTCAAATTACTAGTATATAACAAGGTTGTTTACTTCTTCCGGAGGCCAAATATTTGCCTTTAATCTTATTGTGGTCTGACAGCAGATTTATCACTAGGAAATATTGGACCTTGCCCTTTGCTAGGTTATAATGTAAGACTTATGGATTTCTTTTTCTTTTGGTCCCAGAAGACAATTCTGGAATATTGCCTGTCATGGAATAAAGCATTGCTTCATATTTCTTACTTCCATGAGTTGTTGGAAATTTTGGGGGTGGGGAAAACCTTGTATAGGTCAGCGACTGCAAGAGAAGAGAGCATTAAACACTCTTTTATAAAGGAACTGTGCAAGTCAAGGATAGGGGAAAGAAGCAGACTTCAGAAAAGTTGAAGCAATGGCCTGCATATTCTATATCTAGTCTGGGTAAGAAGCGCCTCTCCTCTGGACAGAGCCTTAAAGACCTCTTAAGGGACAAGTAAATATCAACTGCAGTACCAAAGTATCAGAATAACAGAGTTGGAAGGGACCTTGGAGGTCTTCTACTCCAACCCTCTGCTTAAGCAGGAGACCCCATACCAGTTCTGATAAATGGTTGTCTTAAATTCTTAATTCTTAATTCTTCTTAAAAATCTCCAGTGATGGAGCACCCACAACTCTCAAAGGCAAGTTGTTCCACTTATTAATTATTCTAACTTTCAGGAAATTTCTCCTTAGTTCTAGGTTGGTTCTCTCCTTGACTAGTTTCCATCCATTGCTTTTTGTTCTACCTTCAGGTGCTTTGGAAAATAGGTTGACCTCCTCTTCTTTGTGGCAGCCCCTTAGATAGTATAACACTGCTATCATGTCATCCCTAGTCCTTCTTTTCATTAAATTGTACATATTCAATTCCTGCAACCGTTCTTTGTATGTTTTAGCCTCCTGTCCGTTAAACATCTTGGTTGCTCTGCTCTGTACTCTTTCTAAACATCTTTTTTATATTGTGGCAAACAAAACTGGATGTAAAATTCCAAATGTGGTCTTCCCAAGACATTACAAAATGGTACTAAAACATCACGTGAACTTCATTCTATCCCTCTTTAATGCACACTCATAGACAGGGCTCTGTTGTTCTTTGCTTCACATTTGACCATCCTGAGAGAGTTTTCTTATAATTTCATAGGGTTGGAAGAAGGAATGGCAAGTTTAAGAGATTAAAAGACCATATAAGGAGAAGATAAGTTAGTCAATTTTTGCCTATCTTCTGGTTATTCCCTTTGATTAGGAATAGGAGAGGCAACAAGATTTGTGTAGCCAAGATCCAGCCTGAGAATCATGGAGTAAGAATGGTTATATTTTATAGAGTTTTTCTTCTCTCTCCAGGTTTCTAGAACTGTTTTTGTCACGTAGTGAATATTGCCAGTTGTATGTATATGCAGGGTGATGCATCCCTATCCTAATATTATGGTACATTCCATTACAAGCAGGACACGTGATGTGATCTTATGCGCATGTGTGCATTCCTGATTCTCCATTATTTTCTTGTGGTTTGGCTCTGACCGGGAGTGGTCAGATACTAATTTAATTAGTAAGAATGTAATTATTCAGAATTTATTGTTTTTGTACCGAAATAAATATTTTATTAGACCTTTAACTTCGGCTTTATTTCTAAATGTCTGAGTTCCGAGAGAAAGATCAAACATCGCCTCTATGGAGATTTATTCTCACTCTAACAGTTTTAGAGCGGTCAGTTCAGTTATTTTATTGGCATCGAACAATAAAATGTAACAATAGTTTGCACAGATAAAACAGAATTATGAGGAAGGGAGGGAGGAAGAGACATAAAAACACTAAAAAAATTGATGTCAAGCCAATTGACATTCATAAGTTATGGTGCCTCACTGCAGTCAAATATTAAGATTGACAATTAAGATAATAACAAAAATTAATCAGTTGTGAATCGCAGGTGGATATTAAAAACTATTGCAGAAAATTTGAGTATGTTTTTGAGTCCTGATGAGTAGAAGATACAGAATTCAACTTGTTGCCCAGAAAAGAGGGTTAAAAAGGGGATGCCCACAGACTATTCATGTTTGGGAATTTGTAAAAATCACAATATCGATTTGAATGTTCATGTCCAGAATGCTGATTACACACTCCATCTTCCAAAAATGGTTGTAGAACATTAAAAACTTTTTATTGTGGCTGCTGCATTATTGTTTATTTTGTTGATTCTGTGTTTTATATTTTACTTATTGTGCTCTACTGAACCTTTTGTTTAAAATTTTACTGTGTGATTTTAGTCTACTATAAGCTGCAATGGGAAAAATTGCTTTTGAATGGTACCATTTTTTAAAAAGAAAATGAATAAGAAACTGTTGTGGCCAGGTCGAGTCCAGGGGAATTAGCAGCCGATCCTGAAGATTCGGAGGTAGTGAGGGTGCAGTACAGAAGACCGGTGTTCCTGGCACCAGAGACGGAGAATGAAGAGGACGTGGGGTCAGAGGCTGGCGAACAATTAGAACCTGATGCATCTCCTGAGATTAGTGACTCAGGAGAAGAGGAGGAGGCTCTTCTGGATGCCAGAGCGCGCAGGTTCTCAAAGAGACATGAGTGGCTAATCAGGAGGAGGCTTCCTTGTGAGTAGTAATGCAGGTCTTGACCACGCCCTGAGGGTATTTAAGGGTCTGTCACGAGGGGCTTCGTTGCAGAGAACAACCCCATTCTGTGGTTTCAGCATTTTGCTCTTGTATCTGCATCTTGGATTATCAACAGTTAACATTTTTCCTGTGATTAATGAGAGTTTGGATTTCTGCCAAAACCTCCATGAGGTGAGATAACGCTCCTTAATTGCTCTCTGAGACTCTAGCCAAATATTTGAAAGACTTTGTGAATGACTGATATTCTTTTCAAAAGACTCAACTCTGGCTAAGAATTTAATTGCAGTAAAACAATATTGTTTCCAATTCCTTCTTGTGCATCTTATTTTGGGGGCATACCCGTGGGGACAGAACAGAAACAGTACTAATCCTTAGAGTAACACCACTTCTCCCCAAACAAACTGCACACTCCAGCAACAACACAAAACTTATCATTCTAGACATTTGAAAAAAAAAAACAGACTTCTATCTTCTGCAGAGCAATAGCTGGTAGCCACCAGTCATCAATATCAATAATTATTCATTTAAATCAGAGCAGTCACCAACACTAGTGAAGAACCTACTTTTAGATCCTGTCATCCCAGCTTCTAATTAAATACATTATCATTAATGCTTCAAATTTAAGTCTCAGTACTTATTTCCAATATTTCCCTTTTTCATAGACACACTTGAGATATGAATCTTTGCCAAGTGGTAAAAATAATCTTCATTTTTACAAGGGTATCTGTGCTAGTCTGTTGGAGTCTATCTGACAAGCCTTAAAAGATATGTGAAGCACAAAAAATATAACAATAGAAAGACTACCTTTATGATTTTGGATAATTACATCTTAAGATAGCAATTTACAGAATGGACGAAGAAAGCAGTAATTAACAATATCAGCAAGCATATAAAGTCTGGACTATAAAGATTTGTATATATTTTTGCACATCTGCTTACTGTGTCTTTAAGGTTATGCATTAAAAATCTCCTTTGATATTTCGTTAATATGTGCACCTTTCTTTCTTTTTTTTGACATGCCTCATGTGAAAGTTCAACTAATCTTTAGTCAATTCAGGCAGGCTCAAAGTTCAAAAGGATTTTTATAGATTTCAACATTGGGCTTTATCCAATAATAATGCAATGGCAAAAAAATGGCACATAGGTAAGAGAAAACAGATGTGGAGATACAAGATAGGAGTAATAATTAGGCTGAGGAGGGGAGAGGAAGACAAGAGCGGAGAGGAAGGGAGAGAAGGGGAGGGGAGGGGAGGGAAAGCATACATGCTACCATAGTGAGGGTTAGTTTGTTTTTGCTTTAGTCGATCCCCTTTATACAAACTGGCCATCTTTAAATATTTTACAGAAAGAACCTAACATATAAAATAGACAAGGATATTTGGATATTGTTGTATGTTTACAGAAGGATATGCCTTTGAGGAAGATTAATTGACTTTCTCAAAATCTACTTTCCTCATTTTGGCTATTTTGGTTTTGTATTTAATTTCTAATAGAATAGAATAGAATAGAATAGAATAGAATAGAATAGAATAGAATAGAATAGAATAGAATAGAATAGAATAACAGAGTTGGAAGGGACCTTGGAGGTCTTCTAGTCCAACCCCCTGCTTAGTCAGGAAACCCTACACCGCTTCAGACAAATGGTTATCCAATATCTTCTTTAAAACTTCCAGTGTTGGAACATACACAACTTCTGGAGGCAAGCTGTTCCACTGATTAATTGTTCTAACTGTCAGGAAATTTCTCCTTAGTTCTAAGTTGCTTCTCTCCTTGATTAGTTTCCACCCATTGCTTCTTGTCCTACCCTCAGGTGCTTTGGAGAATAGTTTGACTCTCTCTTGTTTATGATGGCCCCTGAGATATTGGAACACTGCTATCATGTCTCTCCTAGTCCTTCTTTTCATTAAACTAGACATACCCAGTTCCTGCAACCATTCTTCATGTTTTAGCCTCCAGTCTCCTAATCATCTTTGTTTCTCTTCTCTGCACTCTTTCTAGAGTCTCAACATCCTTTTTACATCGTGGCGACCAAAACTGAATGCAGTATTCCAAGTGTGGCCTTCCTAGTTTTTTAACGATAAACGAAGTCATCAATCTGTTAGGTAGAATCCAAAAGCACGTGGGAAATATGTTTTTCCTCATATAACCAAGTCTATTTTTTTCTGAATTAATTATAGTGTTTATTATGGGCAGTCACATAGTGGGGATTCAGGGGAACAGAATTTCTCAACAACTAGCTAGGGATCGATATGGGTGACCTTCTGTAGGGAGAGCAGGTCCCTCTAGCATTTGCTGTGAATGAACAAAGAACCTCTGCATTAAATTTTAAACGGTCTTCCTCTTTTCCCTATTGACAAACCTGAAACTGATCTGTCTGGATTCACCATCCAAATGGAATAAAATAGATACAGTAACTTCAACTTCAGGAGTCCAAAGCAATTTTTTAAAAGAAGTATTTTCAGTATATATGTCTGGGTGTCTATTCACTATGCTGTAATTCTGTACCTCTATCTGTATCTGTATACCTAATCCTATATCTATATATAGCTATTTACAGGTGGTATTTACCAATGAGAGCTATTTTATCTTTAAAGTGTTGGTTGGTTAAATCTGGAGATGATGATTATGTTAAACTATCCCCCATGTATCCCAAAGATGGTTTTTCAAAAGGCAACTGGGCTTTCTTTGTTTTTGAAGACGTTTCACTTCTCATCCAAAAAGCTTCTTCAGTTCTGACTGAATGGTGGGGAACAGAAGGATTTATATTCCTTGCAGTCATCTGGTCAAACTGAAGAAGCTTCTTGGATGAGAAGCAAAATGTCTTCAAGGAAAAACAAAAAAAAAAGTCCAGTTGCCTTTTGAAAAACCACCTTTGGGACAACCATGGCCTGAATGACTGAGAAACTCCATAGACATTTCTCTGCAATCTAAGTCAACTCCATCCAGTCATCCTGACTCTACCCTGAATTAAAGTATTGCAGGATCATAAAAAGGGAGCTTTTAATATAAGCCAACAGAACTATTCAATCAAAGCATTAGAATAGCACTATTAGATGGAATTAAAAATCCATCGAGTTCATCTACTAGTTTCCCAAAGCAGATATTTCAAAGAAAACCACAATAAAAAATAGCTTCAGTTCACAGAAGATACTATATGCTGTACCATATTTGCTCAGTCTCTCACGAGATACTGATTTTCTCGCCCCCCCCCCAATCTATCCCCAACTAAAAGCACGATTTTGACTGCCTTTTATTAAGATTGGCTACAGTACCAGAATCTTGCAAGTGTGAATATATTTATCTTCTTCTCTCTTTTATATTTATGTAAATTGGCGGCAGGAAGGAATGAGTGTCTGTTGCTGTCTGAAATCTTTTCATAATATCCCCCCCCCCCCCCGGTCTGGGCATAAACAATGTTTATTTATTTGTTGCCTTGGTAATGGTTCTTGTATATTTCCATCAAGGTCATATTTTTTACTCTCTCCCCTAATCTCCCTTTCTGTAAAGAGTAAGGCAGATGGCCTTGATGGAGATATGCAAGAACTGTTACCTAGGCAAATGGCTCTGAAACATTTCTTTAGTCCTGAGCAGCGAGATAAGTCATTCAGACACCTCCCTAATTCACTGAACTATAAGGAGAAAGAATGGCACAATCACAAATGCACACAAATGGAATAACAGAGTTGGAAGGGATCTTGGAGGTCTTCTAGTCCAACCCCCTGCTCTAGCAGGGAACCCTATACCCTTTCAGACAAATGGTTGTCCAATCTCTTCTTAAAAATGAAGATTCTATTATTTATAGCCACTCTCAATAAAAAGTAGTTTTAGCTTTATGTGGGAGTTGGTTTCATGGTGTGATCTATCTAGAGGGGTTGATACCTTCTTTTGGAGATAGAGGCAAATCACGCGGGGGTGGGGGGAAGGGGTGGGTTCCTAATTTTTTTGCTACCACTCTGTGGGCGTGGCTTATTTTGTGGGTGTGGCTTGCCAGCCATGTGACTGGGTGGGCGTGGCTTCTCGGACTGCTGAAGGGAGGGGAACTGAGATAGGTCCTGCCGCCCATTCCCCCTCCCCTCAGCAGCTCGAGAAGCCTCAAACATGTGAAAATGCCTAGGATCATCACCGCACGTTTGTGGCTTCTCGGACTGCTGAAGGGAGGGGAATGGAGATAGCTCCTGCTGCCCATCCTTTCAGCGTCTCACGCACTCCCTCAGCCATCCTCCCCTGCTTGGACTCACTGTGGGGTAGGAAGGCAGCACATGCGCAGTGCCGAAAGCTCAGCTTCTGGGCATGCGTAAAAGAAATTTTTTTTTAAAATGTAAAATTTTTTTTTAAAAAAAATGGCGGCGCCCAGGCACCGGCAACCGACCGCACCGGTATTGTGAAGTCACCAGCGGGCCGCTACCGGTGCTATAGAGTGGACTGCACTGGTAGGAACCCACCACTGGTGGGGGGTAGGATTGAGGAAAGAGCCTCCCTCAGTCTCCTAATCCATCTCCATCAACCCTCAATGAAGTGCTACAAACTGTTGTTGAGGTGTTTCCAGTGTTTCCTTGACAGCAACAGGGCTTGTTAATTTGTGGAATTAATGACTTATTTTCGAAGATCATCAGCCTCCCCTTGGCATCATGTGGAAGAGGCTTCAGGCAACAGATGGGCAATTCAATCAAGCTTATTTTTTTGTTCCATTTCTCATTTTACTGACAGCAAGTTCGTATGGCTTCAATCTGATACAAACGTCAAGTGTCAAGTTAAAGAAATCCACACACATACTGTATCAGTATGCACTGTTGTACATTACTTCCAAGCTCCACATTTCATGCATTGTTCCTCAGAAATTTTCTTTCTTTCTTTCTTTCTTTCTTTCTTTCTTTCTTTCTTTCTTTCTTTCTTTCTTTCTTTCTTTCTTTCTTTCTTTCTTTCTTTCTTTCTCTTCCCCCTCTTTCTGATTGAACTGATTTTAAAAATATTTGGTTTTGTATTTTTGTAAGCCACTGAAAGTCTATGGATTGCAGTGGGGGGTAGAAATGTGGTTAATAAAATAAGTAATGCAATTTGTATCAATTGGGTGATGTCATGGCACAAATGACCTATAATATTTCATGACATTTATGGAATGATATCATTTGCTCCTGCAAAGGAGACAAAAATGATAGCGTGACAACACAGAAAAAACATAACTGCCTACTTTTAGGCAGTTAGTCTTACTTTTTGTCTACTTTTACTTTTTAAAAAAAGTCTGTTGTGCTCTTCCTTGTGATCTCTTAGTAACTTAGTAAGCAAGCCTTTTAGTACTTCATCCATAAAGTAGTTTTATAACCCTGCTACTTGTTTCTAATATTTATGGTTTCTTTTTATTGGTAGTATTTTTAAAATTAGTATTCAATTACTGTATTTGCAAGTGTAATATTAAAGTGAACTATTTATTTTACTTTTATCAATTTTAGAAGCTGTTTAGAACCTTGCATTATTTTATAATAATTGTACAAAATGTCATCGTAGCAATAAGGATTGCAATTAGAATCACTTTTTAAACGTTTTGGGAACATTTAGGGTCGTGATGACAGCAGAAAGTTCCAGAGACAAGTCATCCTCTTTCTTATTTTTTAAAACTACTCCAACCCACTCCTACCCCACAAATGATTACAATTGCTATTTCAACACTAAAATTTGTCCAGTTTTGTCACCAAGATTTGATGGCAAAATCTTATAGTGCTGAGGAGTCTAAGGGAGACCACAAGTGATCCATAGGCCACCGGTTGCTCACTCTTTGTCAAGGAATTGTGCAGCAGGTGTCCAAACGAAGTCAGAGACGCTGACACAAATATATAGTTTTATATTAACAATATATGTTTAACATTTCTATTTACAACAGACAAGATAGTCAGGAACACACTAACATAAGGTGACCAGACGTCCCGCTTTTGGCGGGACAGACATGCTTTTCAAGCATGTGTCCCGCGTCCCGCATTGTTTCCAAAATGTCACGCTTTTTTGGAAAGAATGCCATTTTGAAAAGAAACAGCGGGACGTCTGGTCACCTTACTCTTGGCTCTCCTGCTCCCCCTCCGCCAGCACTGGGCTGCTGGAGTGACAGGGGGAGAAAGGAGAGAGAGAAGCGAGCGAGCAAGTCACTCCGCCGCGCGCGCCTGTATGCGCGCTTGTGTGTGTGTGTGTGTGTGTGTTCGTGAGCGCGCGCGGCGGAGTGACTTGCTCGCTCGCTTCTCTCTCTCTCTCTCTGCCTGGAGCTGCCGCTGGGGTTGTTGTGATCCGCCGCCGCCTCCTGAACTCCTTTCTCCCCCTGTCACTCCAGCAGCCCAGCGCTGGCGGAGGGGGAGCAGGAGAGCCAAGAGACGCTGGGTTGGAGCACCATCTCCGGGCTGCTCCCCTTCCCAAGCCAGCCCCGCTCGCTCGCTTGCCAGCCAGCCAGCCCAAGCCACTGCTGGCTCCCGAAGGGGAGGCGGGAGGCGAGGAAAGGCCTCCCGCCTCCCACCCACCCACCTGGACGCCGACATTTGCGTTCTTTTGCCCTCTGCGCATGCGCACAGTGTTCTGCGCATGCACAGAGGGCAAAACTCAAATGGCGGCTCCCCTAGAAACCCCCCCCCCATCAATGGTGTCCCGCTTTAAAAAAAAAATCTGGTCACCTTACACTAACACCATGAGGTAAATCACCACAGCATACAGAGCACACAGGAGAAAAAAGGCGGGAAAATAGGGAACTCTCCCTTTACACCCACAGCAACCAATCATAGCATTGATTGCCTCATGCAGCAGCCAGCACTCTTCAACCAATCAGCAAAAACTTCACGTTCTGGCCCCATTATATATTTCACTGTTCCAGCTACTAAATTTAAATTCCCCTATATTGGTCATTGGTCTATTGTATAACAATATTGATGTGATTGGTTCCTCAACTAGTCTGGCTGCTCCTAGGCCAAACAATGTGCAGAACATATCTTAAATTGCAATAATTGTGTTTGCTGCAATCACAGTGTGGTTTGCATGACCTGGTTTGCAAGCATACCAACTAAGTGAAGTTGTGAGGTGCAACTCAAGCCAAATAATAAACTCTGAAGACTTTGAGTCCCCAGAACTAAGGATCCTTACCCCCTTGAAATGCATTAACCCATGGAAGAATCATTTATTTACTTGCTTACTTCCGTAGGTTTAAAAACACCTGACTCTAAAAAGAACAATAAGGAAAGAAAGCAGATAGCATGCAGTTTCCTTGGGAGTTATTTTTGCCCAGGTCAAGAGGTGAACCTTTTGGGAAATGCCTGCCATTAGACTCATATCTGTGTTAGAGGAGGATTCACAGGGGAGACCAGAGACCATTGAGCAAAACGTTGGTACATTTTACCCTTCACTGCCAATAATTGTTTTATATATATATAGATCTCAAGGGATTCTTCCTTAAGAGTTCCTGGCTAAAAAAAAAACCATCTGAAGGCTGTTAGGAATCCTGCTGTGGAGGATTTAAGAAACTGAAGTTACAGTATGTGCCATCATTTTTCCGCCTGCCTCATTGTGAATGAATGTGAATACAGCCATGGCTGGGGTGGTGGGGTGGTGATTCAAGGTGAAGACTTGAAAAGGCAGATTTTTCTTCTTTTTTAAAGTTATATCTTCCCTGGTAGGACCCTGCTGTAATTTCCATTGAGATGAATGGGAAGTCACATGAACAAGAGGCTCCATAGTTTTGCAGCATTTGAATCTCATGCCACAAAGTATTGCGCCTCCCCACAATCCTTTCCATATTAGTGACTGTGAATATCTATAAGAATGTGGATAGAAATGGATCTGGCTCTTAGTATGCAGACTAAGAAAAGGGTCTTATTTGTAAGGGTCTTCTTTGTGAGGGTACTCTTCCTTCCTTCCTTCCTTCCTTCCTTCCTTCCTTCCTTCCTTCCTTCCTTCCTTCCTTCCTTCCTTCCTTCCTTCCTTCCTTCCTTCCCTTCCCTTCCCTTTCTCTCTCTCTCTCTCTCTTTTCTTTCTTTCTCTCTCTCTCTCCTTCCTTCCTTCCTTCCTCTCTCACTCTCCCTTTCTTTTCCTTTCCTTTCCTTTCCTCTCCTCTCTTCCCCTCCTCTCCCCTCTCC
Source organism: Diadophis punctatus similis (assembly GCA_023053685.1). Lineage (NCBI taxonomy): Eukaryota > Metazoa > Chordata > Lepidosauria > Squamata > Dipsadidae > Diadophis > Diadophis punctatus. Next base: position 82,213,474 of record JALIGW010000002.1, on the reverse strand, counting down.
TCTCCTTTCTTTTTCTTTCCCCATTCACAAAGGTTCTACCTTGCATAGCCTTAAAAGCAGCTTAATATACTTTGCAACAACTCTCTTGAGACAAAACTGCATTTAAGCTCATTGTATTCTTCATTTGTTTTATTATGGTGCTGCTAAACGCTGTACTTTTATTGTGTTATTGCAATGTTTTCTGAAATATGGGTTTATTGTTTTGTGTACTCCTCTAGACTTCTTTGAACTACTACTACTACTATCATCATCATCATCATCATCATCATCATCTACAGATTGATGCTATAAATGCAGTAAAATAAATTAATTCTCCCTGCTCTGACTCTTCAAACTGCTATTTCCCCTTTTAATTTAAACCATATTTTTCTTGGATGCTAAGTGTTGACAGAGCTTTTGCTTCCTGAAAACCTGCCCTCCTCTCTCCCATGGTTGTGGTAGGCATCATGTTAAACCCAGTACATGTTTTAGACAGAAAAGATAGTAGGGATAGTGCGGGTGAGGTGAGGGTGGGAATGCAGCAAGGAAGTTGGGAAATCCAGTGAAAGAAAGAGAAGAACAGAGAAAAATTCTACTGTCCCTTCAAACAGGGCTGGCTTGAGGATTAAGGAGTGTCTCCATGGACCTTCTGATGGATCATATCCTCTTCCAGGAGGCATGGCAGCTGACTTAGTAAGAGTAGTGGGTTTTATTAGTAGGGTGACAGCTGAATTTTGTTGCCATTGAATTCTCCATAGTGGGTGGAGCTAGCCGCCAAGATTGGGTATTGGCACAGCCTTCTAGCCAATTATGACTGAGTCTGGAAAAGTATAAAAGGTGGCTCTAGGCCTAGATTCCCCCTCTTTTGACTCAGTCACAGCCATTGACTAAGTGCCTTTTTCATCATCTATCTTCCATTAATAATTGTAAGTTTTTGGTTCTATTCAGAATTATTATTATTATTATTATTATTTTTATCCTTTCCCTTTCGAGCTCCTCAGTATGGCTATACCTGGGTGAAGCAGTTGGCCGCAAGTCTGACTGCTGCTCGCCCCTCCAGCCGAAGGCCCAGCAAGATTTTTGTTTTTTCTTTTTCTCCATACATTAATTTCCGGCTGTGGAGGGAGTGGGAAAGGGCCCCCTTATCACCACGGGGCAGCGGTGAACTCACCGCGCACCTGGGCGTGGAGCGAGGCTTGTATTTTTCCTTTTCTGTCTCCTTGCCAGACACCAAGGGCCAACCTGACAGGTGAAGGCCTCTAACGTTGGCTTTCACAGCTGCTAGCCTGCCTGGGAGAGCCGAGGGGCCGAGGGGCAGAGCATGCTGCCAGATTAAATTTTTGGGTGCCTTGGCATCTGGCCGGTCCAGCGCAAGCGGTCCGAGCCACTAACGAGCCTTCCGATCCCCAGCTGACCCTCAAAGATAAAGGGATCGGAAGCGCCGAAGACCTCGCTCGCAGCCAGGCCGGATTCGCGCAAGCCATCCGGACCGTTTTTGATGCTGCCTATAAACAGCTGTTTCGGCCTTGGCTGGGTTCGCGCAAGCCGCCCACGCCACATTTAACTCGCTTGCAGATCAGCCGGATTCGCGCAAGCCATCCGGACCATTTTTGATGCTGCCGATAAACAGCTGATTGTAACCTTGGCCAGACTTGCGCAAGCAGTCAATGCCTCAAATAGCCTCTGAACATCAGCTGCTGTGCCCGAGAAGCTGACAGACAATTTGGCCAGACTTGTGCAGCGGTCAGCGCCCAGCCAAGCCTCCAAACGTCACCTGGAGACCTTCAAAGAGCTGAAAGCAATATTTTTGGTGGTTCCTTTTTTGCTCCCTGTCTTGTGCCTGCTTGCAGAGGAAGCTGGCAATCTGGGTGCTGCTTGTTGAGGGCCTGTTCCCTCTTTTTTTGCTTGAAACTTCAGAAATCAGTCAGTCTGCTCCAGGGGACTCAGAAACTGACAGTTAGTGGCTAGGCCTTAGCAGACTCATTTCTCCTCGGCTGGAACTAATTGCCTCAGGAGACAGTCAGCCATTTTAGGAGTGCCTCGTGGGTGGCCGCCATTTTGAATTACACAGGACCGCCCACTTCAAAAAATTTTCTTTTGAGGCCTCCTTTATTTAACTTGCCTTCTGTGCAATGGCTGACAAGAGCCAGCAATCTGGCAAGGCTCCTTTGATCCAAGGCCCTGTCGGTACCTGTCTCTAGTGCCTGGGCCGTCTGCTTCCATTTGAGCTCCTCTGCATTGCTTGGCTTGTCTTCAGCTTGGTAAGTGTGCAGGCAGTCTTTGAGAGTGCCGGTGGCCATCTTGAAGTCTCCCACAGGGTGGCAGCCATTTTGATTGCCCTCAGAATTGAAGGCACTAAGGGCGTGGCCTTTTTGTTTCAAATACCAAAAGTGGGCAGAGACCATATTGAAGCCACATCAAGGGCGGTGGCCATTTTGGATGCCCTTTCTTGCCGGTGGCCATTTTTAAGGCCTAGTATGGGCATTGGCCATTTTGAAAGATCAACTAAGGGCAACTGCCATCTTGTTGACCTCATTTAAGGGCGGTGGCCATTTTAAGTGACTGTTTGGACCTACTAATTTACCCAGGCCTTTCTGAGGCCTACCTTGTTGACAGAGGCCTTAGATAAATATGGATACTGTTATTCTAATTGAGCTGACAAAAATTCAGACTAGCTGCCTGTAGGTCTGCCTCAGGAGTACCTGAAGATTCTATCTATATTTTAAAAATGGCTTGAACAAGGGCTTTCAGCAGAATTTAGAAGTAGTAAGCTACAGATCTCACATAAAAGGAACAAATGAGCCTAGTGAGTAACTCCAGTAACAGTTTAAAACCAAGCTTTTTTTTTCTGGAGTCTGTGAGCCCAGCATAACTGGAACTATATACAATGTATATAACTATATACAAACTATCAATTTTTTCCAGTATTTGAAAGTATCAGTTTTTCATGAACTGAACTTTAAGACAATGAGACCATGATTTGTAAATTGGAGTTGATTTTAAAATGATGCCTTTTACAAAGGATATTGCCCCATCCAGAATGCCCTACTCATTCCTACCTAGCATCCCACAGGAAGGATGCCAGGGAATTCTCATTAGCTCCCTCTGGCATTTGGAACCAGACAGCCCCACACTCCAGACAGCTCCACCCACAAGCCAAAATCAACCTACTGCTCAATCAGCAGCAGCTCAAGCGGATGTCCAAGCTAGGTCAATGGAGTCCACGGTGGTGACGCGCCGGATGGCCTGGCTTTGCAGCTGGCCAATTGACATGCGGTGCAGGTGGAAATTAGCCTCTGCCCCGATCACCGGGCAGTCCTTGTTTGGTGAGGCCCTGAATCCCATCCTGCTTGAGACTAAGGACAAGTGCAAGGTCCTTCCCTCAGCCACCCGGAAAGCCCCTTTCCGTGCCACCCCCTTACCAAGGAGGGCTTCCAGGGGGGCCTTCCAGTCTTCCAATAGACATCAGGGTAACTACTAGGGACAGTATCAGGGGCATAGCCAAGGGCAATGCAGTTCCCATCAGAGATTCTCTTCAGGCCAACCCTTCAGGGGTAACCAATTCATACGGCCCTTTAGAGGGGCCGGTGGTCGCCCTTTCCACCAGAACAAGTAACCTCTGGCCGATCCTCCCACAGGGGGTCGCCTGGCTCCCTATGCCAGTGGATGGGAGGAAATCACCAATGATGCATGGGTTTGTGAGACCCTGGCTTCAACGCTCTCACTTGAATTCATTTCCACCCCCACCCCCCGAGGTTCTTCTCCGCTGCCCCTTGTCATCAAATTCTGCAAAACGGGTCCTCATGAATCAGGCCATCCAGCACATCCTGGACATTCGAGTTATCCACCAGGTGCCTGAGGACCAACAGGGGCAGGGCTTCTACTCCATGTTGTTTGTAGTGCCCAAATCCTCAGGAGGATGGAGAGCCATTTTGGACCTCAAGTGTCTCAACAGGTATGTCATCCATTAAAAAAAAAAAATTTCAAAATGCACACCCTGAAATCAACTCTGGCAAGTGCTCGGAAGGGAATCTACTCACGTCCATAGATCTCTTGGAGGATTACCTCCACATCCCAATTCGGCCATCTCACCGCCAATACTTACGGTTTTGCTATGCAGGGGTGCATTATGAATATGGGGCGCTCCACTTTGGCCTGTCCTCAGCGCCAAGGGTCTTCACCAAGGTCCTGGCAGCCTTGACCGCTCACTCAGATCCATTTCCATCAGGATCCAGTGCTATCTGGACGATATTCTCATCTCCTCAGCCTCCCCTTCTCAGGCTGAGAGAGATGTCCAGATAGTGCTTAACACGCTGGAACTCCATGGCTTCTTGGTCAACCGATCCAAGAGTCAGCTTGTCCCCGCCACCAGAATTGTCCATCTGGGTGCAATCATTGATTCCCTGGGGTGTAAGGTGTACCTGTCCCAGGATCGGAGAGACAGTCTATTGGCTTTAACCCAGCAAGTTCTGAGGCAAAACTCAGCTCCACTGAATTTGCTGTCCTCCCTCCTGGGCAAGATGATTTCGGCCATTCACATTGTCCCATGGGCTCACTTACATTCCAGAGACCTCCAATGGCTCCTTCCCTATCAGCGTCAGGGAAGGGCCCTTCCCCAGTCAAAGTGAGACTCCAGCCCTCAGTCAGGAAGTCTCTGATTTGGTGGACCACCTCTGCTGTCCACAGTGGCACCTGCTTCCTTCCCCCAAGACAAATCTTAGTCACCACCGATGACAGCCTATCGGGTTGGGGGGCACACGCGGAAGCACAGGTGGCACAGGGCACATGGTCGTTAACTGAGACAACTCTAAGCATAAACGTTTTGGAGCTACGGGCTGTGTTCCTTGCTCTGCAGCAGTTCAGACCTCTTGTGGAGAACTCTCATGTCATGATACTTACTGACAATGTGGCCACCAAGGTCCACATAAACAGACAGGGTGGGACCATGTCAGGACAGCTCATGTCAGAGGCCATGTGGTTGGGGCTATGGGCAGAACAATACCTATTGTCTCTTTCTGCTGAACACATCTCTGGGGTAAGCAATGTCAGGGCAGACTGGCTCAGCCGGAACCAGATAGACCACTCAGAGTGGAGCTTACACCCAGACCTTTTCCACCAACTTGTGGGTCAATTCGGTCAACCTGTGATGGACCTTTTTGCCACCCCGGGGAATGCCCAGCTGCCCAGATTTCTGTCCCAGTATCAAACTCAGCGGGCGGAAGGGGTGGACGCCCTCCGCTGCACCTGGCCTCAGGGGTTGCTTTACGCTTTTCCCCCCATCCCCATCATTCCGCAGGTCATCCAAAAACTCCTGGAAGAAAGAGCCGAGGTGGTACTTCTGGCACCCGACTGGCCAAGGAGAACCTGGTATGCCGACCCGGTCTCCTTGTCGGTCTCACCCCCTTGGAGGATCCCTCTGACAGAGTGGTCGCTGCTCCAGGGGTCAGTGCAGCATCCAGAGCCGCACTGGTTGCAACTGACCACCTGGCACTTGAGCGGCTCACTCTGAGGAGCCGCCAAATCCCTGAGGACGTTATGGAGGTCTTGCTTGACTCTCGCAGACTGTCCACGCATCGTATTTATGCAGCCTCTTGGAAGGCTTTCTGCTCATGGTGTGCTAGGGAGGGTTATTCCCCACTGGATCTTTCGGTCATAAATGTCCTTTAATTCCTACGCCAGGGGCTAGCTAAGGGTCTTTCCCCGAGTACCCTCAACCGCCAGATTGCTGCCCTGTCCATGGTGCTGTCTTGTCCCTCTCTGGGGAAACTCTCTGCTCACCCCTTAGTCTCCAGGTTCCTAAAGGGCGCAATGAATAGATGCCCTCCTGTAGTGCATAGGTATCCCACCTGGGACTTGTCTAAAGTGTTATTAGCAATCATGGGGGGCGCCTTTGAGCCTTTGCACTCCGTCTCTCTGGCCCACCTAACATACAAGGTGGTTTTCCTGGTGGCTGTCACCTCTGCCCGTTGCATTTCCGAACTGGCAGCCCTTTCCATCAGGAGTGACCTCTGTGTGTTCCACCAGGACAGGGTGGTTTTGCGGTTGGATCCCACCTTTCTGCCAAAGGTAAACTCTTACTTTCATTGGGCTCAGGAGGTGGTATTACCTTCCTTTTACCCTTCTCCATCCTCAGACATTGAAAGACAGTGGCACCTCCTGGACGTGAGGCGCGCACTGGACACTTACATACAAAGGACCTCTGCCTTTTGCAAGACTGAGGCCTTGTTTGTCTCTTTCCACCACACTTCCTTGGGGAGGAAAGCATCCTCTGTCATGGTGGGTCGGTGGATTCGTAATGTCATTAACACTGCATATGAACAAATGTCCTTGCCAGGACCCACCAGGATTACGGCCCATTCCACATGCAGTGCAGCCACCACTGCGGCTTGGAACACGAGGGCTTCCATCGAGGAGATCTGCCGGACTGCCACTTGGGCATCTCCAACGCCATTTGTCCGGCACTACAGACTGGACACTTTCGCCTCTCAGGAGGCTGACATTGGGCGCAGAGTGCTGGAACAGGTAACATTGGAGGGCGGTGGTCCCAGCCAGAATCAGGAGGCCCTCCCTGGGGACTAAATTACTTTGGTATGTCCCAATCTTGGCGGCTAGCTCCACCCACTATGGAGAATGAGACGTTGTACTTACCTGAGACGTCCATTCTCGTAGGGTGGAGCTAGCCGCCAAGTCCCTCCCTTCTAACGTGTTCTGGCTGGACGAGGAGCCTATTACTCGTATAGTCATTAGGTATCTAGGTGTATTAGTGTACATAGTTATCTTCTCTCTGTAGGTAGTTAGGTTAGGTAGTTAGGTCTCTCACATATCAACTCATGTGTAATTTTCTGTGATTGGACAGTTAATAAACTTGTTAGATTGATGGCACTTGAGTCTGGCATTTATCCCTCGTCAAAAGAGGGGGAATCTAGGCCTAGAGCCACCTTTTATACTTTTCCAGACTCAGTCATAATTGGCTAGAAGGCTGTGCCAATACCCAATCTTGGCGGCTAGCTCCACCCTACGAGAATGGACGTCTCAGGTAAGTACAACGTCTCATTTTCTTCTTAGACAATGTCAATCCTACTGACACTTTTTCACTCGGCATATCACAAAAAAGGGAATTTCATTCTTTAAAGTATACTCAAGGTAAACTTAAGGGTGAGGAATTTTTTAAATATATAATTTGCATTAAAATGCTTTAGGGCAACTCCACACATAACACATTCGCTAAGCACAAAAGTACTTCCATGTGGAAAATGATGTTCTCTAGTTCTATTACTGTGGCACTGAACATTCTTTTCCTGCTTTACTTCCTATTAGGAATCAAGTCATCCTTCAGAGGCTTCACCCTCAGCTGCCTGGGAGCTGGTTTTGTGTGATGTGATTCCATGTGACACCAATGTGTGGGCAAACTCTAGGACTGTATGAGTGAAAGCAATCAACTGGATCATTGGACTGCCATTATCTCTGTGAGAAATGATGTAGGCTTAATTGGAAAAGGAACCCAAGTTAAAAATGCATTTATGCTAGTATCATATAAATTTATCCCCACGGGAGATCTTCAACTTTTCAAATTTCATCAAGCTCAGCTTCAACATTCCTCCTCTGTTTTATCTATTAAGGAATTCAGATTTCATATGTGGCTGCATCCAAAGGTGACTGACTAATATGCATATAAATGGTGAGGTTTCTTAAAAGTTACTGTCAGTGCAAGGAGTTGTTAATTACGGCTGCTGCTGAAAAGCATTCACTGGCAGATGGATTTCTCTCCCCCCCCCCCTTTCATTCCCTACCCTCTGTCTTATTTTCAAACTACAGAATCTTTTGGAGCTGATTTTGATGGGTCAAGGAGAAATAAAATAAAATAACTTTCTTCTGGAAACAGAAGTTCACCTGCCTAACACTAAATGTAGCCTCAAGGTTTTGTTACTTTTCAGATCACATCCCTTTTACCATTTAAACTCTGATATATTTTAGCGATTAAAATCATTTGCCTGGAAATAATGTATAGTAAAATCTAAGTGCTTTCCTTTTAATGTACTCAAACATCTTAAATAACAAAAAGGAAAACAATATTAGCTGCTGCACAGCTCAAGCATCAGAGGAAATAATAGCACCAGAAAATCACAGTGTTTTCATTTTAATCACTCTTTAATGTATAAAAACGCACATACTATGTTAAAAAAAACCAATTATGAAATAAAATATGCATATCCGGATTAAGGAATTTAGAAGCAGGAATGGATAAGAATTTACATATTTGGAGGTTTTATGATTTCTAAAACATTTGTCATGAGATATGCAAAATAGGATAGGAGTAACTTGATTTTGAAAAATGCAGGACAACTCAAACTAATAGAATTGTTCATATGGGCAAAAGGTTTTGAGTGCTTAAGTTTTTAAATCTCGCTTTGAATCCTGAGAGAGAAAGAAGGAAAGACGGAGATCAAGGAAGAAAGAGAGCGAGTTTGTCATATTCAAAGACCAGCCAAATACATACAGTACATTCACAAATGCACACACATATGCATGCTGAGAGTTACATAAAACATAAAACACAAAACACAGTTCCAAAATGATGTCAGTAAAACTACTTGATTGCTGTCTTTCTGTAATAGCAATTGTACAAAATTTGGCCACTATATTCATCCAACCTGCCTGTCTTGTATTTTGTTTGGTATGTGTGATGGACAGAAGATGGTAAATCCAACACAATCTTGCAGTAGTGATCTGAATAATAGCAACAATGAAAAGTACTATATCTTTTCTTGTGTTTTTTTTTTAATTTTACATGAACAAACATGTTGAGACAGAGTGATTTTGTGGTTTCCTCCCCAATGAGACTAAAAGTAGTACCTTCCTAATGTAATTATGTTTCTTTTATTCACAGCTATGAGTTGATAGGGTAAAACTTGTGCAAAAAGTAATCTGTTTTGAAATAAATGGGCACAAATGCTTGTGAAACCCAGTAATCCATACTCATTTAAACTCCAATTTATTGACATTTTGGGATGATGATGATTAGTATTAGTATTATTTGCATTATTTGCATTATTTGCATTATTGATATTTAACAATGACAAAAAATGAGGAATAAATTCATGTAACTGAGTTTCCCCTTGATATATGCTCCAAGCAGGTTTTGAATTCTTGCGTATACATTCAACCATGTTTCTTGTGCTAAATGAAGGATGAATTTTCTCTCTCCCCTTTTCTCTCTGACAGCTCTTCATCTTTAGCATGAAAATGGGAAAATGAATTTTTTATTTGGTGCTCATAAGAATGTTCCAAAATGTGAAAAAAAGTCTCCATAAATGTTATCCTGGAAAGAATTTGACTTTTAAAATAACGAAGTTTCATGAGATTCACTGGGGTTATTACTTTCAACGAGACAAGTATCTTTATCCTTGCTTTCTTTGTAAGAGGTCAATGAATCTTAACCAGAATTAGAGGATTCAAAATTTGACTTTCCATTTCATTCTTTAAAAAGTGCCGCCATCCAGCAAGGCTCTTTCTGCTTTTTTTTTTTAAGTCACTCTTGACTAGATAGTACAGTTGTCCTCAACTTACAACAGTTCATTTAGTGACCATTCAAATTTACAACGGCACTGAAAAAAGTGACATGACCATTTTTTCACACACATTTATGACCTTTGCAGCATCCCCATGGTCATGTGATCAAAATTCAGACGCTTAGCAACTGACTCATATGTATGACGGCTGCAGTGTCCCTGGGTCATGTGATTGGAATCTGGGGAAGCCAGATTCACTTAACAACCGTCTTACTAACTTAACAACTGCAGTGATTCACTTAACAACTGTGGCAAGAAAGGTCATAAAATGGGGCAAAACCCACTTAATAAATGTCTCACTTAGCAACATAAATTTTGGGCTCAGTTGTGGTCGTAAGTTGAGGATTATAACTGTATTGCAGAGTTGGATAATAGTGTTTTGAAAGAGATAATTAGAGAGCCTTCATGTGACTTCTAACTGTCTGTCTGTGTATAGAGGGCGATGTATGTAGTATGTAGTCACATACGTTCTTTTTAAGGAAGAAAGGAAAAATAGGAGTTGTGGGAAGATGCACCTATCTTAGTAAAGTCAAGCCAAGATGATATCACCTTCCCCTGATGCCTCCATTCTGATTGGAATCCAGAATCCAACCTATTAAAGAATGTTTCAGTTTTGCTTCTTTTTTCATGCACAAGAATGAAATCGCCATGAAACACTCATTTCATGTTGTAGCCATAGGAGCAAGCTTCTTGGCTTTGTCTTCCTCTCTGAGGTCATTTTCCCACTAGCAATTCATCATCTTTTAGACTCAAACAACCACAGTTATTCCAAAATTACAGTAATATGGATACACTTGACATCACTTCAAATGATGGCTGGGTGATGCTACAAAAACACTATAAGGCACGGATACAGAAATGGCCTTGATTTTGAAACTGGTTGATATGAGTGGATGTTCTTGGATCATAATCTACATCATCCAAAAGGCTAAACTAATCCAGCCTTTGAACCCTTTGTCTCATTATTTTAGGTTGTATTTGGATGAGTGGTTCATGATAATATTGCTTGCTGTTGTTAATGACCCTTAGGGAATTAGTGGGAATGTGCCGTTAGCCCAATCAGTATTGCCATTTTAAGTTTTCCTTTATGCATTCTTTAGCTAGTACTTTTACTTAGAAATCCAGTCTCATCTATTTCAAAGTGGCTTGCTTCCATCTGGATGCACTAAGACTTAGAATGTGATCTTCTTATTGAGTAATGAATTGTGATTGATGTAACGATTGTCATTATCCTTCAGACTAGTTAATCCTTCCAGAAATTTCACAGCTGAAACATAATCTTGCTTAGAAATTACCAATACGTACATAAAACCTGAATTAATCTCTCAGAATACCAGAATTGTCTTAGTTTATTATTTTTCTTATATCCTCCAAGGAATTAGACCCACCTGGTCTATTTTGCCAACGCAATCCTTGGCTGCATTAACAAAGGGATAGAATCAAGATCACATGAAGTGTAAAGCCTTAGTAAGACCACACTTATAACACTGCACCCAGTTTTGATCACCATATTCTAAAAGATGTAGAGACTCTGGAAAGAGTGCAGAGGAGAGCAACAAAGATGATTAAGGGGCTACAATGGTTGTAGAAATTGGGTTTGTCTAGTCTAGTGAAAAGAAAGTCCCTTCCAACTCTATTATTCTGTTATCCCATTTGTGTTCAACAAATAATCCAGTGCTGAAAAACTGCCTAGCTTTATGAATTCCTACTCTCAGCTGGGCATGGCAAAGATAACAGATAACAGATTAACAGAGTTGGAAGGGACCTTGTAGGTCATCTAGTCCAACCCCCACCCACCCCGCTCAAGCAGGAGACCCTACACCATTTCTGACAAATGGCAGTCCAATCTCTTCTTGAAAGTCTCAAGTGATGAAGCTCCCACAACTTCCAAAGGCAAGCTGTTCCATTGGTTGATTGTTCTCACTGTCAAAAAGTTCCTCCTTATTTCTAGGTTGAATCTCTCCTTGATCAGTTATTTCAGTTATATCAGTTATAGATATTTCCATCCTATGATAAAGTAAGGCAACTCTACCTAAGCATAAACCAGAAGCAGGACTTTTCTATTGAACATTCTTTTGTGAGTGAATTGCACCTATCTGACCATGGACATTTATAAGCCCAAATATCACCAATACACATTTATATTGACATGCTGTCTTTCAGCACTAAATGGAAGTAGCTTCCTAATTTGAGATGGCATCCATCTGAAAGAACGTGCTTTTGGATCCATGGGAGTTATTTGCAAATAAATATCCTTATGATTGTAGCCAATGTGCATAACAGGCACTAGATGGTATTGTGGTCCTTCTGTTCCATGTGGTTCTAGAGCTGTATTTTATTCTTTTGCAAGTGTTTTTTTTAAAGCATAGAGGACTTTAATATTTAAATTTTGGTTTGCAGCATATGCTTTACAAAAAAGCATATGAGGGAACCAGACAGTTCTCAACCTTCACATACAGCAATAGGTCAGATATTCAGTTTCATGAGTTTTACTTTGACAGAGAAGTTACAAAAAATAAAATAAACACCATGCCCACCGGGTTTTTCTAAAGCTTTATCATGTAGAGGTAGACATATAATTACAGATATTGCTGGATGGCAATTTCCATCTGTTATCACTGGCAAGATGGGCTTGTGGGAATTCTAGTTAAAAAGTGTTCCCAAACTATGTTCAAGTGGTTGAGATATAATTTGAACCAGATATCACAGCCAATTTTCTAGATGGATATAATTCAATATAGCATATCTGAAAAACAACTATTTGTAAAATATAGTTACTCTCTTTTCATCTCATAAAATATTTCCAGAATAACAGAGTTGGAAGGGACCTTGGAGGTCTTCTAGTCCAACCCTCTGCTCAAGTAGGAAACCCTATACCATTTCAGACAAATGGCTGTCCAATCTCTTCTTTAAAAAAAACCTTCAGTGTTGGAGCACCCACAACTTCTGGAGGCAAGTCGTTCCACTGATTAATGGTTGGATTTAGGTCAAAAGTCACATCCTACAAGCACCACCATTTGGAGAGTGAAAGGATTTCAACTTTTGGCAAATATACGTGGAGGTACAGTGGATAGAACTAATTGGTGGTTATATAAGTCTTATAAATAAACAAACAAATAATTTGCTCAATATGTAGAAATAAATAGTGGATTAGAAATGTAGGTTTTTCCACTGGACAGGCACGAGGTGGAGTAAGTGCTTCCTTTTCTGGTGCTGTAGCTGGCTTAAACTGCACCTTGCAAAACCCTTCTTTTTTTGCATGTGTTCAAAAACAGAATCTGTCGGAACACGACGGAAACTGTATATCTGGTGAAAAGTTGAAATGATTGAAATAAACAAAGGAGCAGAGCATGATGGAGGCAGGAGATTTCTTAGTAAAGGGGTTGAAGGTGTTTGCACATCAGCCAGATATTCCTCTCGGGAGAGAAAGGAAATCGAGTTGTATCAAAGCAAAGAATTCTGTTTTCCTCCGATAATGGATCTCCAAAGACTACGAGAGAAAGATAGTGAAGGAAGGGAGCACAAATGTTATTCTCATCTTTCTTTTCTGTCAAAGATTAGGACATTGATAATGAAAGTTGGATATTAGAAGTGAACCCCTAGCAACGGAGGTGGTGTATCAGTGGGAAAGCTTTGGTTTCATAGACTATGGACTACGTTAATAATATTACCCTTGATGTATTTCACAAGTTTGGGAAAGAATCATTTTGTAGGAAATCATGAACAATTTAAAAGTTTTTTACACTACATCTGGAATCAGACATAGATAATTCAATCCAACTTCCAAAAACTGAACCGTAGAAGACAGGCTAAGAATGCAAATTAAAGTAAGTAAAAATAAAACAAGAGAACACCTGTCAGTCAATTCATCTGATGAATTCAGATCACCGGATACTAATGGATTGCACCCCAGAATTCTGAGCAAACTGGCAGATGTGATTACAGAACCATCGAAACATATTTTTCAAACTTCTTGGAGCCCTGGGGAATTGCCCGAGGACTGGAAAAGAGCTGATGTGATTCCCATATTCAGAAAAGAAAGAAAAGCAACAAAAACCCAGATCCAGAAAAGTACAGACCAATCAGCCTGATATCAATAACTGGGAAGATCTTGCAAAAGATAATCAGCAAAATCTTGAGCTAATGTCTGAAGCACAATAATATAAGTTTCAGTAACAAATGGAAACCAAGTAACTGTAAAATACATGAATTCCATGTCTATATAATAACAATATCGAACATAGGGAACAATCTGGATGGCAATTATTAGGTAAAATAACCATAGATATTTAGTAGAATGAGTTTTATTTTTAGAATACTGAAAGTGAACCATATATTTTATTCATAACAAACACATCTGCTGGGAAAAAAAGGACAACTGTATTATTTGTAATAATATATCTATATATACCTAAAATTTTTCTAAGAGAAAAGAAACTTAGTTGAAAACATCTGGGTATGGAGAAAAGGAATGAAGAACAGGAGTCACACCACTGGCAGCATTATTACACAGCACAAGAGTATAGATGAGTACTTACTACTTACTTACTGTTAAGATATTCATGAACTGGGAGAGCCAATGGTAACAAGGTCAGCCAATGAATAGGCATAGCAACTAAGTCAGCCAATGGGAGCTAAACACATCTGAGTCTGTGCAGAGAATCGAAATTGAAACTTAAGCTTAAGGCTGGGTGTGGCTCAGTCCACTCTGTACTCTCTCTCTCTCTGAACTCCGAACTGAAAGCTTGTCTGCTGCTGGAAATGAAATTGTTTGTAACTGTTGCTACATTGAAGAAATAATGTACTTGTGGTATTGTGTATATATTATTATGTTTATAAAGAAGTTAATGAATCCAGCTGAATCAGTCATCTGTGTGTCCTTCTGGAAATGGATTTTATGCAACAAACTCTGATACTTACTTACTTACTTACTTACTTATCTAGGTATTATGAAAGGGAAACAAGGATGGAAGACACTGAAAACATGATCTCAAACTCTTCTGAGAAGGAAAACTGGCAGACATTTTAAGAAAGCAGAGAATCCATGCAAGGAAATCTTAGAGAAGCTGAGTTTTTAAGAAGACATACAGGTAGCCCTTGACTTATAACAGTTCATTTAGTGATCAAAGTTACAACAGCATGGAAAAAGTGACTTATGACTGTTTTTCACGCTTATGGCTGTTGCAGCATCTCCATGGTTACATGATCAAAATTCAGATGCGTGACAGGTGGTTCATATTTATGATGGCTGCAGTCATGTGATCAGCTTTTGTTGACCTTCTGACAAGCAAAGTCAGTGGGGAACCCAGATTCACTTAACAACCAAGTTACTAAATTAACAAATGCAATGATTCACCTAAAAACTCAGAAAAGTTGCAAAATGGGGCTAATAAATGTTTCGCTTACCAACATAAATTTTGAGCTGAATTGTGGTTGTAAGCCGAGGACTATCTATATACAAAAGATGGAAGGAGGGCAAGGAAGAAGGCAGTAAAATACTCCAAACCATTAGGAAGCCTAACCCATCAGGAAACCCCTGAAATGAAAGTTAACATTCGCTTTAAGGAATGCTAACTATCAAAAAAAAAAAAAATTCTGGCCACAATGATCAACAAGATCAGAGGTCTTCAAACTTGGCAACTTAAAGACTTGTGGACTTCAATTCCCAGAGTTGAAGTCCACAAGTCTTAAAGTTGCCAAGTTTGGGGACCCCTGAACAAGATGATCAAAGAATAAAAAAGGCCATTCTTCTATTTTCAGGTGATGGTGGGTTATTCTTAGGTAATGGAATCATATAGCAGCGGAAAACAAATGATGACATCAAGGAGAAAAATGGCAAAGCCTAGCCTTTAGTTTACCAACATGGGGAAAAAAAGGTGATTGAAATGCTCTTCTAAGATTTCTAGTTTAGTAGTGCTTGTCTTGGCACTTTGCCCCTGAATTTTATCTTCATACTTGCTGGTACCTGAGCAATAATTTTTATAGTATATAATGTACTGTAAATTTTCTGCTGAAAAAAATATAAAAAGCAATAACTTAAAAGCAATAAGAAAACAAAATGTTTGTTCTTAATATTAAAATATTCCTTTTGACAGTACCCCACAAATTGATGAGAAATGCGTAGCTAATTGAGAAAACAGTGTTTGGGAAATGTTTGGGTATGCCAAAAATAACAATCATGTATAGATAGTATAACCTTTTTTCCTGGATTTATCCTATCACTTATTTGTTTCCTGCCCTGGTTCCAGCAAAACTGCCATACTGTGCAGAGGCACAATTTCTACCATTATGTAATTGCTGACATTGCTTTTATATATTTTTTTAAAATGTGATACCTACAAATAACAACAATGGCAATAATAATAATGGCTCCTGGTTGCCCCAAAGTTGTCAGCATCTACAAATGGCTGCCTACATCTGATGTGAACTGGAGTAAGCTATTTATCACCTTCCACACTTTGCAGTGTAGAAAAATTCTCTCTCTCTCTCTCTCTCTCTCTCTCTCTCTCTCTCTCTCTCTCTCTCTCTCTCTCTCTCTCTCTCTCTCTCTCTTTCTCTCTCTCTGACATCTCTCTCCCCTCTCTCTTTCTCTCCCCCCTCTCTTTCTCTCTCTTTCTCTCTCCCCCTCTTTCTCTCTCTCCCCCTCTCTTTTTCTCTCTCTCATCTCTTTCTCTCTCTCTGACACCTCTGTCTCTCTTCCTCTCTCCCCCCTCCCCCTCTATATTGTGAGGGAGAGAGGGAGGCAACATGTTTAGAAAGACATGTATCATGGCCCCATCAGAGCTGGCTTAGAGGAGGAGGAGGACTTGGAACTGAGTTTAGAGGAGGAGGAGGAGGACATGGAACTGGAATCGTCTGACAAGGATGGCACCTCCCTCTTGGCATGTTTGGAGAGGCCAGGACAATGCTGTCCAGGGCCCCTCAGGCATTGGTCAACCAGATAGAGAGATGCCTGCCTGCATAGACACAGGGGAGAGTCAGCTGCTGACAGGCAGTGGTGCTGATAGGCAGCAGATCTCCTCTGATGCGGAACAGCTGCCTCCTCCACTCAATCTATGGGCAAGGAGAGTGGAGTGTAGGCAAGCCCAGAGAAGGGCTGCAAGTCTACTCAGGAGGAGGTCACCCCACCCCTCCTCACAAGGAACACCAGGAGTTGAGTAACTTAAGTAGAAGCCCTGTGGAGTTAGTCTTTGCCAGGAACAATTGGCTTATACTCCCCTGGCTTTGACTCGTGCCTGTTGCTGTTTGCCTTGCCTTGCTTCCAAGATTGGTCTTCGACTTTTGTCTTGGATTTTGCCCTTGTCCTGTGGACTGTTTTTGGCATTTGCTTCACTGTGCCCTTAGAATTGCTTCTTGCTTTGGACATTTTCTTTGCCCTGAAGACTGCCACTGTCTAAACTGTCTTGTGCCTGGACTTTGCCTTGGGGACTGGGCCAGGAACCTTGGACCTTGCCCTGTGAGCATGTTCCTACTTTACTGTAAGATGGCTGTTGTTTGGGGGCTGCCTTCATGATAGTGTGGGAGTGGAGCCTTACCGGTCATCGGAGGGCCATTTGCTGGACCATTTGTTCAGAGAAATAAAGGACTCTTTAGTTTGCCTTAAATTGACCACCTGGGTCACAACAACATGCTTTGAAAGAGCAACAGAGCTTTGGAATGTATTAAAATTATGAATTTTATGTGGATTATTATTTTTAGAAAGAGGAATGGAACAGCCATATGTGTGAACATATGCTAAAGTACCATAGAAGAGAAATAAATGTTTTACTCATCTTTAATGACAGGTTGCTATTTTAGTGAGAACATCTTCTATTGTGCTACAGTATACTCTGTTTTGCAGAAATTACGTAGACTCCCATTTAATTTCTGCACCAGGAAAAATACTTACCTGGCTTTATTTGTATATACCCTAGTCCAGGATATTCTAATGATTCCGGGATATTCAGACAAGGATTTTGAGCAAGCTGGACCATAAAATTTGGGCTTGTTTGAAGAGTTGAATTAGCTTTCTTTTTTCTTTTGGTCTTCTATCAGTTAATCTGTGATGGGGGGAGAGCTGAAGAGTATTAGGGTATATTTTTCCAGTGAATCAAGCTTGTGGGCAGTTCTTCTTCTCTTTGATAGGAATTCCTGTTCTACTCAATTTTCCAATTCTTGGGCTCAATTCCTTAAATTTTTACATTCTTAATTATCCCCCAGAGCATTTGCTGCACTGGCAGGACAGGGTTAATTTTTTTTCTGTTTAGTTAGCTTATAGCAGTGGTTCTCAACCTTCCTAATGCCACAATCCACCCCGCCGCCACACCCGCCCCCGCGACCCCCGCCCCGCCGCCACCATTTGAGTTCTTTTACCCTCTGCGCATGCGCAAAGCGTAAAAGAACCCAAATGGCGGCATCCAGGTGAAGTCTCCCGACCCCTGTGAAAGGGTCGTTCGACCCCCAAAGGGTCACGACCCCCAGGTTGAGAACCGCTGGCTTATAGGTAATCTTGATGACCCTGACCTTGCTGGCAAAAGTAGGGGCAGCATGTTCCCTTTGTAAGGAAGTGTTTAGTGATTATTACTTACTTCCCCTTTACTGTCTCAACACTTCTTGTTACAAGCATTGATGGGGAAGAGAAGGGAAGTGAGGCCATTCCAGCCTCCATCTTCCATTCAGACAAGCCACTCGGTTTTTTTTTCAGTTGCAATCTCAGCTCATCTGGAAAGATCACAGGTGAGCAGTGTATCCTTACACACATTTAGACAGTTTAGGCTCTGGGGGTGTGTAGGGGCAGTTATATTTTTGGCCTAGATTGTAAGTAGGCCACATTATAGCTAGGAACACTTGGTCTCTTTAATGGACCATGGGTGCTAGTTGTTATTCATGTTGTAATCATATACAATTGCTTATTTGTTTACAGTAAGGTGACCAGACGTCCCGATTTTGGCGGGACACACCCGCTTTTTCACCATTTGTCCCGTGTCCCGCCCGCCCTCTTAAAAAGTCCCGATTTTTTAAAACAATGCCCGACTAGGGCTTCTTTCAAAAAATCGGCCTGAAAGGCAGCAGGCCTCTCAGCTCGGGCCGGGGCTGGCGGTGGGCGAGCGCTGGAAGCTGGGGGGAGGGGGAAGGGAGGCTGCTCCTCCTCTCCTTCCCTCACCCCATCCCTAGCCCCGCCCTCGGAGGCGCCACTGCGGTTGGGAGGGGTGAGGGACGAGGAGCCGTCGCCGCTTTGAGCTTACGAGCGGCACAAACAGCCCTTCCTCGTCCCCCTCCCCTTTCTTCCCCCCGTCGCCTCGCTGCCGCCATTGCCCTGGGGCCGGGCGGGCGACCGGGAGACCGTGGCGCTTGGATGCTTGGAGCAGGTAAGCTCCGGCTGCCTCCTTTCCCCGTCTCCCGCCTCCCGTTCGTTGCTTGCCAGCCCGGCCGAAGGGAAGGCGGGAGGCGAGGAAAGGCCTCCCGAAAGGAGGGGAGGCTTCGGGAGCCCGCCTCCCTTTCGGGCCGAAAGGGAGGCGGGCTCCCGAAGCCTCCCCTCCTTTCGGGAGGCCTTTCCTCGCCTCCCGCCTTCCCTTCGGCCGGGCTGGCAAGCAACGAACGGGAGGCGGGAGACGGGGAAAGGAGGCAGCCGGCAGCTTACCTGTCACGAGCTGCAGGCATCCAAGCGCCCTCCCGCCTCCCCCCTCCCGCCTCCCCCCCCACCTCACCTGGACGCCGACATTTGCTGTTTTGCCCTCTGCGCATGCGCAGCGTTCTGCGCATGCGCAGAGGCCAAAACTCAAATGGAGAAACCCACCCCCGTCAATGGTGTCCCGCTTGAAGAAAAAAAAATCTGGTCACTTTAGTTTACAGTTTTAGCAAATCTTGCTGCGTCAATAAAGTTTAGATGATGAAATACTGCCTCCTTTGTTGAGTGGCATATAGCCCATATAGCTTTCCATAGAGTCACAGGGTTATGGATTAGCAAGTCCAGGACACCCCTTAAAGGCCTGGAGACAGTATTATACATTTATCTTCCCACTTCCTATATAAGACTTCATCAAATTCAAAATCTATAAGCCAGGAAGGTGACCTCAGTCCATCTTGATACCAGATATCTCTGAAATTAGAAGCTCAGCATACAGCCTGAAATTCTTATATAATAATAGAACTTCCTTATTATATGGAATTCTCTAATCACATCCTGCAAAACATAATTATATTTTCTCTGCAGATTTTCATGGTAGTCACAAAGATGTCATTGGTCAAGGTAGGTCATAATGCTGGTTCCTATCATGGATGTTGAACTCTGGAAGAGAACTATAATTTATTGTGTTTGCCTCCTTTTCCTGCTATGTCTTAATTAAAGAAAAATAGCCCCGGAATAACTATTTTATTGGAATAATTATTATTTTCAGCCAGCCATCAGTAAGGAAAGCAGGAAATTCAGTAAGCTTGAAACCTTAACTAATCTAAGATGAATGAAACTAAACAGTAAAGGAACATTGTCACCTAAAAAATAAAATGTTTTCCATAGCAACAAAAAAGCATCTGTATTCTCCTGTTATTATTATTTTCCTTTCCCTTCCCAGAATACTGTTTTATCTAGCTGTAAGATGGATTCTTCAGGATGCTTATTCTTTATCTTACTCAAGTGGCTGCCTCCACAAATCAAGTATGATTTGAAGTATAGCAGTGGAGAAAGAATAGAGCAATGTTCCTCAAACTTTTTCAGCAAAGTGGGGCTGAAAGTGCCTATATATGCAGTGGCAGTATCGGAGCCAATGAGGTTTATCCAAGGCGCGATTATTGCTAATTGCTAATATTTACAGCCTCATAATCTCTTCACAAAAATGAGAAAGAGTTTTCTTTCTTTCTTTCAATTTGGGGGCTGGGCTCAAGGCAGTCAATTCAGTTGAGAAATGACAGATTATGTTTGGCAATACTTGAGGAGGGCTCATTTTTCTCCTTTCTCCTTTTAGCAATAGCAATAGCCCTTAGACTTATATACCGCTTCATAGTGCTTTACAGCCCCCTCTAAGCGGTTTACATAGTTCAGCATATTGTCCCCAACAATCTGGGTCCTCATTTTACCGACCTCAGAAGGATGGAAACCTGAGTCAACCTTGAGCCGGTGAGATTTGAACAGCTGAACTGCTGAATTGGCAGCCTGCAGTGCTGCATTTAACCACTGCGCCACCTCGGCTCTCTCTCTCTCTTTTTTCTTTTTTTCTTTTTTTTTCCCAAGAATTTTTATTTGTATACTAAAGCAAGGCATCAGTAATACACATTACAAAAAAAGTGAGATTTGGGTGTTTTACCTTGAAGTTGAAAGTACATATTTTACAACAGTATTTAAAACAATAGTCTTAATAAAAATACAACTGAGACACCTATCTTACACAAATAATCCTATTTCATTTCAATCAACTTAGAAAACTTCCTTGAAGACTAATGCTTTTCAATAGAATAACTTCAAATATTCAGCTACTAGTCCTCAAGCAATGTGTGCAAATGCAAATCCTCAAGCACATGTGTGCAAAAATGTAATTTTTAATCTCAGCTGGGTTTTACAAATCACAGTTACATGAAAGGTAGAGAAGAACACTTTCTGCATAATTTAGTTAATAGCTGTGATTCTTCCCTTGCATATATTAGACTTTTAATTCAGACTTGAGAGAAACCTGTTTTGAATGACAGATTGGAGATATAGCTAAAAATATCTTTCAGTGTTGTTTCTGCATTCAGTGTGTCTCTTTGCTTGCAGAGCCAGTAAATGGAAGGAAAGAAGAATAAGTTCAAAGTATAATGTTATGTCTGGATGTGTGTATCACATTGTGTGTGTGTGTGTGTAGTATCACATTATGCATGTGTGCTTGTATAGTACCACATTATGCGTGCTGTAGTTATGGCAATGACCCTACTTTATGCCCCCAAATACACAAATATTCCTATTCTGGTAAAATGCAATTTGCTCAAAAGATATAATAAGCATTTATTTAATGCTGCACTTCAACAACATGTTTCAAAAAGATGTTTTAAAAATGTGAACCCAAGAGTCCTATTTGCTTTCCTACCACAGAAACATAGAAGGATATGTTTCAGGGTTGCCTGACATCCTGCATTAAAAAAGAGGTTACGTCAAAATGGAAGAACCTTCCGGAGCTAAAAGCTTTACTTGAGCGTCTGTTTCAGCCTTATTATAACCAAGATTTGTTCTTTTGCACTTCCCTCAGCTGAGGGTTTGAGGCAGTTTAAGCTTGAAGACTTAAATATTTCATACAAACAACACTCAGCAGCTGAACGCAAGGTGCATTTCTGTGTCAGATTGACTGACAGGGAGGGATGCCCACAGGAAAGGGTCACAAAACGCCTACAGCCAAATAGGCAAAGCTTGTTTACATGCATCATGGATGCCACCTTGCCTTTCTTGATCCCTTGCGGATATACCTGAACAGGGGGAAGGAGAAAAGCAAAAGAAGTTTAAAATGAGCTTAAATGCTCACACTCCCAACATTTCCTAGAATGTTATTTTTATTAGTTTATAGTATAAAATACAAAAATACAAAAGCAAGTAGTAGGAAACAAAGGGGAGGGGAAGGGAAAGAGAGAAGTGTGGAAGAAAGAGGGGGGGGAAGGCCTTGACTTCCGACTCCCTCCTTAATAAGGCATTAACATCGAACCTCAACTTTTTACTTTCCCATAATAGTATAAACTAGTCATTTCTATAACAACAAATCAATCTAATCAGTAAAACCCCAAAATCAAAGTTTACTTTTTTTCCCACCTCAAGCACAAAGTCCAGAAGCATTTTCCAAGTAGAAACAAAAGTACTTACCGTATATTCTTTTCTTTGATAAAAATGGTCAATTTAACCATCTCTGGTAACTCCATCAACTTTTGTAGCTATTCATTCATGGTGGG
Organism: Diadophis punctatus similis; assembly: GCA_023053685.1. Classification (NCBI taxonomy): domain Eukaryota; kingdom Metazoa; phylum Chordata; class Lepidosauria; order Squamata; family Dipsadidae; genus Diadophis; species Diadophis punctatus. The sequence continues at coordinate 82,191,044 of JALIGW010000002.1, read as the reverse complement.
AATCAAAATGTCCTTCCAATTTTGTGCGTAAATAGCATAGCATAGCATAGCATAGCATAGCATAGCATAGCATAGCATAGCATAGCATAGCATAGCATAGCATAGCATAGCATAGCATAGCATAGCATAGCATAGCATAGCATAGCATAGCATAGAATAGAATAGAATTCTTTATTGGCCAAGTGTGATTGGACACACAAGGAATTTTTCTTTGGTGCATATGCTCTCAGTGTACATAAAAGAAAAGATACATTTGTCAAGAATCATGAGGTACAACACTTAATGATTCTCATAGGGTTTAGCAGAGTGATGGGGTTCGGGAAAAAACTGTTCTTGTGTCTAGTTGTCTTGGTATGCAGTGCTCTATAGTGTCGTTTTGAGGGTAGGAGTTGAAACCATTTATGTCCAGGATGCGAGGGGTCAGTAAATATTTTCACGGCCCTCTTTTTGACTCGTGCAGTACACAGGTCCTTAATGGAAGGCAGGTTGGCAGTAATTGTTTTTTTCTGACAAAAAGTAGTCTTGCTGTCGTCAACATATATAAGATTAGAGTTCCAAAATTTTTTCCCATCTCCCAACATTTCCAAGATTGGTTTCACTTATTGTGGAAACATCAAAAAGAAAGCCAATTATTAAGTTTGGCTCAGTGGCAAAAGGCATCTAATGGTATTCTGTTAAACAAAGGATTAAAGTGTGGGAACAGGAGCCACCTGACAGGGAAGATACAGCCTCTTGATAACTATTTGACCTTTCAGCTGACAAGGACAAGACACCAGAAAGTGCTGCATTTGCCCCAATTACCACAGGTAGTCCTCAACATACAACAGTTCGTTTAGTGACCATTCACAGTTGCAATGGCACTGAAAAATTTGACTCATGACCGTTTTTCATAATTACAACCTTTGCAGTATCCCCTTGATCATATGATCAAAATTCAAATGCTTGGCAACTGGTTCATATTTATGACCATGTGGGTCATGTGATCACCTTTTGCGACCTCCTGACAAGCAAAATCAACAGGGAAGCCAGATTCACTTAACAACCTGGATACTAACTTATCAACTGCCGTGATTCACTTAACAACTGTGGCAAGAAAAATCATAAGATGGGGCAAAACTCACTTAACAAATGTCTCACTTAGCAACAGGGCAGACTAAGCAACCAACAAAAGGCATTAAAAGCCACAAATTTCAGTCGCTTAGACGTGCAAATTTTAGGACTAAGTCTTTAGCTATTTTCAAATATCCAAACCAGGGAATTTAACACATTTGACTGTCCAACTTTTGAACTATGGAGGGGCAGGGCAAAGGGTGCTTCCTGGAAAATGGAAACAGTCATAGATCCTAGGAGTTATCCTCCAGATGGCACCTATTTGCATACTCAGATGTTGAAGTTACAGTTATGTAATAGAACAGTGACTACTAAAGAGACCTGAATATACTACTTTTCAGCAGGCTCCTGGTGCCATATCAATTAACAGTTAAAATGTCATGTACAACCATGGCAGCACAAAAATGTCACAGTTCCAAGATCGGATGCAAGTTCATGAGTCATGGCATTTGTGTGCAGTTTTTAATTGTGTGCAGAGCTGAAGTGGTGCAGTGGTTAAATGCTGCGACTGCAGGCTGACTGCTAGTTCAGTAGTTCAGCTGTTCAAATCTCACTAGGCTCAAGGTTGACTCAACCTTCCATCCTTCTGAGGTCGGTAAAATGAGGACCCAGATTGTTGGGGGCAATATGCTGAACTCTGTAAACCGCTTAGAGAGGGCTGTAAAGCACTATGAAGCGGTATATAAGTAAAGTGCTATTGCTATTTTGTCAACCCTTCCTGCCCTTGTCTCTGTGGACATTAGTTGAGCCCTGCCTTGTTGCTGTGACATAACAGAATGGTCAATGCTACATCTAGCATGCTAAGAATGACTTATAATCACTGATGACCACACTATGTTGTACACTATGTCATCTTCTGTGGTCCATCAAGGCACTGGATTCTGGTAGCCCAGTGGAACTTCACAAGGTCATTTCTAAGATCTAATTCAAACACTTAATCTATATCATGCAAACCCCAAACATGTCTTGTCAGAAGTATCCTATATTCAATAGGATTTATTCAGAGGTGGGTTCCTGCCGGTTCGGACCGGTTCTATAGAACCAGTAGCGGAAATTTCCCCCCGCTCGCCGAACTGGCAGCAATGGCTGGCTGGACATGCCCCCGAACTGGTTCTCTCAGTGGTGCCATAGGCGCTGCTATCTTGTTTTTCGCTTCTGCGCACATGCAGAAGCTGTTTTTCACTTCTGCGCATGTGCAGAAGCTTGGTTTTTAGCACTGCACATGTGTGCGTGCCCGCGCGGCACCCCCACAGCGCGTGAAGAAGCGAACCGGCAGCGAGGTAAGTCAGAACCCACCCCTGGATTTATTCCTAGTTAGGTGATTCAACACTAATGCATCTGTCTTCTCAGAAAAATTCTTTCCCTTGTCTTGCAGTCTATCTTTCATATCAAGGAAAACTTTCATGAATTTGTTTTTCTCTTCATTCGGTAAGATCTGAAGAATAACGAAGTAAGCTATGTAAGAACGGAAACAGACTGTTAGCTTGTTAGAACTTCCTGTGGAGAAGCTGCTTCATTTTCAATGCTCCAAGGGGAGTGACAGATTGAATTTGTTGCCTGTTTCTTTTTCCCTTGCAATAGCTATGGGGTTGCCAATGCAATGACCCTCTGGTGGTTCATCCCAATACTACTAGGAAAAAGTTGCAGACAAGTCAGTAAATATGATATTCAGATAAGATTTTTGCATTCAGATAACCCATCCTACATTTAGGGTGATAACCTTTCTCAAGAGTTGTCACCAAGTGGGCAGCTGCAATTCAAACAATTTCTGGAAGCAGATTTGTCTTCCGTGAATGGATTTGGATCAGGGGTGGGTTCTAATTTTCTTCGCTGCCGGTTCGCTTCCTGACGCACCACGCACGGGCACTTCACACACGCAGGCATGCATGCACAGTGCTAAAAACCCAGATGGCAGTGCCTATGGCACCTCAGAGAGACGGTTCGCGGGCGTGGCAGGCTTCTAGCGACCCAGCCGCCAAGTTACTACCGGTTCTATAGAACCGGTCCGAACTGGCAGGAACCCACCTCTGATTTGGATGAGTGCCAAGGGAAATGAACTAACCACAGCCATTGGTTCATTGGGAGATGAAATGCCAGAAGAGACACCTGGAGCGTCGCTGGAGGGCCAGCAAAACCGAATCTGATCGAACACTATTAAGAATTTACATCAAGTCTTATTTAGTGGCGATAGGGGCGGCAAAACGATCTCATTTTTCCGCTCTTATTGCGTCCGCAGATTCTTGCCCAGCCGCCTTGTTCAGGGTGACTCACGCCCTCCTTGCCAAAGGGGGGAGCGAGGAACACTTGCAAGGTAGAGCTGAGGAATTTGCAGAGTTTCTGTCGGATAAAGTCGCTCAGATCCGGTCGAACCTGGACTCCGGCTGGGCAGAGTCCATGGAGTTGACGGGGCAAGTCTTAGTCCACCGTTGTGGGAGGAGTTTGAGCCTGTTTCTCCTGAAGATGTGGACATAGCTGTGGGTGCGATGGGTACCTCCACCTGTTTATTGGACCCGTGCCCCTCCTGGCTGGTTTCGGCCAGCAGAGAGGTGGCTCGCGGCTGGATCCAGGCGGTGATCATCGCTTCTTTAAGGGAGGGATCCGTACCGCAGCTGTTAAAAGTTGCAGTGGTGAGACCCCTCCTGAAGAGGCCTTCCCTGGATCCGGCGGACTTGAAAAAATTTCGTCCAGTCTCCAACTTACCTTTTTTAGGTAAAGTTGTAGAGAAGGTGGTGGCTGCTCAGCTTCTGCGGCTATTGGAGGAAACAGATCATCTAGATGCCTATCAGTCGGGTTTCAGGCGCGGCTACAGTACAGAAACTGCCTTGGTCGCTCTGATGGATGATCTCTGGCGAGCCCGGGACGAGGGGAACTCCTCCATCCTGGTGCTACTTGACCTCTCAGCGGCTTTTGTTACCATCGACCATGGTATCCTTCTGCATCGTCTCAGCGAGTTGGGAGGGGAGGCACCGTTTTGCGGTGGTTCTCTTATCTCGCCGATAGGATGCAGTCGGTGTTAACAGGAGGGCAGAGATCGTCCCCCAGGCCCCTTTCATATGGGGTGCCTCAGGGTTTGGTCCTCTCACCCATCCTGTTTAACATTTACATGAGACTGCTGGGGGAGATCATCCGTAGACACAGGGTGTGTTTCCATCAGTACGCTGATGACACCCAGCTGTACATCACCACCCCGTCTCAATTCAGTGTGGCAGTTGATGTAATGTGCCGGTGTCTGGATGACGTTAGGATCTGGATGGGGAGGAACAGACTCAGACTCAACCCCGACAAGACTGAGTGGCTTTGGATATTGCCTCCTAAGGACTATGACAACTGTCCCTCCTTGGTTCTTGAGGGAGCGAAATTAACTCCCTCGGATCAGGTCCGCAACTTGGGGGTCCTCCTAGACCCACAGCTAAAATTGGATCATCATCTTACTGATGTGGCTAGGGGGGCCTTTGCACAGGTTCGCCTGGTGCACCAGTTGCGGCCATACTTGGAGAAGGAGGCTCTACTCACGGTCACTCATGCCCTTGTCACCTCCCGTTTGGACTACTGCAATGCGCTCTACATGGGGCTACCCTTGAAGAGTATCCGGAGACTTCAGTTGGTGCAAAATGCGGCTGCGCGTGCTGTGGTGGGTGTGCCAAAGTACACCCACGTGACACCTATACTCCGCCAGCTGCACTGGTTGCCCATCGGTCTCCGGATACAATTCAAGGTGTTGATTATCATCTTTAAAGCCCTTCATGGCTTAGACCAGGCTATCTCCGGGACCGCATTCTGCCTCATACTTCCCTTCGACCGGTTAGGGCCCACAGAGTTGGCCTCCTCCAGGTCCCGTCAGCCAAGCAATGCTGGCTGGCGGGCCCTAGGGGGAGAGCCTTCTCTGTGGGGGGCCCCGCGCTCTGGAACCAACTTCCCCCAGAGACCCGAACCATCCCCACCCTGCTGGCCTTCCGAAAAGCTGTCAAGACACGGCTTTTCCTGCAGGCAGGGGGTTAGAGACTAATCCATCTGAGCTCTCCCCCGGGTATGTTTGGTGGATGGATGTTTTTTTCTAATATTGAATTTTTAATTTTTGTATTTGATTTTAATTATGTTTATTGCTGGTTTCTTGTATCTTTTCTGCTGTATGCCACCCTGAGTCCCTCGGGAGTAGGGTGGCATATAAGAAAACCAAAATAAATAAATAAATAAATAAATAAATTTATTAGATCAAGTGGAGGCCACTTGATGCTTATTTTGTTTTTCAGCTAAAAAAAAGGGGGGGGGGACCTGTCTCTCATTTCTTATCAGTTTGTTGCCGAAATTCAACAATACTGAATCTACTGAGGAGCCTACTAAATGCAAAGAAAAGTATACTTCAGTTAAATACATAATTCACATTTAGTGACCACAACTGGGACCAACAAGTTGGTCGCTAAGTGAAACCACAACTGTGCTTGCCATCTTATTTCAGCTTTCCTTTGCAAAGGTCATAAATGCAAGGTAGCCTCAGTGGTGGGTTCCTACCGGTGCAGTGTGGAGCGCAGCTCTGGTAGGAGCCCGGTGTGATAACATCATTTTCTGGCGCTTCTCCGCGTCCTGAGCTGTTGGGAAAAAAGCCCTGCCACCCGCCCTTGTGTGAATACTGACCTTTATTCTTCCTCCGAAGCACAGCTGAGAAGCACCTCAGCTGTGTTTCGGCTTGTAATGTCATCCTAAGCATGCGCGGAAGTGAAATTGCCTGATGGAACGCGAGTTCACTTCTGCGCATGCTCGCGATGCGCACCAGTAGCGAAAATAACCGGAACCAGTGGTGGGTTCCTACCGGTGCGGTCTTGCCTGTTCGTCGCAGCAGAGCCGAAGAAGCTGTTGGCGTTCGCGGCGCAGGGCTTCCCCCGCCTGCTTTCCCCGCCCGCTTTCCCCGCCTGCCAGGATGCCGCCATTTGTGTTCTTTTGCCCTCTGCGCAAGCAGAACGCTTTGCTCATGCGCAGAGGGCAAAAGAATGCAAACAGCGGCATCCCGGCGGGCGGGGAAAGCGGGCGGGGGAAGCCCCGTGCCACGAACGCCAACAGCTTCTTCGGCTCTGCGGCGACGAACAGGCAAGACCGCACCGGAAGGAACCCACCACTGACCGGAACCCTCCGCTGGGTAGGCTGTAAAGTTACTTTTCATCACTGTCCTAACTGTGGTTGCTGCTGAGACAGTTGCTAAATAAGGAGTTAAAAAGGAGAAAGAAGAAACTAGAAGAAAAAGAAATAATTTCTCTCTGATGACTATTTTGGGCTATTAGACCCCATTTCCACTTTTTTTAAAAAAAAATATTCATCAGTACCGGTAGTTGGAAAATATGAAAAAAAAAAACCCTTTTTGGGCCTGATACAGAAGCAAAGTCTGTTTGTTCAATTCTAGTCCAGTTTCTGTTGTTGTTGTTGTTGTTGTTATGTGTAACTATGACTGTTACACGCCAGACTGTATGCTGATGTTTACCTCCAAAATAGGGTGAATATTCCCTTTCTCTTTATAACTCTGGGGGAACAGAATTAAAGATATTAAGAGACAAAGCAAATTAAAAATGACAGGTTATTTATTTGGGGGGGGGGTGACAGCCCTTAGGCAGCAGAAAGAGACAAAAAAAACTGCTTTCAAAATCTATCCCCCTGTTAAACCTCCCTCAAACTATTCCTGCCAAACTGGCAAGGAAATGGCTTCTTTCATCTCTTGGATTCGGTTCCAATGTATTTTCAGTTGCAAGCTCCACTATGCAAATTATAGAAATGCTAGAGATACTTTTTGCACTGAGCAGTGCTCTGACTACAAATATGGGCAGCTAGCATAATTGATTATTACCAGGTTCACATAACATGCTAAAGCCAAATGTGTTTATTTGTGGCTAAAGGATTTTATGTGAATCCAAGGTAAAGATAAAGATAAAGGTTTTCCCTGTCCAGTCATGCCTGACTCTAGGGGTCAGATAGCGGTGCTTATCTCCATTTCTTAGCCAAAGAAGCCAGCATTGTCCAAAGACGCTTCCGTGGTCATGTGGCTGGCATGACTCTATGCCGAGGCTCACAGAACGCTGTTATCTTCCCACCAAAGTGATACCTATTAATCTACTCGCATCTCAAATTGCTAGGTGGGCAGGAGCTGAGGCAAGTAATGGGAGCTCACCCCATTGTGTGGTGCTCGGGTCTCAAACCCGGGCTATCAGCTTTCCAGCTGACAACTTCAGCCTCTTTAACTGCTAAATCATTGTGTCCCCTTGTGAATCCAGTTACTGGCATTTAAACAGATCAGTGTTACTCGTCTGGTTTTGGTGAGAGACTTCCACTGATAATGGAAGTTCCATTTTAGTGTCATATCCCTGGCCCAAATTTGAAACTTTTTGCTACTCTAATAGAGTGTAACTGACACTTCCTGACCATTTCTGACTATAGATTGGTCCAACTATGGTATATTATTTTCAGATTACAATAGCACACCAGTGAGTGACTCTGGGAACAGATTCTGAATGACACAACCTCTAGGGACTTAGAATGAAGGGTGTGTCTATTTTTCAGGATATAATAGAGCTGGTATCAGTTGCCTGGCTCATCTGTGGTAGAGATAGCAATATTGTCACCATGAGACAATGTTGTAGAAGCAAACACATTGCTTCAATATTTTCTCTCTAATCAAACACATGTTAAAGACTCCCTTATAGCCACATAAATTGCTATCAAAAATTATTTGAGAAGATGCATTATTACAATTTAGATTTTTCCCCTGTCATTTTCCCTGTCAGTGTCCCTTGTACAGGAACCTCTTATAATTTTATTCCCCAATGGTGACTGATCCAACAATGTTCATCCTGTGAGTTTCCATGACTGGAGGTTAAATTGGATCTGAGTCTCCCTTGCCCTAGTTCAACAGTTTAATTCCTATACCAAGGTTGACTCAGCCTTCCATCCTTCCGAGGTAGGTAAAATGAGGACCCAGATTGTTGGGGGCAATATAAATATACATTGCTTACTGATGTAAACCGCTTAGAGAGTGCTTGCACTGTGAGGCGGTATATAAATCTCACATATCTCTCTCTCTCTCTCTCTCTCTCTCTCTCTCTCTCTCTCTCTCTCTCTCTCTCTCTCTCTCTCTCTCTCTCTCTCTCTCTCTCTCTCTCTCTCTCTCTCTCTCTCTCTATATATATATATATATATATATATATATATATATATATATAATCTCTCTCTCTCTCTCTCTCTCTCTCTCTCTCTCTCTCTCTCTCTATCTATCTATCTATCTATCTCTATCTATCTATCTATCTATCTATCTATATCTATATCTATATCTATATCTATCTATCTATCTATCTATCTATCTATCTATCTATCTATCTATCTATCTATCTATCTATCTATCTATCTATCTATATCGTTCGAAGTTACAATGGCACGGGAAAAAACTGACCGTTTTTCACACTTACGACTATTTGGTCATGTGATCAAAATTCAGATGCTTGACAACTGACTCATCTTTATGACAGTTGCAGTGCTCTGAGGTCATGTGACCACCTTTTGTGACCTTCTGATAAGCAAAGTCCATGGGGAAGCCAGATTCACTTAACAGACGTGTTACTAATTTAACAATGGCAGTGATTCACTTAACAACTATGGCAAGAAAGATCATAAAATGGGGAAAAATAGGGATTGGGCGGCATAGAAATCCAGCAAAATAAATAAATAAATAAATAAATAAAAACTGATTTAACAACTGTCTTGCTTGGCAGTCCCAAAGGTGCCTTTTTTTCAAGAGGCAACTGGACTATTCCAGGAAAGTGATCAAGAATTAGGCAGGGTAAACATGCATATAGCAGTAGATTAATATAAACTACATAGTTTTTTCCTAACCATTGCATAAATCTATTGTGTAGTTTAGATTTTTAGTGATGTTAGTTTATTGCCAGAGCGAATCTCAGATTTCCTATGGGACCAAAGAACTACAGATGCAGTGGAAGTGTTTTAGAAAGATATTGTTTTAGAATAATTCTCTATATGTTAGGTTAACTACTTTCCATCCAGCTCAAAGTAATTAGGGATCTATGTATATAAATATATAAATAGTCTCTAATGAATTATCTGAGGGGTTAGGTACATTGAATTACTGTCTCGCTTAAATACTCTTGGATGCCGGCCCCTATAAATGACATTCTTCTCTCAGTACGCACCTGTTCCTAGTAGAAACAAGAGTCATATTGATTAGATGCAATTTATCTTCTCCCTGGATTTTGGTCCTGACAGTGTGAGAAGATTAATTGGAATTAATGGCATTTGCACAGCTAATTAAAGTCACTCTTGCTAAAGTCAAATCAATTCCTTTAATCAGGGAAGTGACAGAGTATAGCTTACTCGCTACAGTCTGCATGTCAATGTGTTCTGGCTGAATAAGTATCTCAACAATCATTTGTGATTGAACACGTGAACTGTTTAGGTTATCCAGTAATTTCCCTGATATTTAAAGAGAACTAGTCAGTGTAGAATGGTACTACTTTGTCTAATACAATGCACTGGGGAGGAAAAACAATTTAGGTGACTTGTTTATTTACTTTCTATTCTTCAAGGAATCTCCAATAACATATAAAGGGCTGTGGGGCTACAGCAGGGAGACAAATTTATAACCCTTCCCATGTTGCTGAGCTATAATGCCCAGACTTTCTGGCATTTTAACAGCTGAAGATCTGCTATTCCTATTTCTCCCAGGCGAACTATAGCGCTGGAGTTAGAGAAGACTTTTTGGATCAGACTTTTTGCCATCTATAAAACAACTTTGTAGACCCTACTTGTTATTTCTCAGTTTGATCCATGGGAGAAGTGAAGATTAGTCACTAGTTGTGTTAAAGGGGAGGGAATGAAATGATCTCTTAATATATTTTAATAGAAAAAGTTGGGTTAGTTTTAAATTGCATACAGGTAGTCCTAGACTTACCGTATAACCATTCATTTCAGGAGTAGGTTCCTCCCAGTTCGGAGCAGATCGCCTGAACCATTAGTGACCCGCTGGTGATGCGACAATGATGTCACGGATCCGGTTCGGTTGGTGCTGTCCGTGGACGCCATCTTTTTTTGGTAATTTTTGGTGAATTTTTCTGTGTTTGGATGGCTTCTTCTCTTCCGCGGCTTGAAAAAGAGCCCTCCCGCCCGCCCCCGGGCCTTTATTTCTTTATAAACTCACCTTTATTTCTTCACCCGAAGCACAGCTGATCAGCTCCTCAGCTGTGTTTCGGGCTGAATCCTACTACTGAGCATGCGCGGAAGTAAAATTGCACGGGGGGGAACATGCGGCGCGCTCGAGCGGAGTGAGAGTTCGGGTGCAAAATGTCGCGATGCGAATCGGTGGTGAAGGTAAGTGGAACCCACCCCTGGTATGTGATAACCATTTGCGATCTTTCTAGCCCTCTTCCAACAAGGACAGTCAAGGATGGAGCTGGGTTCACTTAATGACCATGTGATTTCCTTAACAACTGGAGTGATTTGCTTAACAAAAATGGTTGTAAGATTGACTGTCAATCACTTAAAAATTGCCTTGCTTAGTAATGGAAATTCTCATCCCAACTGTGGTTGTACATTAAGGACTACCTGTAATTTAAGCTACATAGCAAATTTATTTAATTTTATTCCTATGTTATTTTCCAGAATTACCACTGTTATGCGTCTGTAGCTAATATGTTGCTTCGAAGGCTGTTGGAACAATATCCAGTTGATGTAATTCCAACAGATGCATATTTTTTTAACTTACAGTATAAAATCAGTTCCACTTTGTGATTTGGATTGTAGCCTAACTGCACCCTCTTATACTTTTTCTAATGAAAACCGAATTCAATAGGACTTACCCCTGAGCCAATGTGTACAGATCGGCAACCTAAATGTCATTGATTTCAATGGAAAGCACTCATCCATCTTGTGTCAACCAGCTCTCAGCTCCACTGAAGTTACATCGTAAAGACTCCTTGAGCTACTTGGATATTTCCTGAAAGCAAGCGATGCAGCTTGATATTGATGGACAGGAGTTACAATAATACATTTGAGAACAGAGGCATAAAAAAACCCAAAACAAAGCTTGTCTCCTGAGCTCACTCATTCTTATTTTAGGTAGGGGCAGCTGTGTGTGATTGTAGGCTTTCTGGAGCAAGGATACTGAACAGGGCTGCTCATTTATCTTCTCATCAGGGTTCAGCTCTTGTCCTTGTGGAGAGCTTGGCTAGTCAGCTTTGTCTCCCCACTGCTTATCCTGCTCATTAATTTTGTTTTTCATGGCCATCTAGGTCAGGACAGTTTGATACTAAAGGGCTTCCAAAGCTGCTTGTTAAAGGTCCAGATTTCAGCTCTTTTGCAAAATGATTTTCTTTGCAATTTAGATAATCTTCAGAGAGCTCTTTTATCCACCTACCCACCATCTCCCTCTTTCCCTCTCTGGCATACAAAATGCATGCAATTTCCTTAGCTTGTTGTTGTCACATTAGCATTGCCTTGAAGAAGACAGATGCTTGATTTGTGTCAATTGATTATTAGGATACCATTAAACCCTATTCCTAATCTGAAGCACATATTTATCATGGTTCTAGTTTGCTCTTTCAGTATTAAGCATGGGTGGCCTGATCTAGTAGGTATGCAGAAATCAACTCTATTGGATTCAATGGGAGCCTTTCTGTCTAGCCAATGGCAGCCATGTGGTGAGGATTGGCACCAAAACAAGGGCAAGAATTAAACATCTGAGCCATGGTGGCACAGTGGTTAGAATGCAGTACTGCAGGCTAACTCACTGCTCATTCCAGGAGTTACATTCTGAACAGCTCAAGGTCGACTCAGCCTTCCATTCTTCTGAGGTCAGTAATTGAGGACTCATATTGTTGGGGGCAATATGCAAAACACTGTAAAACGCTTAGAGCAGGGGTGGGTTCCACTTACCTTCGCCACCGGTTCGCATTGCGACATTTCGCGCGCACATCCCCTCATGCAATTTCACTTCCGCACATGCTCAGAAGCAGGGATTAGCCTGAAACACAGCTGAGGAGCTCATCAGCTGTGCTTCTGGTGAAGAAATAAAGGTCGGTATTCACCCGCGGGCGGGCGGGAAGCTCTTTTTCAAGCCGTGTAAGGGGGGAAAAAAAGATGGTGGCGTGCACGGAACGGCACCGACAATGATGTCACCAGTGGGTTGCTACCAGTTTGGGCTATCCAGTCCAAACCTGGAGGAACTCACCCCTGGTTTAGAGAGGGCTGTAAAGCACTACAAAGTAGTATATAAGTCTAAGTGCTATTGCTATCTCTTTCCCTTTCCCTCAATTCTTCTAAGTATATTTTAGAGGACCCTGGGTTGCCCAGATCTGCTTTTGGAACTGCCCTTTAATGCCTTGCTCCTTCAAATAATTTAATTCTGTCACATGGGAGAGTCTTTCTGAGTGCTTCCTATACGAGACAGGAAACAATGATCATGATTTGCAGTGATAGAATGCTACCAGTTCAGCATGCTTTGTTTAGGTGGCTCAGATAAGACTCTTGGATTACACCTGCTGAACAGCTTCCACCATTAATACTTAGAACTCTTTAAAATTATTATTTCGTATAAACGTACATAAAAGTAGTTGCGGGGAGAACCCCTTTTAAATTTCAAGAAGTGCTAACTTTGAAAAAAAGTAGATCACGAAGGATAAATTCTCCCCATTTATTTCAGAATGCCAGTTGGAAGGAGAACGTCGTATTTAAAAAGCTGAGCTTCTGGGCCCAAAAGACAACTGGCAAATCCTTGCTGATTGAAATATTGGCAGCATCAGTGGACAATCCCATTCCAACCTCTCTGCTGCATGTGTGTATTATTTCAGGTATGGCAAACATCAAGGGTGGGTTCCTCCTGGTTCAGACCGGATCGCCCGAACCGGTAGTGACCCGCTGCTGATGTCACTGTCAGTGCTGGTCCGTGCGTGCCGCCATCTTTTTTGGGGTGGTTTTTTTTGCGAATTTTCCCCCTCCCACAGGTTAATACTGACCTTTATTTCTTCACTGAAGCACAGCTGATCAGCTCCTCAGCTGTGTTTCGGGCTGATTCCTGCTTCTGAGCATGCACGGAAGCCAAAATGCACGAGGGGACATGCGTGCACGCGCGAGTGGAGACTGTGCGTGCACGAAACGTCGCGATGCGAACCGGTGGTGAAGGTAAGTGGAACCCATCCCTGCTCTAAGCTCTAATATCATATTCATCTTGGTGACCCTGTTCAGAGGTGGTATTCAGCCGGTTCGGGCGAACCGGTAGTGGCAACATGCGGGCGGGCCCACCCCCCTGCCTCGGCGCTATGCTGTCCTATTTAGGCACGTTTTGAAGCCGTGTGCAAGCCACATGTGCAATCAAAGCACATGTGCAGAAGGCAGCACGCACGCGCTCACATTTGCGAACTGATAGGGAAAGTAAGTGAATACCGTACCACCTCTGACTCTGTTACTGTTTCTCGGCGCTAATCACTCTCATCAAAACATGTGCAATATTGTCTTTTGCTTGCTCTCTGGAAAGAAAATATAGCTTGCTTTCCAAGAGGTCAGGCTGCCAGCCAGGCTCTGTAGGAAGCCGTGATCTGATAGGAACCTCAAATTTACTGTTGGCTGAGAGACCCTGTGAGACACGTCCTATGAATAACACAAAGAGTTATTTTTATTTATTTATTTTTTATTTATTAAAATTTCTATGCCGCCCAACTCCCGGGGGACTCTGGGCGGCTCACAGCAGATATAGAAACACATAAAAAACAATTTTTAAAAGGAGCCATATTAAAATACTATCCATTAAAAAACAAACTTTCATTCATACCCTGCCTGCCGGAAGAGCCAAGTTTTTATTGCTTTACGGAAGGCCAGTAGGGTGGGGATGGTCCTGATCTCTGGAGGGAGCTGGTTCCAAAGGGAGGGGGCTCCCACAGAGAAGGCCCTCCCCCTAGGTCCCGCTAGCCGACATTGTTTGGTCGACGGGACCTGGAGGAGGCCGACTCTGTGGGCTCTAACCGGTCGTAGGGAGGTATGCGGCAGGATGCGGTCCCGAAGATAACCTGGCCCTGAGCCATGTAGGGCTTTAAAGGTAACGACCAACACCTTAAATTGGATCCGGAGACTAATGGGCAGCCAATGCAGCTGGCGGAGGATAGGTGTTACGTGGGTGCATCTAGGTACACCCACCACAGCTCGCGCAGCTGCATTTTGCACCAATTGCAGTCGCCAGACACTCTTCAAGGGTAGCCCCATGTAGAGCGCATTGCAGTAATCCAGCCGTGAGGTGATAAGGGCATGAGCGACTGTAAGAAGTGCCTCCTTCTCCAAGTAGGGTCGCAATTGGTGCACAAGACGTACTTGTGCAAAGGTCCCCCTAGCCACAGCTGAAAGATGTTGTTCCAATTTTAGCTGTGGGTCTAGGAGGACACCCAAATTGCGGACCCGTTCTGAGGGGGCTAATTTCTCCCCCCCAAGAATCAAGGAGGGACAATTGGTCGAGTCCTTAGGAGGCAATATCCACAGCCACTCAGTCTTGTCAGGGTTAAGCTTTAGCCGGTTCTTCCCCATCCAGACCCTAACATCGGCCAGGCAACGGTCCATTACGTCTATGGCTTCCCCAAATTGAGACGGGGTGGAGATGTACAACTGGGTATCATCAGCATATTGCTGATACCTCACCCCGTGTCGTCGGATGATCTCACCCAGCGGCTTCATGTAGATATTAAACAGGATGGGCGAGAGGACCGAGCCCTGTGGCACCCCACATAGTAGGGGCCTAGGGCTCGACCTCTGCCCCCCTGTCAACACCGACTGCGTCCTGTCAGAGAGGAAGGAGGAGAACCACTGCAAAACAGTGCCGCCCACCCCCACCTCTCCGAGACGACGCAGAAGGATACCATGGTCAATGGTATCGAAGGCCGCTGAGAGGTCAAGTAGCACCAGGATAGAGGAATAACCCCCATCCCGGGCTCGCCAGAGATCATCCATCAGGGTGACCAAAGCCATTTCCGTACTGTAACCGCGCCTGAAGCCAGATTGAAAGGGATCCAGAAAATCAGTGTCATCCAACAGTCGTAGGAGCTGGAGTGCCACCACTTTCTCAACAACCTTCCCCGCGAAGGGAAGGTTGGAGACTGGACGGAAGTTCTTTAAATCCGCTGGGTCCAGGGAAGGCTTCTTGAGGAGGGGCCTCACCACCGCAGCTTTTAAGGGCTGCGGGACGGACCCCTCTCTCAAAGAAGCGTTGACCAACGCCTGGAGCCAGCCGCGTGAAACCTCCCTGGTGGCCGAAACCAACCAGGAAGGACACGGGTCCAATAAACAAGTGGCTGAGCTCATAGCTCCTATGGCCTTGTCCACATCCTCAGGAGTCACCGGTTCAAACCTATCCCATATAACCGGACTAAGACTCGCCCCAGTCATCTCGGCCTGTACTGCCCAATCGGAGTCCAGGTCTGTCCGAATCTGAATGACTTTATCCGCCAGAAACCGAGAAAATTCCTCAGCTCTACCCTGCAAGGGATCTCCGCCTTCCTCCTTAGCAAGAAGGGTGCGGGTCACCCTAAACAGGGCGGCTGGGCGGGAGTCAGCGGACGCAATAAGAGCGGAAAAATGCGAACATTTTGCCGCCCTTATCGCCACTAAGTAAGACTTAATGAAAGTTCTTAAAAGTGTCCGGTCAGACTCAGCTTTACTAGATCTCCATCGTCGCTCTAGGCGTCTCTTGTGGCGCTTCATCTCCGGAGTTCCTCGGTAAACCAAGGAGCCCTCCTGGATCCACTTCCACGGAGAGGCCGCAAAGGCGCAATCCGATCCAGAGCCCCTGCTGCTGCCTGATTCCAGGCCGCAACCAGAGACTCGGACGAACTGTGTACCAGGGATTCAGGTATTTCCCCAAGTTCCCTCTGGAATCCGTCGGGTTCCATTAGGCGCCTGGGGCGGAACCACTTAATCGGTCCCGCCTCCTTGCGGTGGGGGAGTGGTGCCATGAAATCCAACCTCAGAAGGAAATGATCTGACCACGACAAGGGTACTGTGACTAAACCCCTCAGCCTCAGATCATCTCTCCACTGCCCCGAGAGAAACACAAGGTCAAGCGTGTGACCACCCTCATGAGTCGGACCCTGAACTACTTGGGTCAGGTCCATGGTTGTCATGGAAGCCATGAACTCCTGGACTGCCCCTGAGGCTTCGCCGGGCGATGGCAGATTAAAATCCCCCAGCACCATCAACCTGGGGAACTCAATCGCCAGCCCTGCAACCGCCTCGAGCAGAACAGGCAGGGCCTTTGCTACGCAGCTAGGAGGCAGGTACGTTAGCAAAAGGCCCACCTGAACCCCTAGGTCCAACTTCAGAAGGAGAGTCTCACACCCAACAATCTCCGGGGCAGGGCTCCTTCGAGGACACAGATTCTGGCGAGCTATAATAGCCACTCCTCCACCCCTTCCCTGGGGTCGCGGCTGATGCTGAACCGAGAACCCGTCCGGGCATATCTCCGAAAGGGGCACCCCCCCCTCCTGGCCCAGCCAGGTCTCGGTAATACATGCCAGGTCAGCCCCCTCTTCTAGGATTAAATCCCGGATAAGGGGGGCCTTGTTGGTAATCGACCTGGCGTTTACCAGCAGCAGCTTGAGCCCAGGGCCCTGACATCCCTGGTTACCAGGCACTCGGGTTGAGCTAGGTGGAACCAAACCAGAGGGGCCAGAACAAGGAATCGCTTGTAAACAGCGAGTTCTCGTTCTCCGAGAGCGGCCTACCCCTCTGCTCCCGCCATACCTGCCTCTCCCTGTTATGACCGTAATGCTCCCACTCCCTGTCCCCCCAGAGATCCCCTCCCCTTCCCCACTGGTCTCCCTCTCTCCCGACAGGCCATGCTTTCCATTCACATCAAGCCAGGGGTCGGACTCAAACCCCCCTCCGCTTCTGTTTCCACACTCAGCAGAGGGGGGCAGAATCTTAATCCCTGACTCACTCATTCCTTGACCATCCGTCTTAAACATACAAACCAACAATCACCCCCAAGGTAAAATCTTTAAAATAACGAAAGTTAGTGCAGGAAAAAAAAACATAGAGAAACAGCCTGGTTAATAGTCCTCAACCAGATCCAGTTGTTTGCACACTTAATGACCGTATATGTAATGGCTAAGCGGAAAAAGTCTCTGCTCAGAAAAGTTTTCGTAATGGGCGTAGTGGTCATAAAATTACAATTTCCCCTACTAGTCTCTGCAAGATTATAAAGAGAGCGTCACAGATATTGGCTTTCCTGCTCTTTAACTTCCCAGTTCTCCTTCACCGTAGATCTCAAGCCAGTGGGGGAAGTAGTATTCGATATAATTAAAACAGCAGGAAGGAATGCATGGGAGGGGGGGGTAACAGTCAACCAAGTCCTCTCCACGATGATTAATCCTGGATTAAAAAATGCTGTGCCGGCGGCAGCTCCGCAAATAGAGGCTACTGCCACCGCCGCCACCATCACAGTCAAAGAACGAGGAACCGCTGCAACCCAACCTGACGGATACGCTCGGCCAACCAGCTGGAACGTCGTCTGCAACATCCGGGAGGATCGCCAAAGCCGACAATGCTGGCTAGGCGAATCAACCCCTCCCCTCGGCAGGCAGTCCGACCGGAGATCTCTATTCCACGTCATATCCAGCCTTTAGGGTGTCCTTTAGCTTTAACTCTTATTATACAGCTCCTCTTTCAGTCCCTCAGTTTATAAACTGAGGGTCATGTTAGGAGAGATTGTAAAGGCCAAATCTACTGACAGGTAGTCCTCAGGTTATGACAGCAATTGGGGGTTGCCATGGGGTGGGGAATGAGGAGGTATGGGGAAGGCCAGGAAGAGGGCCTGAGAAGCCTGGCTATGTGAGTTGCAGAAGGCTGGGAAAGGCCCTGGGAGGGCCAGTAATGGCTGTGCATGGGCAAGGTAGTGTTGTTGCAGGCAGGAGAAAAAATGAGAGCAATTTACAACCTTCCCTGGCAGATTTCCCACTGACTTTGTTTGTGGTAAAAGTGGAAAGATAACAAATGACAATCACATGACTGTGGCTTCTTGCAAAATCATAGCCATAGCAATAGCTCTTAGACTTATCTACTGCCCACAGTGTGTGTGTGTGTGTGTGTGTGTGTGTGTGTGTGTGAAGCTAGTTCACCTTCTCATGGTGCACCCTGGATATCGTGACAACATGAACTAAATGAACTAGTAACTGCTGGCAGTCAGACTTTCCTGGCTCTCAAAATACATGGCAATGAAAATGAAAACAAGCCATACACTAAATAAATAATTTGTCTATAGAAGCTCTAAATGCATCATTGGGTTTTTAAATTGTGGGTTTTTTAAATGCTTTTAAATGTTTTAATTGTTTACATTATTTTAATCTCGTTCTTAAATTTTTTAACTGTTTTTTTAGATTTTGTATTTAATATGCTGTGAGCCACCCAGAGTCCCTTTGGGAGTTGGGCGGCATACAAATCTAATAAATAAATAAATAAATAAATAAATAAATAAATAAATAAATAAATAAATAAATAAATAAATAAATAAATAAATAAACAAACAAACAAACAAACAAACAAACAAACAAACAAACAAACAAACAAACAAACAAACAAACAACTGGTCTACAAATGTCAGCATATTGCCCCCAACAATCTGGGTCCTCATTTTACTGACCTTGGAAGGATGGAAGGCTGAGTCAACCTCGAGCCAGTCAGGATCAAACTCCTGGCAATGAGCAGTGAGTTAGCCTGCAATACTGCACTTTAACCACAGCACCACCAGGCCTCCTTGAAAGTCATAATTGCAACCCGAGCAGCCATGTGCCTAGAAGATCATGATTATGTGATTGCAAGGGTGTTGTGATAGCTGGAATCTCAAGGCTTGGTCAGACATCAATTTTTTTTCAGTGCCACCATAACTTTGAATGGTTGCTGACTGAACGGAGATAAACAGAGGACTTACTAGTATGAGGAAGCTAAGAACTAAATGCATTGATGCATTAGTGCATCTTGTAACTTTTCCATTCAGTGCTCTGAGGTCCTTAGGATAAATGATGTTTTAAAAGCAATCTTCATATACAATTAAATCTACAAGTGTTTATTTGTAGCACAGGGTTCCTAATGAGAACGGCATGAGTATCTACATGAATAGATATCCAGCCATTATGCTATTCAGACTAAGCAACTCTACTGAATACAGAAAGGAGGTTAGAAATAATAAACACAAGGGAATTAAAGGCATAAGTCAATTTAAACAAAAGGAAATGTGGTTTATACCAACACCATTCATTATATCACTTCATATCTCTCTGTCCGTGCAAAACTGTTTTTGCTTCCACCAAGTCTTTATGCCACTTTGTACATAAACTTGTTCATTAAATGTCTTCTCTTTATTTTTCTCAGAACCTCATCAACTCCATCCAACCCCAACTTTCTTAGCCTTCCAGCACTGTCTGAACCCATTCATGTTTACTTCCTAGACTGGCTTTCTAAGTAGATCTTCATGCATTCTCTCTGTGGCCAAAACTGGTCCCTCACTTTTGTACTGAGACCGTGTTCACTCAACACTCGTTCATTCTTTACCTTATCTACACTAGTTTTACTATACAGTTCGTACTTCTTAGGTGCTCTACTCCTACTGCATTCCGCTTACTTTTATATTTTTCCTAGGGCACCCCAACTTTCAATCCCAGAGAAAGGCAAATATTTTGCCTTAGGGACAAAATATTTTTTTTTGAAACTTTGTGAGTGGCTACCAATCTGTCTTTCAGCTGTTCATTTTCACTAGGGAATTCTCATACCTCTTTTATTTCCCTTAATGATAGTCACTAAAATCCTTTTCCCCTGGTAAGGCTAACTGAGATGAATACCCGAGATTCTCTAATGTGACATCCAGCCAAGGGAAACCAGAAGTTGAAACTGATGACAGAACCTGCTAGCAAGCCATGTGCTATGAAGCCTTCACTAACTTTGAAGACAAGCACTGCCAAAAACTGATAGAAAAAAAATGGCTGGTGTCACAGAATAAGACACACAATTACTACCACAATGGATTTACAGTGCCCCCTCTGGGCCAGATTCTGTCCTTCCAGACTGGGACTGCAGAACCACTTCCATGTCCACAGCGGAACTGCACAACAGAGTATCTTTTTTGAACGCGAATGACTACCACATACATAACTATGCTTATGTGTGCACAATTCCACAACACAATAACATTTATTTAGTTTTTCCTCTGCTTAAAATAGCCATCTCAAGTTCAAGAGCAGTGATGGCTAACCTTTTTCTCATCGCGTGCCGAAAGTGCGTACACGATAGCATGCACATGCACATGCTGGCACCCATAATGCAATGTGCACACAACCCCCCGTGTGCCCCACCCCCATGCATGCACATGCGACCCCCCACACATGCACATGCAACCCCCTGCGCTCCCTCAGCCCCCTCTGGAGGGCCTCCAGAGCCCGGGGAGGCCGTTTTTGCCCTCCTGGATGCTCAAGGAAAGCCTTCGGAGCCTGGGGAGGGCGAAAAATGGGCCTCCTGGAAGTTCCGTAAGTCTGGAAACAGGCCTGTTTTCGGCCTCCGGAGGGCCACTGGAGCCCGGGGGAGGCTGTCCATGCCCTCCCAGAGGCTCAAGGAAAGCCTCCAGAGCCTGGGGATGCACCCTGCCCTCCGCACATGCGAGGCAGATACTCGAAAATCAGCTGGTCGGCGGGAGGCATGCATGCATGCGAGGTGGAGCTGAGCTGGGCGACAGTTCGCATGCCCACAGAGAGGGCTCTGTGTGCCACCTGTGGCACGCGTGCCATAGGTTCGCCATCACAGTTCTAGAGCTTTTTCCCATTTACTTTCTACTTGGTAGAATCAACTCTCCCTGAGTTATATCTAGAGCCTGATACCTAGATATTTATTTTTTTAAAAAAGTTTAAAAATAATTTCATTAACAGAAGCTATGCCAAATGTTTTATTTTTCACTCAGGATTGATACTGATCTAGTGCTAGTATTAGGAATTACTTATATTCATTATTATATTGGATTAGAAAATGTCTTATGTTGTTTTATTGTGATCTCATAATGCAGAGCCCCCCCCCCCACCAACCTTTGAGGCACCAGGGACCGGTTCCGTGGAGAGTGGCTTTTCCTTGGACCGGAGGGGGCATGGTTGGGGACCCGTTATAATGTATATAACTTTTTTTCACCTGCATTGTGTTTAGTTGTGTGTGCTAAAACACAGTCTTAATGCTAGCATCCTCTCCTCTTCCAAAATCCTCTCTAGTGAGATTGAATAAAACTGCAGGGAATTGAAATATTTGAAAATTGTTGAAGTTCAATTTCACACATTCCAGTTTTTTGTACCTATAACCCCATTGACTACTATGGGCAACAGATGCAAAGATAGCAGAGAGACTCTACACTTTTATCTCCTTTCTTTGACTAAAGGGCTTTGCATGGTTCTATATAACATATCTTCTAAAGCAGCTATGCTGTCTGGAGAATTCTGGGAGTTGAAGTCCACAAGTCTTAAAGTTGCCAAGTTTGAAGACCTCTGTTCTAAAGGTTAGATAGCAATTCTTAAATTTTTCATCATTCACTTTCTCGGTTTAGTCTTCTTTCTTTTTCTGTCTTTGACTTGTGCTGTTCAAATACTTAAATGACCCATTTTCTCTCCATTATGGAACGAAGCCCATTACAGGCTCTTAACTGTAGAGAGATTTAAGTTGCTCAGGTTTTCCTGTCACCGTGTTTTTCCCAAATAAACCTTGTTTTTATCTTCCTTGCCCACAAGCAGCAGCCTTGACAATATTAGTAGTCCTCGACTTACGACCACAATGGAGCCCAAAATTTATGTTGTTAAGCGAGTTATTAAATGAGTTTTGCCCCATGTTATGACCTTTTTGGGGACACAAGTGAATAACTGCAGTTGTTAAGTTAGTAACACAGTTGTTCAGTGAACCTGGCTTCCCCATTGATTTTAGCACTAGCAATAGCACTTAGACTTATATACCGCTTCCAGCCCTCTCTAAGCCATTTACAGAGTCAGCATGTTGCCCCCAACAATCTGGGTCCTCATTTTACCCGCTTCGGAACGATGGAAGGCTAAGTCAACCTTGAGCCTGGTGGGATTCGAACTGCCAAACTGCAGCAGTCAGCAGAAGTAGCCTGCAGTACTGCACTCTAACCACTGCGCCACCGCAGCTCATTTTGCTTATCAGAAGGTCACAAAAGTTGATCACATGACCCCAGGCCACTGCAACTGTCATAAATATGAGTCAATTGCCAAGCATACGAATTTTGATCAGATGACTATGGGGATGCTGCAGTGGTCACAAGTGTGAAAAATGGGCATAAGTCACTTTTTTAGTGCTGTTGCAACTTCAAATAGTCACTAAACAAACTGTTATAAGTCGAGGACAACCTGTACCTTCCTCTATTAAAGTCGCACTCTTAATTTCAGTGTTCTCTCCATATATGTTTTTCACTATGCAAAGCTATCTGAGATCTACTGCAGAGAGGCAGGAAGCAATGCCAGATAAGAAGAACAAGGGCTGGCAAATTAAGCAATGAAAGAAAAATCTAGGCATCCAGAAGAATATTCCCTTTTGTGTCTGTCTGCTTTTTGGGTCTGCACTGTTTTTAATAGGAACACATTCCTTTCAACACGATGTTAGGACCTGGATGGGGAGAACAGACTCAAACTCAACCCCGACAAGACTGAGTGACTCTGAATATTGCCTCCTAAGGACCATGTCGACTGTCCCTCCTTGGTTCTTGAGGGAGGAAAATTAACTCCCTCAGAACAGGTCCGCAATTTGGGAGTCCTCCTAGATCCACAGCTAAAATTAGATCAACACCTTATAGCTGTGGCTAGGGGGGCTTTTGCACAGGTTCGCCTGGTGCACCAATTGCGACCATACTTGGAGAAGAAGGCTCTACTCATGGTCACTCATGCCCTTGTCACCTCTCAATTGACTACTGTAATGCGCTCCACATGGGGCTATCCTTGAAGAGTATTCAGAGACTTCAACTGGTGCAAAATGCAGCTGTGCTTGCTGTGGTGGGTGTTTCAAGATACACCCACATAACACCCATACTCCGCCAGTTGCTTTGGTTGCCCATTGGTCTCAGGGTATAATTCAAGGTGTTGATCATCATCTTTAAAGCCCTACATGGCTTAGGACCAGGTTACCTCTGGGACCGTATTCTACCTCATACTTCCCTTCGACCGGTTAGGTCCCACAGAGTGGGTCTGCTTCAGGTCCCGTCAGCCAAACAGTGCCGACTCGCGGGCCCTAGGGGGAGGGCCTTCTCTGTAGGGGCCCCCACTCTCTGGAACCAACTTCCCCCAGAGATCCGAACTATCCCCACCTTGCTGGCCTTCCGAAAAGCCATTAAGACATGGCTCTTCCTGAAGGCAGGGGTTTGAGACAATATTACATCTGAGGTCTCCCCCATGTATGTATGTTGCTGTGTGTCCTTTTTAACTTTTTTAAAAATTGTTTTTAAATGATTTTGTTTGGTGTTCTTTAAAATGTTGTACGCCGCCCTGAGTCCTTAGGGAGTAGGGCGGCATAGAAGAATCTCCAAATAAATAAATAAATAAAATAAACAATCAAATGGCTATGATTCTTTCACAGTATCACTTAAGATGAACACAAGCTATAAAACGGGGCATATTTTAAGATATATCTATAGCTAGAATATATCTATGATTAAGTGCATCTCTCAGGGTTATAAGGGTCATTTTGGAATGCTGTCAAAATACTCAACTTGCATGCTCAAGGGCAAAGTAATAAAAAAACTAAAAGTCAATCTGTTTCATAAAGAGAACCAGGATAAATGGGAGAGGACATTCCAAAAGGAAGTTTACTTTTTAAGGAATGGTCTGAAAACAGTTGAGAAGTAACAGTGAAGTCTCAAGTTATAACTCTAGACCCGTGATGGCGAACCTAAGGCACGTACGTCATCACCAGCTGCTCTTCTGGTTTCTGGCATGCACACGCGCGCCAGCCAGCTGCTCTTTGTGCATGCCAGAGTGCCGGAAACCCAAAGACCAGGTGGCTGGAGTGCTGGTCTTCGGGTTTCCAGCGCTTTGGCGTGCGCACACATTCCAGTTTGGGCACTCGGTGCTGTTGTGTTCTGACTGACCTCTACCTGAACTCTAACTTGTTATGTCTAGCTGAACTCTAACTGAACTGTATGTTTTCACCAAGTCCAGCATTTGAATAAAAGAGCTAGCTGTCAGACCGTGCTTTGCTGGTTGCTTGAGTGAGCTAAGTAAAAGAGCTGTTCTGAAGTCTGTCTCCTGTGATCTTTACCCACTATCTAACAGGTGCCAAAAAGGTTCGCCATCACTGCTCTAGAGTCTAGACCAGTGGTGGCGAACCTTTTTCGGCTCGCGTGCCGAAAAAGGGGGGGGCGCGCTCGCGCGCGCTCGCGTGCCAACACCCATTCCCTCCCCCCCCACGCATGCGCACAACACCCCCCCTGCTGCCCCCTGCGCATGCGCACACCCCCCCCCGCACAGGCCCACTTACCGGAGCCTGGAACGACGAAACGGAGCCTGGAACGATGAAACCGGCAAACCGGAAGTGCGAAAAAACGCACTTCCAGTTTGCCGGTATGCTGTTTTTTGCACTCCGGAGGGTTCAGGGAAGCTCCCTGAAGCTCCGGAATGCAAAAAACTACAAAACGGACAAACCGGAAGTGCGAAAAAGTGCACTTCCAGTTTGTCCGTTTTGTAGTTTTTTGCATTCCGGAGCTTCAGGGAGCTTCCCTGAACCCTCCGGAGTGCAAAAAACAGCACACCGGCAAACCAGAAGTGCGTTTTTTCGCACTTCCGGTTTGCCGGTGGGAACCCTCGCGTGCCGGCTTCTATGGCTCCGCGTGCCAGCTCTGGCACGCGTGCCATAGGTTCGCCACCACGGGTCTAGACTATCCTGGTCCCTGTTATCAGTATGTTAAATGGCTTCTCAGATATCTCAGATACCATTGGAATTGTTCTGAGGCATTCTGAGTATTCTCCCAATCTAAACATTCCTTATTGCGTCTGCTTTTGCTTCCTAGGCTCCTTAGCAGGATACTTCAGTAATTCTTGATTAAATATGACCTCACTTTCCTAATGAGTGGTAAGTCTTCCGTGTTACTTCCTGGTTTCACGGTGGGAAATAATTCTTGCTTGTGCAATCAACAGATGATGGCATTTTGTAAAAAAGTAACTAATGATCTCAGTCATCTCTCCAAATACTATGGCAGGATCAATATCAATATCTTTCCAATCCATATTTGTTTCATTAGATTTATATCCTACTTTTCATTCAGGACCTCAAGATGGTGTAAAAGGTGCTCCTTCCTCCTGTTTTTTCCTGTAATAATAATTCTGTGAAATATGTTGGATTAATGAGCCGAGGTGGCACAGCGGTTAGAGGCAGGTACTGCAGGCCACATTAGCTGACACTGATCCGCAGGTCAGTGGTTCAAATCACACCGGCTCAAGGTTGACTCAGCCTTCCATCCTTCCGAGGTAGGTAAAATGAGGACCCAGATTGTTGGGGGCAATATAAATATACATTGCTTACTGGTGTAAACCGCTTAGAGAGTGCTTGCACTGTGAGGCGGTATATAAATCTCACAAATAAATAAATAAATTAAGATAGACTGATTAACTAGTAAGTTTCCATGGCCAATGGTTGACTAGAATCTGGACTCCTTTCTTCTACCCCAATACCTTAATATAACTCTAAACTGTGTCTCAGAATTTACATGGCTTCACTTGTAAGTCTATTTTCTTTGCATTTTGGATCAGCCCGCAGTGTCATTTCCTGCGTGAAAAGTCATGCTTCTTTATACATGATTTTCCCATACCTGTTTTTATGTGCAACTTTCTTTCATTTTATGCTTTTCTTTCCACCTTTACTTATTGATTCAAGAAAAGTATTGCCGTCTTTAGGAAAGTGCATGGTTTTGAAGATTGGACCCACATAGTCCAGTGGTGGGTTTCACTTACCTTTGCTACCGGTTTGGAACTCTCCGCGCGGTGCTTCTGTGCATGCGCAGAATGTCTGTGATGACGTCTGGGTGGGTGGGCCTCGTTACCAGTTTGCCCGAACCGGTAGCAATCCACCACTGACGTAGTACAAAAATTATAGTTCAATTCACTTTAAAATGAAGCTCTCCCGCAATCCTTGCACCATTGACATTCCTGTTATTGAGAATGATGAACTACTAATGAAAAGTAATGGTTTGCCTAAGGCTTCCTAAGATTGAGAGAGAGTGACTGGCCCAATGTCTTCCAGTTAGCTCTGTGCTTAAAGTAAGACTAGAATTCCCAGTCAGAATCCACTTAGTTTTTTTTTATTACAGTATACATTTCATTCATTCATTTACAATTATTTTTGAAGCATACACACTGCTCATCAAAACAAAGCTTTCTCTAGAAAGTAGCTTACCAGTATAGAACCGTCAATAAAAAACAGATTTAAAAAGAGCAGATGAAGATGTACACAGGCCTGCTTTGCGATTTCTCAACAGCAAAAATAAAAGAGCTGGAATAAAATCAAACTCAGCACCAGTTAATAGTGGTGTTCCCCAAGGCAGCGTTCTAGGACCAACACTCTTTCTGCTATATATAAATGACCTTTGTGATCATAGTGTAAGCGGCTGCGTCCTCTTTGCTGACGATGTAAAACTATTTGACACCAGACAATTCTACTACCCTACAAAATGACCTAGGTTATGTATCTGAATGGTCAAACAATTGGCAACTCCAAATCTCTGCTAACAAATGCTCAGTTCTGCACATTGGCAATAAAAATCAGAACATCAAATACAAGCTGGATGGAAACGATCTAAAATATGACCCACACTCTGTCAAGGACCTTGGTGTACTCATTTCAAAAGATCTAAGCCCCAGAGCTCACTGTAATAACATTGCTAAAAAGGCATTATGAGTTGTCAACCTTATTTTACGAAGTTTTCTCTCTGGTAACGTTATACTTCTAACTATGGCATACAAAATCTTTGCCAGACCTATCCTTGAATACTGCTCACCTGCCTGGAACCCACACTGTATTTTGGACATTAATACATTAGAGAGGGTCCAGAGGTATTTTACAAGAAGAGTACTGAACTCCTCTGCTCGCAATAAAATTCCTTATTCCAGTAGACTTGAAATTTTAGGCCTGGATAACCTTGAACTATGCCGTCTACATTCCGACCTAAGCTTAGTACACAAGATCATCTACCTTAATGTCCTACCTGTTAACGACTACTTTAATTTCAACCGCAATAACACTAGGGCTATCAATAGATACAAACTAAATGTAATCCGCTCTAATCTTGATTGCAGAAAATACGACTTCTGCAATAGAGTAATAAATGTCTGGAACACTTTACCTGATCCTGTTGTTAGTTTCTCTAACCCCCATACCTTTTACCTTAAACTGTCTACCGTGGACCTTACACATTTCTTAAGAGGTCCCTAAGGGGGCGTGCATAAGTGCACCAGCGTGCCTACCATCCCTGTCCTACCGTACCCATTTGTATGTACTCATTTTATGTGTTTATGGCTATGTTTTGCTTCTTTATATCCATTTATTTGTGCCATTCTTTTATGTGTCCTGTTTTCTTGCACTTGTTGACAAATAAAATAAATAAATAAAAAGTAATCAAAAAGCTCCACAGAAGGATCATGGAATTGTTCATATATTGATGGGGGTGTGGTTTTCTTCTTGGTAGTTCTTTGAATAGGAAATTGTTTTCTACTTGATTCGTTGATTCCATCATCTTGCTTGATTTTGTCATTTGTGTACTAACCCATGATGTTTTCTATAGACAGTAAGTAAGTAATTAAGTAATTAAGTAAGCAAGTAAGTAAGTAAGTAAGTAAGTAAGTAAGTAAGTAAGTAAGTAAGTACAAATCAGGTAAACATACTGGTAGACTCAAATGAATTTCTCTTCTAGTCCTATATGGCAAAGGAACAGCTCTTAATGAAGAATGAAAGAATATATCATGAAATGATATCAGTAGGACTTACTCTCGGCTATTGTTTCTGGAAAGAGTCTTTTAAGGTCAGTTATGCTGCAAAAAAAAAACTCGGAACAAACTAACTTACTTACAGGACTTTGCTTCAATTAATATGTTCATTAATTCATCAACATCTCTTTAACATGGTATTATGAACCTTAATACAATATCTCATGAAGTTTGGTAGAAGGCCACATTTGTGTAAATAAAATATATATTCAATATTCTCCCTCAGAGAATCTTGCATTAGAAGACTGATAGGGACTGATTTATTATTTAAAATTTTTAAAATGGTCAATACAGCACTTGGTAAGCAATTGAATCAAGGTCAGTTGTTCTATTGCCAGTTTCAATAACAATAAGTTAATCTTTAGTTATGCTATGTGAGGCAATGCTGAATTCCATAGTAATGTTGGGCAGAAAAAGAACCTTCATTTTTTGCACCCAGTTTTCAATTGTTTTCAAAAGAGAGGAGAATTTCCCTTGGGGCAATGAGATTGTGAGGTGACCCAGGATATTTGAAAACAATGTGCTGTCTTCAATCCATTCTCATCTCTCCAATCTACAGCTTCACTTCAGTTGAATCCAAAAAAGACTTTAGTTTGCTTCCATTGAATAGTTTCAATAGTGGCTCTCTTGACTAAGGAAGAAGGGATTCTAGACTATTCCATCAACAAATGAGAGTCTCATCTACAGATACAACCTCCTAAGTGTCACGGTGTGATTTATTGACTGTTACATGTATATGCAGGGAGATGCATCCCTATCTAATATAATGGTTTATTCCTGAGCACGTGATTGAAATGTTCTTGTACGCATGTGTGCATTCCAATCTCTGTTCTACCCTTCTTGCTCTGGCTTCCATTGAGGGAAGTCCTACATTTTATATCAGTCATGTAGTTAATTAGAATGTATGGTTTTTCTACCGAAATAAATATTTTAATTAGAATCTTTAAACTGCGGTTTCATTTCTAATGTCAGAATTCCGGGAAAAGATCAAACATTGCCTCTGTGAGATTAATTCTCACTCTGTCACTAAGTATGGACAATATGTGGGAACAACTCTAAGCTCATATGAATAAGAGCCCCAGAATTCTTTATGACTCATTAACTTTCCCCCGCTGATTGTATAGTAGGACTAAAGAATAGAATTATTTTCAAGGGTCAGATCCTTCTCCCGTGAGCCAGATTATATTTATTCCCAATGCAACTCCTATTAGTTGTATTTGGAACTGCTGTTTAAGTACTCCCACAGGAAAGTGCTTTAAGTCCTGAATCACAGGGCTCATCCCCACACACGTTCCTTTATCCCAAAGGTGCTTTTTCAAAAGGCAACTGGACTTTTGATTTTCCTTGAAGACGTTTTGCTTCTCATCCAAAAAAGCTTCCTCAGTTCTGATGTCAGAGCTGTCAGACTGAATGTCAGAACTGAAGAAGCTCCTTGGATGAGAAGCAAAACGTCTTCATGGAAAGTCCAGTTGCCTTTTGAAAAAGCACCTCTGGGACAACTATGACCTGTCCTGGATGATTGAGAATCTCCATAGACACACATTCCTTTACTTGGCTTGAAAATGCTCACTTACCTTTTGCAGAGGATATATATCCTCATGCAAACCCCCCAGTCTGTTGCTAAGATGGACTGAAGCAGGGGTGAAATCCAGCAGGTTCTGACAGGTTCTGGAGAACCGGTAGCAGAAATTTTGAGTAGTTCGGAGAACAGGCAAATATCACCTCTGGCTGGCCCCAGAGTGGGGTGGGAATGGAGTTTTTGCAATATCCTTCCCCCAGGAGTGGGGAGGGAATGGGGATTTTGCAGTATCCTTCCCCTGGAGTGGGGAGGGAATGGGGATTTTGCAGTATCCTTCCCCCAGGAGTGGGGAGGGAATGGGGATTTTGCAGTATCCTTCCCCCAGGAGTGGGGAGGGAATGGAGATTTTGCAGTATCCTTCCCCTGCCATGCCCACCAAGCCAACCCACCAAGCCACACCATGCCCACCCAGCCACGCCTACAGAACTGGTAGTAAAAAAAATTTGGATTTCACTACTGACTGAAGGTAGTTCAAGGTGATCCACCACAAGAGTTTTCCCTGGGCATGAGGAAGAAAACTTCTCATATGCGGAGTCTTTGTTCCATGGTGAAGGAGTCTTTGGAGAGTCAGCTGGGCTTCAACTGGTCCACTGTAGAACTGGTTTTTCCTATCTGGCTGGAGGATTCTGAACTGCCTCCATGGGCAGTTTTGTTCTGACTGGTAGAAAGACAAGGAGTCTTGACTTGTGCACAATCTCTTTCTCTCAATTGCTGTTCACTTGTGGGAATATCAACCTCATGGAAGATTGATCCAATGTCTACTATGAGATCGATTTTCCATCAGCACACAAAGCAGTTTCCTTCTGAAGATATTAATAGCTTCCAGTAAAGAAACTCAAGTGAATTGGTATGGTAATTAAAAAGAAGAGGAAAGAAAAAAATATATAATTGTTTTCATTTAGGTAAGAATAGTGGCCAGAGACTGCAGCATCTAATCGTGATTAGCTTTATTATTGGGAAAATATAAATATATTTTTAAAAAACAATTGTTTCAAACTCAACAGTAACAATAAGGAAAACGTCAACTGGTTTTGCCACAGAAGTACTTTTTGAATTAATTGCTAACTGAGCTAAGGCAGTGCTTTGCAGCTGAAGTAGGAAGACTTATAATGTATAATAGAATTAGCATATATGTGCATTACATGACTTAGTATATAAACATATACATTAGAAAATTCAATAGAGTTCACATACTGTATATGTGTAATTCTTACAACAGTCTTATCAAAGAAGACCAGAATAATTTCTTTTTTTTATTAAAAAAGTTTTATTAGTACAAAGTACAAACATTTTTCTTTTTTTCTCCCCCCCTTCCCCTCTGTCCCCCTCCGCTCCCCCCCTCACCCCCCCGACATCCCAGAGAAAGCACAGGGTGTAATATTCAATAAAAATAAATTTAAATTATACTAACAAATTCTTAATATCCAAATTTCTTTGAATCTTTAACTCCTTCTTGCTCAGAGCCTTTTAAGCATAATCTAAGAATCAAGCATATTGTTAATCAATCATCATTTCAATATCTCAGGCTGTTGATTTACTCCACTAAATATCTTTCATTTATATAATCTTTAAAGTATGATAAAAAGAAGAAAAAAGAAGAAGAGATGTTTCTCTCACCATTTCATTCAATTACAACCATCAACATCATTTCATCAATACTAAGTAAATCTTCCTTCTTCCGACCCTATACCTCTTCAATATACATAAAAAATTTAAAATATTCTAACAAATTATTAATTCCAGTATTTCTATATTTCTTTAACCGAATAATTTCTTTATCTAGCAGATGAACACTTTGCGTGTGAGAGTCTAAAAGACTCTGATTTAATATAAACGTACACAGTGATTTCATAGCAAAAAAGCATCTTTGCGTGTATGCAACCATGTTTCTATGCCACTCTAATGCCATTATATACAAGAGTGTTTGTTGCAGGAACTTTTCTCCATAGATTGTCTTGCAAGATCTACAAAATCTTTTCAAGGACCTTCCCCCTTTTTTTGATTTCCACTGAGAGGCAGGATTATTAATATCAAACAGATGCCTGCCCAAAGAGCAATGAACCTTATTTGTGACTTCTTACTTGTTTGCCCAAAATACTACATGACAAGTAATAATGGAATGTTTGCATCAACATATCAAATGCGTGAACCTTTTGAGAATTGGTATATAAGTAGGTGTTAGGAGCCATTACTTCAATTGTAGCTATTTTAGAATTTCTTGGATTTTCTGTTCCACACTGAAAATTGCATTTCTCTTAACACTGTGTCACCAACAATTAGCATGCTTAGAAACACACTTTTAACAGTGTTTTCTATACCAGTTCTCAAGAGATGAATGAGCATTTTAAGATCCTTTTTATACATTGTGGAGTGATAGTAAATTGTCAGTTCCTTTGCCAATCAAAGCATTCAAATTTTCAAGTAGATAGAAGGGCTTTTTTTAAAAAAGGATGACGATAGGACAGCAGAGTAGATAATTGTGGAGAATTATCAAAACAGAGGTTTGATTAATGGCTATTTACTATTTCTGCCATTTGTAACCCATTTTTCTATTGCTTAGATTTTGAAAATTGACCTCAGCGACAAAATACCAATAGGAAGAAAATTTAGCTTCTGGCTTTTTTTCAATTAAGAAAACATACAATAATATTCAAAATTCAGGAAAGAATTTGCAACAAAAAAGACATGGTATCAGATTTTTATTCACTGCCCTTGGCAGACTCATGTCAACACCAAAGAGATTTGCATGTATTGGCTAAACGCCAGTGGAATCTGTTTTTTTTCCTAACACTCAGATGTGAACTTTGCATAGTTACTAGATGTTATGTAACTTGCAAAACAAGTTACATCAAACAAGTCCATTGCTCATGCAGATTTGATTTAACTATGGCACTCCTAACATATTACTAAACAAATCCACATTTCCCCCCCCCCCCCACTATAACAGCAGAAATGGGCAAGTGCCGAAAAACATTCTTACTGCAATTGGATCCTTCAAACCCCTAAGCATGCACTAATGTGGGTGAGAGGCAGTGGTGGGTTCCTACCGGTGTGGTCCACTCTATAGCACCGGTAGCGGCCCGCTGGTGATGTCACAGTACCGGTGCGGTCGGTTGCTGGTGCCTGGGTGCCGCCATTTTTTAAAAAAATATTTTTAATTTTTTTTAAAAAAAATATGCGCATGCCCAGAAGCCGAGCTTCCTGCACTGCGCATGTGCTGCCTTCCTACCCCACAGTGAGTCAAAGCAGGGGAGGATGGCTGAGGGAGCGCATGAGATGCTGAAAGAACGGGCGGCAGGAGCTATCTCCATTCCCCTCCCTTCAGTAGTCCGAGAAGCCACGAATGTGCGGTGATGATTCCAGGCATTTTTGCATGTTCGAGGCTTCTCAAGCTGCTGAGGGGAGGGGGAATGGGCGGCAGGAGCCTAGGATCATCGAATGGGGAGAAGCATTCAGGCCGGATGGAGCCTCCTAGCTGCAGTCTTGCTG
Source organism: Diadophis punctatus similis (assembly GCA_023053685.1). NCBI lineage: Eukaryota > Metazoa > Chordata > Lepidosauria > Squamata > Dipsadidae > Diadophis > Diadophis punctatus. The sequence goes on along the minus strand of JALIGW010000002.1, from coordinate 82,157,849 downwards.
CTCCCGCTGCGGGGGGGGGGGTACGTTGCGGGTGGGCAATGCCCCCCTGCTTCTCCAGCCGCTGCCAAAAGCTCCCGAGGCACATGCCCACTCGGTCACATGGCTGGCAAGCCACACCCACAAAATAAGCCACACCCACAGAAGGTAGTAAAAAAATTAGGAACCCGCCCCTGGTGAGAGGTCCTTGATGGTCTCTGAGCTTGGTTGTTTTCTGGCAGAGAGCACCAAGCACCCCTCATTTCAACCCTGAGTTACAGATATTCTTGGTGCCAATGTGGATCACACAACTTTTGCATGAGTTTTAAAGGGAATACAAGTACAGCTCTCATTTCACTTTTGCCATAGCTTCAAAATGAAACGTAAAGGAGCAAATGTTAAATAGTTATCAAATTATGCATGGACTGAAGAATAACATTGCCAAGAAAATTGCTTAATACTGCCTGTTAACCGAGTGGTTTTAATCATTCAAAATTACAGAAGGGATTTCTAAAATCTGATTTGGTCTTCACCTTCCAGAAAAAAAAACAAGATGAAGATTGAATACTGGGTTGAAATGGAAAACATTTTTTCTGCCTTCCGCTGAACTATCAGTTGAGCAATTTAAATCACCAGGATTTAATAAATAATATAAAATAGGAACTCCCTCAAAGAAAAAGCAAGTGGCTTTTAATGGTTTAAATATCATCTGTGCTACACAATAGAGAAATGTTGATGCCTTTTTTTGTCATCTTATTTACCTCCTACTACAATAAGAGTGCTCAGATCATGAGCTTCTTGTTGCAAAATTTAGGCTTAAATTGAAGAAATTAGGGGAAAGCACTAGGCCACTCAGGTATGAACTAAATCATATCCCTGATGAATATACAGTAGAGATGACAAATAGATTTGAGGGATTAAATCTGATAGACAGAGTGCCTGAAAAACTATGGACGGAGGTTCGCAACATCGTACAAGAGGTAGCAACTAAAATCATCCCAAAGAAAAAGAAATGCAAGAAAGCAAAATGGCTGTCTGAGGAAGCTTTGCAAATAGCTGAGGAAAGAAAGGAAGCAAAAGGCAAGGGAGAAAGAGAAAGATACACCCAATTGAATGTAGAATTTCAGAGAATAGCTAGAAGAGATAATAATGCCTTATTAAATGAACAGTGCAAAGAAAAAGAAGAAAACAATAGAATGAGACGTTGTACTCACCTGAGACGTCCATTCTCGTCCGGTGGAGCTAGCCGCCAAGATTGGGTATTGGCACAGCCTTCCAGCCAATCGAGACTGAGTCTGGAAAAGTATAAATAGTGGCTCTAGGCCCTGGTTCCCCCTCTTTTGACGAGGAACGAATGCCAGACTCGATGTGCCGAAGAACTGCAACAACTTTATTAATCCTATAGGTTAATATAACAAACCAACCCTGCAGAGCAGTACTCCTAATTACCTAAAACTAACTACCTAAGATTTGAGAATGCATGCTATGAACTAGGGCCTAAATACCTAATGACTCATAGTAACAAAAAACCTTCGTCCAGCCAGAGACAGAGGGTGGGACTTGGCGGCTAGCTCCACCGGACGAGAATGGACGTCTCAGGTGAGTACAACGTCTCATTCTCCATCCTGGGTGGAGCTAGCCGCCAAGATTGGGACATACCAAAGTACTTCAGTCCCCAGGGAGGGCATCCTGATTCTGGCTGGGACCACCACCCTCCAAAGTTACCTGTTCCAGCACCCTTCGCCCAAAGTCAGCCTCCTGAGAGGCGAAGGCGTCCAATCTGTAGTGCCGGACAAATGGTGTCGGAGAGGCCCAAGTGGCCGCTCGGCAAATCTCCTCGATAGAGGCCCTAGTGTTCCAGGCCGCAGTGGTGGCCACACTGCGCGTGGAGTGGGCTGTAATCCTGGTGGGCCGCGACAATGAAAGTTGTTCATAGGCAACAGATATGACCGTGCGAATCCACCGACCCACCATGACAGAGGATGCTTTCCTCCCCAAGGAAGTGTGGTGGAAAGAGACAAACAAGGCCTCGGTTTTGCGAATGGCCGAGGTCCTTTGAATGTAAATGTCCAGTGCCCGCCTCACGTCCAGGAGGTGCCACTGCTTCTCAATGTCAGAAGATGGAGTGGGATAGAAGGAGGGTAATATAATCTCCTGGGCCCGGTGAAAATATGAGTTCACCTTCAGGAGAAAGGTAGGGTCCAGTCTTAAGACCACTCTGTCCTGGTGGAAAACACAAAGGTCACTCCTAATAGAAAGGGCCGCCAGTTCAGAGATGCGACGGGCCGAAGTAACCGCCACCAGGAAGACCACTTTGTAGGACAGGTGAGCTAGAGGAGTGGAGTCCAAGGGTTCAAAAACACCCCCCATGAGTGCTGATAACACTTTTGACAAGTCCCAGGTGGGATACCTGTGTACCACTGGGGGGCATCTATTGACCGCTCCCTTCAGGAATCTCGAGATCAGGGGGTGAGCTGAGAGTGTCCCCAGAGACGGGCAGGACAGGACCGTTGACAAGGCAGCTACCTGACGTCTGAGAGTGCTAGGGGAAAGACCCTTGGCTAGCCCCTGGCGGAGAAATTGCAGTACATTTATAATAGACAGATCTAATGGGGAATGCCCTTCCCTGGCACACCAGGAACAGAAGGCCTTCCAGGAGGCAGCATAGATCCTTTGAGTGGACGGCCTGCGGGAGTCCAGCAAGACCTCCAAGACGTCCTCAGGGACCCGGCGACTCCTCAGAGTGAGCCGCTCAAGTGCCAGGCGGTCAGTTGCAGCCAGTGAGGTTCTGGATGCTGCACTGACCCCTGCACAAGCGACCACTCTGTCGGAGGGATCCTCCATGAGGGGGAGATCGACAGGGAGACTAGGTCGGCGTACCAAGCCCTCCTTGGCCAGTTGGGTGCCAGAAGGACCATCTCGGCTTCCTCCTCCAGCAATTTCCGGATGACCTGCGGAATGATGGGGATTGGAGGAAAGGCATAAAGTAACCCTCGGGGCCAGCGACAGCGAAGGGCATCAGTCCCTTCCGCCCCCTGCGAGTGGTATCTAGACATGAACCTGGGCAACTGAGCGTTGCCTGGAGTAGCAAATAGATCAATCACTGGTTGACCAAATTGACCCACTAGCTGGTGAAATAATGAGGAATGCAGGCTCCATTCCGAATTGTCTATTCGGTTGCGGCTAAGCCAGTCTGCCGTGTCATTATCCACTCCTGAGATATGCTCGGCCTCGAGTGACAACAGGTGGCGTTCCCCCCATAGGCCTAATTGCATGGCTTCGGCCATCAGCTGGCCAGACATGGTGCCTCCTTGCCTATTAATGTGGGCCTTGGTGGCCACGTTGTCCGTGAGGACCAGGACGTGTGAGTTCTCTATATTAGGGCGAAATTGTTTCAGAGCAAGAGAAACCGCTCTTAGCTCAAGGATATTAATGCTAAGGGTCGCCTCAGCTTGCGACCACGTGCCCTGCACCACCAGAGATTCGGCGTGGGCCCCCCACCCTGTTAAGCTGGCATCCGTGGTGACAACGATCTGTTGTGGGGGAAGGAAACAGGTGCCCTTGTGAACCGCAGACGTGGTCCACCATTGCAGGGACTCCCTGACCGAGGCTGGGAGCCTCACCTTGGTAGGAGCATTGGCTTTGCCCTGACGTTGGTAAGGGAGAAGCAGCTATTGGAGGTCCCTGGAGTGTAGGTGTGCCCATGGAACTATGCGAAGAGCTGAAATCATCTTGCCCAGGAGGGAAGACAGCCGGTTCAGCGGGGAAGATTTTTGCCTCAGAACTTGCTGGGTTAAGTCCAATAGGCTGTTTCTCCGTTCCAGGGAAAGGTACACCTTACACTCCAGGGAATCAATGATCGCCCCCAAGTGGACGATCCTAGTAGAGGGATTCAGCTGACTCTTGGGTCGATTGACCAAGAAGCCAAGATGGTCTAGGGTGTGAAGCACTACCTGAACATCTCTCTCAGCCTGAGAAGGAGAGGCTGAGGAGATGAGAATATCGTCCAGGTAGCACTGGATCCTGATGGGAAAGGACCTGAGGTGGGCGGTGAGGGCCGCCAGGACCTTAGTGAAGACCCTTGGCGCTGAGGACAGGCCAAAGGGGAGCGCCCCATATTCATAATGCACCCCTGCATAGCAAAACCGTAAGTACTGGCGGTGAGATGGCCGAATTGGAATGTGGAGGTAAGCCTCCGAGAGATCTATGGATGACAGTAGATCTCCCTTCCTAATACTTGCCAGAATGGAATGCAGGGTGTGCATTTTGAATTTCTTATGGACTATGAACCTATTGAGGCGCTTAAGGTCCAGTATTGCTCTCCACCCACCCGAGGATTTGGGCACTACAAATAAGATGGAGTAGAAGCCCTGCCCCTGTTGGTCCTCAGGCACCTGTTGGATGGCTCGAATGTCCAACAGGAGCTGGATGGCCTGATTCATGAGGATCCGTTTTTGTGGATTTGAAGAGATGGGGCATCGAAGGAAAAACCTCGGGGGGGGGGTGGAGAGAAACTCCAGAGAAAGACCTGACTTCAGGGTTTGGCAAACCCATGCGTCATTGGTGATTTCCTCCCATCGGCTGGCATAGAGTGCCAGGTGACCCCCTATGGGAGGATCGGCCGGAGATCTATTTATTCCGGCGGAAGGGGCGACCACCGGCCCCCTTAAGGGGCCGTTTGAATTGTGAGCCCCGGAACGGCCTGTCAGAAGAGAATCTCTGACGCGAGCCGAATTGGCCCTGGGTCTGCCCCTGGAAGTTGGACTGGGAAGGACCCTGGAATCTGTTGTTACCCTGGTAAGCCCCTCGGAAACTCCTCCTGGGGAAGGAGGGGGAACGTGATGGGCCCTTACGGCTACTAGAAGGAAGAACCTTCTTTTTGTCTTTGGTTTCTACCAGTATACGATTAAGTGGCTCACCAAAGAGGGCCTGGCTGGCCACTGGCCCAGAGGCCAGCTTCCATTTATACTTTACGTCGGTGGACCAACTACGCAACCAAGCCATGCGTCTAGCCACCACTGCGGATGCCATGGCCCGTGCTGCAAAGCGGGCCGATTGCAGGGTGGCATCAGATGTAAATTGGGCCGCTGCCAGGAGCTTATTGAGGTCCTGGTGGGCCCGGAGATCAGATGGGGGTAGGTGGTCCTGGAGTGCATAGAGCCACTTGACGGTTGTCCGACAGAAGAATGATGCAGTGGAAGAAGCCCTTAGGGCCCATGCCGCTGACTGGTGGGTCCTCTGGAGCGTCGCCTCCGTCTTGCGGTCCTCGGGACGAAGGAGGTCCTCCGGTTCTCCGGGCATCTGACCGTTCAAGAAGAGAGTCAGGACCGGGCTGTCCACCGGGGGCACTGTAAGGTGTTGGGCCAAAGCAGAGTCAACATTATAAAAGCGTTTATTGAGGACATTAGACAGGGAACCAGATGTTAGGTTCCGCCACTGCTTAAGGACCTCTTCTACAAAGAGTTTGGGAGCCGGGACCACGTCTGCCTGTGCTGCCGTGGGCTCGAACATGGGGTCCGGCTCCGGGGTTTGCTCAGATGCCCCGGCAGGGGCTACCAGGTTGGCTGTAGCCTTCGCCTTATGTAATAGAGACCTGAAGAGGGCAGGCTGAAAAAGGGCAGAGGAGACTGCTGGTTCGGGCCCTAAGTCTTCGTCCTCTGACATAGCCAATTCGGGGAGGGCGATGCCCAGTTCGTCCCCCTGGTCAGAGTCATCATGGAGGTTGTCTAGGGGGTCAGAGAATTCGTCCCCATCCTCCTCCTCCCCCTCAGGCTCCGGATAGATAGTGTCTGTCAGGGTCTGGTCAGGCGGGGAGGAATCGGCCCTTGTCTGGTGTTTGGAGTTCCCAGCCATGGCCCTGATGCCTGCCTCTATGCCCTGCCTGATGGCCATGTTGATCCTTTCTTGGACCTCTCGGGACTGAAGGGGGTCCTTGGCTGGGGCTCTCTTGGAAGTCTGACCGCTACGGTTCCCCTTCGGGCCCCACACATTTGAGCGCTGCCTTTGCAGATTGGGATCATCGATGGACACATCATCAGGCGAATTTGGTGGGCACCTGGTTGCAGAACCCCTATCCTGTCTACTGGACCCCTTATCAGTGGAAGAGGGAGGCTGCTTGTCCCTGGATGCCCTTTCCCTAGCCGACGGGGTAGGTGATTGTGGGCGAAGGGGCGATCTGTCCCTTGTGGACAAGGGGGAAGTGGCCCTTGCCAAGTCAGAATGGTCGGCATGGGTTGACCTAGGGGTCTTGGACTTGGCCTCGCCTGAACGTTTGCCTTTCTCGGCCATACTGAAGAAAACCCCAGAGGGGGAAGGAAGCCTGTCACTTGTTGTGGCGGCTGCACAGGATATCCCCTGAGTCAGTTGCACCCCCACCAGGGATGTCAAGGCTCGGCTATGTGCAATGAATTGCCTGGCTAAGAATGCTTGGTCACGCCCCTAATCCAAAATGGCGGCCGGGGCTGGTCACACAGAGAAAATGGCCACCAGCCACGAGGTGCAGATCAAACGGCTGTTGCTGGCCTTAACAAGCTGCCCTCGTCCTCCGCAGATCAGCGAGGGCCCTCCGACGTCGATTCCTGGCTCCACGAAGCAAGCAGGTGACGTCGATGCTGGGGGCGCTTCAGCCGCAATCGCCGGTTGCTGGGGCCTCTCTGGCAGCCGAAAAGGTCGTTGGCCGTTCATGTGGACGCCTGGGTGTCGACCGCTTGCGCTAGTCTAGCCCGAGGCAGTCAGCTGTCGTTCGGAGGCTAGGGAGGGGCGCGGAACCGCTTGCGCAAGCCCGGCCACACTCCCGACAGTAATCAGTTCAAACTGCAGAGAAAAAAAGGTGATTGAAAGCCTCGTTACCGGCCCGGATGGCTTGCACGAATCCGGCCAGGTAACGGGCGAGGCCTGCGGCTCCTCCGACCCTTTGAAGATTTTGACAGTCAGCTGTGGGTCGGGGAGCGCTAGATCGGCGCGGACGGCTTGCGCTAGTCCGGTCGACTTCGGGAGAGACAAAAAACACACAGGCTTCGCTGTAAAGCCCTCAGGCCCCTCGGCTCTCCTACTGTGCAGCGAACAAGGAGGCAACGTTCACGATGTGGGGAAAAAAACCCCTCAGAACGCTAATTCCTGTCTCTCAGTAAAAGTGGCACTTGGGTGCCGGCCTCGCCCCGTGCCCAGGCAGGCGGTGTGGCCGCCGTTGGCCTCCCCCCCAGATGGAGTGGGGCCCTTTCCCTCACCCTCCACAGCCGGTAATCGTACAGGAAAAAAATTTATTGTGACAGAAACAAGTGCTGTCAACAACTGAAAAAAAAAACACCAAATGAATAAAATTATATCAGTGCTCTGGGCCTTCGGCTGGAGGGGCGAGCAGCAGTTGGACTTGCGGCCAACTGCCTTCTCCCAGGAGCAGGTGGAATTTTATTCCTGGGGGGCTCGATCAGGGAAAGAAAAGGGTCAAATAGGTCCAATTAGAGTAGGACTTACAGTTGAAATGCAGTAAACGATGTAGAGAAAAGGCACAAATCTCTTTGGCTAAGACTGAGTCAAAAGAGGGGGAACCAGGGCCTAGAGCCACTATTTATACTTTTCCAGACTCAGTCTCGATTGGCTGGAAGGCTGTGCCAATACCCAATCTTGGCGGCTAGCTCCACCCAGGATGGAGAATAGGGAGGACCAGAGATCTCTTCAAGAAAATTGGAGATATGAAGGGAACGTTTCATGCAAAGATGGGCATGAAAAAGAACCAAAATGGCAGAGACCTAACAGAGGCAGAAGAGATTAAGAAGAGGTGGCAAAATTACACAGAAGAACTATACAAAAACAAGCTTAATGTCCCTGATAACCACAATGGGGTGGTCACTGACCTCGAGCCAGACATCCTAGAACAGTGATGGCGAACTTATGGCACGGGTGCCACAGGTGGCACATGGAGCCATATCTGCCGGCACGTGAGCTGTTGCCCTAGCTCAGCTCCAGCGCGCATGTGCGTGCCCACCAGCTGATTTTTGGCTCATGCGGGGGCTCTGGGAGGGCGATTTCAGCCTCCGGAGGGCCTCCGGGGTGGCGGGGGGGGGGTGTTTTTGCCCTCACCAAACTCCAAGAAATCCTCTGGAGCCTGAGTAGGGCGAAAAATGGGCCTATAGGGCCCACTCGAAGTTGGGAAATGGGGGAGTGGGGGATCATGCACGCATGAGCAGGGGGGTGGGGCAAGTGGGGGGCTTTGAATTATGGGTGTGGGCATGCATGCATGTCCGATAGCGCGCACGTGCACTATTTCGGCACCTGAGGAAAAAAAGGTTCACCATCACTGTCCTAGAATGTGAAGTCAAATGGGCCTTAGGAAATCTGAGCAACAACAAAGCTAGTGGAGGTGACAGTATCCCAGCTGAGCTATTCAAAATCTTAAAAGACGATGCAGTAAAAGTGCTACACTCAATTTGCCAGCAAATTTGGAAAATGCAACAGTGGCCACAGGATTAGAAAAGGTCAGTTTACATTCCAATTCCAAAGAAAGGCAATGCCAAAGAATGTTCAACCTACCACACTATTGCACTCATTTCACATGCTAGTAAAGTTATGCTTAAAATCCTACAAGCTAGGCTCCAGCAGTATGTGGATCAAGAACTACAAGAAGTACAGGCAGGATTTCGAAGTGGCAGAGGAACTAGAGATCAAATTACCAACATACGCTGGATCATGGAGAAAGCTAGGGAGTTCTAGAAAAACATCTACTTCTGCTTCATTGACTATGCTAAAGCCTTTGATTGTGTGGATCACAACAAATTGTGGCAAGTTCTTAAAGAGATGGGAGTACCAGACCATCTTATTTGTCTCTTAAGTAACCTACTGTATATGCGGGTCAAGAAGCAACAGTGAGAACTGGACACAGAACCACTGATTGGTTCAAAATTGGGAAAGGAGTCCGGCAAGGCTGTATACTGTCGCCCTGCCTATTTAACTTATATGCAGAGCACATCATCAGAAAGGCAGAACTACATGAATCAAAAGTTGGAATTAAGATTGCCGGGAGAAATATCAACAACCTCAGATATGCAGATGATACCACTCTAATGGCAGAAAGTGAAGAGGAACTAAAGAGCCTCTTGATGCGGTTGAAGAAGGAGAGTGCAAAAGTTGGCTTGAAACTCAACATTAAGAAACCTAAGATCATGGCATTTGGCCCTCTCAATTCCTGGCAAATAGATGGGGAAGAAATGGAGGTAGTGACATATTTTATTTTCCTGGGCTCCAAAATCACTGCAGCCAAGAAATTAAAAGATGCTTGCTCCTGGGGAGGAAAGCTATGACAAATCTAGACAGCATACTAAAAAGCAGAGACATCACCCTGCCAACAAAAGTGCACATATAGTCAAGGCTATGGTTTTCCCAGGTGCAATGTATGGCTGTGAAAGTTGGACCATAAGAAAGGCTGAGCGCCAAAGAATTGAGGCCTTTGAACTATGGTGCTGGAGAAGACTCCTGCGAGTCCCTTGGACTGCAAGGCGATCAAACCAGTCAGTCCTAGAGGAGATCAACCCTGACTGCTCTTTAGAAGGCCAGATCCTGAAGATGAAACTCAAATACTTTGGCCACCAAATGAGAAGGAAGGACTCACTGGAGAAGAGCCTAATGCTGGGAAAGATTGAGGGCAAAAGGAGAAGGGGATGACAGAGAATGAGGTGGCTGGATGGAGTCACTGAAGCAGTAGGCTCCAGAGGATGGTACAGAACAGGAAGGGCTGGAGGAACGTTGTCCATGGGGTTGCGATGGGTCGGACATGACTTTGCAACTAACAACAACAACACAATAAGAGACTGGTGGTGTTTATTACCAGCGTTGCTAAAACAAATCCCAGAATTGTCCTTGTCCTAACCCTATAACATTACATCATTATTCTCAGAAACTTAATATACCTACTGAACATGAAAAATGACAAAAATTAACTCTTAAGGAATATCCTCTGAGATAGAATGTTTGTTAGAATTTCTTTTTTTATTTTTATTTATTTTATTCAGAAAGTTTAAAAAAAACTCCAAAGGGGAAAAAAAAGAAACCTTACAAAAAGAAAAAAAAAGCTAAACAAAACATTTTTTTTAAAAGCGCATTAGGAAAAAAAAGGAAAAGGCACGCGTGCGCACGCGCACGCACACACATATAACATTTTTACTGATAAAGAAATAAAGGGAGACTAGTATAGATCTATTTCAAGCTACCGGTATTTAGCTCTCATCAGCTAGCCATACCATTCTGGGATTCGAACTTGGGCTGCTTGACTTGTCAGGCAATTGCTTTAACCTCTAAGCCACAAGTGAAAGGTGAAAGGAAGCAGTATGCTCCCTCCCATATTTGGGTATACCAGTTGATTTGACAGAAAAAAACATATAATCCCTCCCCTGGTTCAGCTGATACTGAACCTGAATATATATATATATTCAGGTTCAGCTGATACTGAATATATATATTATTGCTGTAATATGCTTATCCGTATTCAACTAGGAGAGGAATATATATACATAGATAGATAGATAGATAGATAGATAGATAGATAGATAGATAGATAGATAGATAGATAGATAGATAGATAGATAGATAGATAGATAGATGGAGATATAGAGATATAGAGATATAGAGATATAGAGATATAGAGATATTCCTCTCCTAGTTGAATACGAATAAGCATATTACAGCAATAATAATTCACCAAAAGAAGAACTCTCTCTCTATATATATATATATATCTGGAAAGCAGCAAAGTTTATATGTTCCCTAGGAGTTGCCAAATTAATAAATGGATCTCCCTACCTTTAATCTCCAGAATTGGAACATACTTCAGACTCAGCAACCAGAGTAGAATGAGTATGTTTATAAGAATTGAGGGTACCTTGTCTCATCTATCTGATGGGATGGAATACAGGTAGCCTTAGACTTACAACCACTTGTTTAGTGACTGTTCGAAGTTACGATGACACTGAAAAAAGTGACTTATTACCATTTTTCGCAATTATGAGGATAGCAGCAACCCCATGGTCATGTGATCAAAATTCAGATGCTTGCAACTGGCATGTATTTATGACGGTTGCAGGGTCCCTTTTTTGTGACCTTCTGACAAGCAAAGTCAACAGGGGAGCTAGATTCACTTATTAATTTAACAACTGCAGTGATTCACTTAACTCCTGGACAAGAAAGGTCATAAAGTGGGTCAAAACCTACTTAGCAACTGTCTTGCTTAACAAAGGAAATTTGGAGATCAATTGTGGTCATACAGTACATCTGTACCATTCAATGGCTATCCACAACAGCTGTTACTACTTCTGTCAAACTATCATCTAATCCATGAGTGGTTAATTCTTATAGCACATCTCACCATCAATGTGAAATTCTAAATCCCTTTGTTTGAGATACTCAGACCTTCCCAAGATGTTGGTGTTGAAATATATGGTGGCATACTGACTACTGATATGATTTTCAGAATTATATTCAGAAATTTAATTCTGAATACTGGTGATATGATTTGAAACATCTGCAGGAAAACAACCAAGTTCAGGAGCCTATGATTTTCTCTCTTTGTGTAAAAACTTGCTGTTTCTGATCTAATCCATCAGTCAATGCATTTTATTCTCCCCTTTGCTTTGATTCAAAATTAAACAGTTTGTTTTTGTTTTAAACAAAATCCTTTAAAAAAAAGATAAGATATAGTAGAATAGGCATGTGTTTCTTCCTGCCTCTTTAAACAGCAAGAACTGAAGAGCTAATCCATGCATCTGGGGATAGAGCTCCACACCTTTTGGGCCTAGAGAGGGCAATATGAATTGCCAGAATCCCTGCTTCCTTATCATCTCTGGGAAGTTACATCATAGTGCATTTGTTATCTGTCACTTTCCTTTTTTTTAATGTCCTTATCTCATATATCCAAAGCATGCTGACCTTGACAATTTTCTGTCCCCAGGACTCCATGAAATGCATTGAGACATTCATTCAATTGAAACTGTACTCTCAGTGAAACTCAAATCCTTTTCCAATACACAAAGAATGATCTCCCGGGTAACCACCAGGGGATTTGCATGCCCTTGGTGTCCTTGCCTCATGAATTGCAAAATAAATGAGTTAAAAGCAGCCTTTATGGTATTACTAGGTATTAATCAACCCTGTGATTCCTGTCTTGTTTAATCTAAGACGTTCTGTAAAGGCATTTGAGCTTGGCTACCTCCCCGCATCTCAGGTTAATCACATGCTGCCTAGTTTTTATGTTAAACAAATTAAATCTTACCTTCCTTCCAGCCTTTTTCTAGACTGATCTGCCAAGGAAGGTGATGGCTTAGAACACGGTGCAATTGATCTGAACATACTTGTGCAGATGAGTTTTGAACAGCATATACAAACTCATATAAAGTTAAGATTTCATTGGTTCCTCTTGACTTTTCTTTGGCATAGTTCTTGTACAGCAGCTGAGACATCTGGTGTGCCATATAAAAAAGTGTGCACCCTTTTCCTAGCTCCATTTCCAAGTCTGGCGTACTCTCAGCCCTCCTTAACCAAAGTTTTTTCCTCAAGATCTGTGTACAAATAGTTTGTTAAAACTCTCCAGCCTTGCTGAAAACAGAGAAATGATGAGAGGGAGCAATCTGCTTATTCTAAGAGGAGATATTTATTTATTTATTTATTTATTTATTTATTTATTTATTTATTTATTTATTTATTTATTTATTTATTTATTTATTTATTTATTTATTTATTTATTTATTTATTTATTTAATAAATAAACAGGAGGAGGAGGAGGAGCCACGGCGGAGATGGCGGAAGAAAATCTGGCTCCGCAAAACAGCTGACTGTTTCTCCGGCCGTTCGCTTGAAGGAGACTTTGCCCAGAGCTTTTTTGCACTCTGGAAGGACTGTGAACATATCTGGCACCAGTGGGTTGTGGCGAAACAACTAGCCACACACGGATAGTGCCGTTAGTCTCCTTCTCGTCTTCGACTGCAGAGACTGCCTCGGAGACCGCCGCCCATCTTGAAGCGGTAGGGACGTCGTGAGGGCCGGTTTTTAGGCCTGACGGTAGTTTTTGTCGATCAGGAGAATCCATCGCCTGAAGTGATTTGAGGGCGGATTTCCCACCACCGGAGGGGGAGAAGGCGAGCTCGGACGACACGCCGGCTGTTTGGTTGGTCAGGAGCTCGGCTGACAGTGGAATCTCCCCAGAGGTTATTGTGAGAGGCTGGGATCAACTTCCCAAACGCGGCAAGGAAGATCGAGGTCGTTTTTGGGAGAGAGCCTTTTCCAATCGAACGTCTCTATACTGACTATAAATTGACAGACTGCACAGCACTTTGAGCTAGTCCTTCGACTGTGAGGGAAATCTGCGACTGCCAGGTCCCCAAAGCCGACCGCGGAGATTGCGGCCGCCATTAATTGCTTAGTGGCAAAGCGGTGGCTTGTGTTACTCTGGGGAATGTTTATTGAAGGCTTGCACCACCAGCACCTTTTTTGAGCTTGCTAACATCGCGACTGCTGGGGGGGGGGTTATTTTGTTATCTTGTTTTACAACCCCAATTGTTACATTATCCCCCATAGCCGCCATTTACTCCTAGGGAGACTGTTAGACTCTGAGGCGATAATAATTATTGTGGCCCCTTTCCATCTTCTGCCTTCTCTACTTTTGTGGATGTCTCTGGCCATTTGAAGATCATTACGACCGGGACGAAGATGTGGCGGATTATTGGGGCTACTGCGATGATTAGCATTTTCTCCTGGCTTTTGCACTTTTTGCGGGGGATCCCCCCCTCAGGTAGAACTCGATCTTATACCAAGGGGAGAGGGATTTTGGACTCCCAAAAACAGCTGAATAGGGAAGATTGCTCTTTGCCCCCCGGATTATCGATTCCCGGACTCCGATTATTATTATTACTATTCTATGAAGGAGGACAAATACACACTAACTCTGAGAACTGGAGACTCTGTCATCTGTTAAAGTCTCATATAAAGATCGCAAAGGTGCTGTGCGATAAAGTACAGAACAGTTACGAGACCGGGGTAACGGCAGGGATCCGTTTTATATTACACCCTCATTTGATGGTGTCTCCTCTTTGTCTTAAACTTGTAAATCTACCTCCGATATGTTGTGTGGGTGCATGAGTGTATGATTCTTGGAGCATATGTGTAGACTGATTGATTGGTAGGAATGAGGAATGCGGGTGCTTGGGCCCCGGCCCCCTTTACTGAGTGTGAAAACAGAAGTGGAGGGGTTCTGGAGCCTGATCCCCGTTTTAGAGTGAGTGGTATGGATGGTTTGCCGGAAGAGAGGGAGACCAGTGGGGGTGGGGAGGGGATCTCTGGTACAAGGGGGAGCGGGAGTATTATGGTCATAACAGGGAGAGGTAGGTATGGCGGGAGCAGAGGGGTAGGCCGCTCTCGGGGAACGAGAACTCGCTGTCTCCAAGCGATTCCTTGTTCTGGCCCCTCAGGTTTGGTTCCATCTTGCTCAACCCGAGGTCCTGGTAACCAGAGATGTCAGGGCCCTGGGCTCAAGCTGCTACTGTTGAATGCCAGGTCAATTACCAACAAGGCCCCCCTTGTACGGGATTTAATCCTGGAAGAGGGGGCGGACCTGGCATGTATCACTGAGACCTGGCTAGGCCAGGAGGGGGGGGTTCCCCTCTCCGAGATGTGCCCGGACGGGTTCTTAGTACAGCATCAGCCGCGACCCCAGGGAAGGGGTGGAGGAGTGGCGATTATAGCTCGCCAGAACCTTAATCCTCGAAGGAGCCCTGCCCCGGAGATTGTTGGGTGTGAGACGCTCCTTCTGAAGTTGGACTTAGGGGTCCAGGTGGGCCTTTTGTTAGCGTACCTGCCTCCTAGCTACGTTACAAAGGCCCTGCCTGTTCTGCTCGAGGCCGTAGCAGGGCTGGCGATTGAGTTCCCCAGGTTGATGGTGCTGGGGGACTTTAATTTGCCATCGCCCGGTGAAACCTCGGAGGCAGTTCAGGAGTTCATGGCTTCCATGACAACCATGAACCTGACCCAAGTAGTTCAGGGTCCGACTCATGAGGGAGGTCACACGCTTGACCTTGTGTTTCTCTCGGGGCAGTGGAGAGATGATCTGAGGCTGAGGGGTTTAGTCACAACACCCTTGTCGTGGTCAGATCATTTCCTTCTGAGGTTGGATTTCATGGCACCACTCCTCCACCGCAAGGAGGCGGGACCGACTAAGTGGTTCCGCCCCAGGCGCCTAATGGAATCTGAAGGATTTCAGAGGGAACTTGGGGAAATACCTGACTCCCTGGTACACGATTCATCTGAGGCTCTAGTTGCTGCTTGGAACCAGGCGGCAATGGGGGCCTTAGACCGGATTGCGCCTTTGCGGCCTCTCCGTGGCAGCGGATCCCGGAGGGCCCCTTGGTTTACTGAGGAGCTCCGGGAGATGAAGCGCCTAAAGAGACGCCTAGAGCGACGATGGAGAGCCAGTAAAGCTGAGTCTGACCGGACACTTTTAAGAACTTACATTAAGTCTTACTTAGTGGCGATAAGGGCGGCAAAATGCGCGTATTTTTCCGCTCTTATTGCGTCCGCCGACTCCCGCCCAGCCGCTCTGTTTAGGGTGACTCGCTCCCTCCTAGCCAAGGAGGGGGCTGAAGATCCCTTGCAGGGCAGAGCTGAGGAATTTTCCCAGTTTCTGGCGGATAAAGTCGTTCAGATTCGGACAGACCTGGACTCCATTTGGACAGGGCAAGCCGAGATGACAGGGGTGAGTCTTAGCCCTGTTATATGGGACGAGTTTGAACCTGTCACGCCTGAGGATGTGGACAAGGCCATAGGAGCGATGAGCGCCTCCACCTGTTTATTGGACCCGTGCCCCTCCTGGCTGGTTTCTGCCAGCAGGGAGGTGACACGCGGCTGGCTCCAGGCGGTTGTGATCGCTTCTTTGAGAGAGGGATCCATCCCACAGCCTTTAAAAGCTGCGGTGGTGAGGCCCCTCCTCAAGAAGCCTTCCCTGGACCCAGCGGATTTAAAGAACTTCCGTCCAGTCTCCAACTTACCCTTCTTGGGTAAGGTTGTTGAGAAGGTGGTGTCGCTCCAACTCCTGCGGCTATTGGAGGATACTGATTATCTGGATCCCTTTCAATCGGGTTTCAGGCGCGGCTACAGTACGGAGACTGCTTTGGTCGCGCTGATGGATGATCTCTGGCGAGCCCGGGATGGGGGTCATTCCTCCATCCTGGTGCTACTTGACCTCTCAGCGGCTTTCGATACCATTGACCATGGTATCCTTCTGCGTCGTCTTGGGGAGATGGGAGTGGGAGGCACTGTTTTACAGTGGTTCTCCTCCTATCTCTCTGACAGGATGCAGTCGGTGTTGACAGGAGGACAGAGGTCGGCCCCTAGGCCCCTGGTTTGCGGGGTGCCACAGGGCTCGGTCCTCTCGCCCATCCTGTTTAACATTTACATGAAACCGCTGGGTGAGATCATCCGACGACATGGGGTGAGGTATCAACAGTATGCTGACGATACCCAGTTATACATCTCCACCCCGTGTCAGTTCAGTGAAGCAGTTGATGTGATGTGCCGCTGCCTGGATGATGTGAGGGTCTGGATGGGAGTGAACAGACTCAGGCTCAACCCAGACAAGACTGAGTGGCTCTGGATATTGCCTCCCAAGGACTATGTCGACTGTCCCTCCTTGGTTCTCGGGGGAGAAAAATTGACTCCCTCAGAACAGGTTCGCAATTTGGGTGTCCTCCTAGATCCACAGCTAAAATTGGAGCAACATCTTTCAGCTGTGGCTAGGGGGACCTTTGCACAAATCCGTCTTGTGCACCAATTGCGACCTTACTTGGAGAGGGAGGCCTTGCTCACAGTCACTCATGCCCTTGTCACCTCACGGCTAGACTACTGTAACGCGCTCTACATGGGGCTACCCTCAAAGAGCATCCGGAGACTCCAGCTGGTACAGAATGCAGCTGCGCGTGCAGTAGTGGGTGTACCGAGATACACCCACGTAACACCTATCCTTCGCCAGCTGCATTGGCTACCAGTCAGCCTCCGGGTGCAATTTAAGGTGTTGGTCGCTACCTTTAAAGCCCTACATGGCTCAGGGCCAGGCTACCTGCGGGACCGCATCCTACCACATACCTCCCTAAGACCGGTTAGGTCCCACAGAGAGGGCCTCCTCCGGGTCCCGTCGGCCAAACAATGTCGGTTGGCGGGACCGCGGGGGAGGGCCTTCTCTGTGGGAGCCCCGTCCCTCTGGAACCAACTGCCACCAGAGATCCGGACCATCCCCACCCTACTGGCCTTCCGTAAAGCCTTAAAAACATGGCTCTTCCGGCAGATGGGGTGAATAGGACAACCAGATTCCCCCTGAATGTTGTGTTTATAATGTCTTCTTTTTAATTATATTTTTAATTTAAATTAATGACGACTGTTTTTTAATGTACGCCTCTTATTCATGTTGTACGCCGCCCTGAGTCCCACGGGATTGGGCGGCCTATAAGAGCGTTTAAATAAATAAAATAAATAAATTTATTTATTTATTTGTGAGATTTATACACCGCCTCACAGTGCAAGCACTCTCTAAGCGGTTTACACCAGTAAGCAATGTATATTTACATTGCCCCCAACAATCTGGGTCCTCATTTTACCTACCTCGGAAGGATGGGAGGCTGAGTCAACCTTGAACCGGTGAGATTTGAATCGCTGACCTGTGGATCACAGTCAGCTAAAGTGGCTTGCAGTACCCCACTCTAACTGCTGCGCCACCTCGGCTCCAAAGAATTATCAAAGAATAACTGTACTGACTTGGATAAAACGAGGTAGGAGTAATATTCATTGCCAGTCCTGCAAAGACCCTTAAATACATTCCCATATGCCTTTAGGCCTGACTTCTCTTTTCTACTAGGGACTTGCTGCTTCTCCAGTTAATATTACAGGAGTGGAGTGTGCAAATCAATGCAAATTCATCATTTTTTAGTGCTTGTTTTGCAGTGCAAAATTTGGTTGCAGAAAATGTATCTCCAGGTGTTTTTTTAATGAAATATCTGGATATAGATTCACTGGGCTATTTTTTAAATCACTATTTATTCATAGCATCTTGAAGTTCTGAAGAAATCCTTGAATGAACAAGTGACTGGGCCGAATTAAGCAAATGTGCAGTTATTCCAAGAAGTGCATACAAGAGGAACTAGTTTTGGCCGCTCTTGTGAAGATGCAATATACAGCAGGAGTCCCCAATCCCTGGGCCACAGCCCACTCCCGGGCTGTGAACTATTCAAAACTGGGCCACCCAAAGCAAGAGCACACACGCACCCCCCCTTGCGTGAGCAGAAGGCAAGCACCAACACGTGCACTTCATTTGCACAAGCGGCAAGTGCCCGTGCCCACCGCTCGTGCAAATGGAGCAGCATGCAGGCCCATACTTGCCCACCGCTCATAAATAACCATCCCCTCTCCTCCTCCTCCCCACTGGTCCACAAAGCGGGAAAGGTTGGGGAACTCTGATATACATAATATTCTCAAGATGTTTGGCTACCTAGCATATTTTTAAAAAGTAACTTTGATTTTTTTAAAAAGGGAGAATGGATGAACAGTTTTTGTTCCAACTAACTTTCATGTGGCAACTCAGGTTTTGTGGCAACTTTTCCTTTACATTCTTAGGCGGGAGGCTGGAATTCATGAGCGTTCAGTTTTGTCACCTGAGACATCTCCAAAACGGAATCTAAACAATGGATAAGAAATGATTAATATGCAAATAAAGTCCCGTTGGTTTTGGAAAGTCTACATGTTCTCTCTCGGGAACTCAATTGTCAGCTTTTGGCTGAGAAATACCACTGTGAATATGATTAATTCTTTACACAGTCTTTGTGGCACTTTTACTCTATGGCAATCAATGTGCTTTTTATTCTCAAGCAAATAAATAATGAATAAAAGCAGGATGACCTTCTTGGAGCAATAATTCCAGGATTGTTTCTATTCTCTTAAGATGGACATGAAAAGCTATGCGCATGAAAAATACATACAGAATGTAAAGAACATCAGCATTCCCAAAAGATAGCAGTATTGAAAGGCTTCTTGCTAAATATTTTGATTTTTACTTTGCAGTTTTTCATGGTTCTTGAGCAAATGAATTAAAAAGTAGATTATTTGTCTGTCCAAGGCCAAGCACACAAAAACACACAGAGAAATATTGCAAACTTTACTGATAGGTTTTGCAAAGTTTTGTAAATAAATCAAAGAAATCAAAGAAACACATGCCTAGTAGAGAAACAGATCCCCAAAAGTTCAGCGAGCATGTATTTAAAAGAGTTTCAATCCAAAACAGAAGGCACAAGAGTGATCAAACAAAGTCCAATGGTCCAAATGTTGAAGAAGGTTCACCAGCTGGTCTAGAATCAAAATCATGGTGTTTTAAATCAGGAGTCAAGGTACCAGAGGTGGGTTCCTCCCGGTTTGGACCGGTTTGCCCAAACCGATAGCGACCTGCTGGTGATGTCACGATGACATCACGGAACCTGTTCAGTCTGTGCCAGTCTGTGAGTGCCGCCATCTTTTTTTTCTTTTTTTCGATTTTTTTTTTCAGATTTTTTTTTTGAATTTTTTCCGGTTTTTTTTCTTCTGCACATGCGCAGAAGCTGAGTTTCCAGCACTGTGCATGCGGTTGCCATCTTGTTTTCAGCTTTTTTTTATTTTTTTTATTTTTTTTGTACAGCACATTGTGTGTGTGTGTGAAGCGCATGCACGCCCATAAGGCATGGCCACGCGACATGGGAGGAAGTGAACTGGCAGAGAGGTAAGTTAGAACCTACCCCTGCAAGGTACCTGGAGTCTGGATAAACAAATTGTTGTTGCCAACAGAGATACTTGATTTTGCTGCTCTTCTTAAATAGAAGCATCCTGGTGTTGCTTATTTGGAAAAGTGAAATTCCTTTCTTGTAAGAAGCCTTGCAGAGTCCCTTTATTCTGCTCTCATCAGCTGGGCCGGTTGGTTACCAGACAGCCTCACCTCCTGTAACGTGCAGCTTCTGAGGCAGTGGTTCATCCAGCAACTCTGGTCATTGTCAGTCTCCTCATTTGAGGCACTAGGGCAATATCTGAAAATGGAGTTCACTCTCAGTCTTTTGGCCTTTTCCAGTTAGCATTTTAGACACATTGGAAGAATTAACAGGACTGCATTCAATGGAAAAAAAAGGACAACTATTTCTATAATTACTTCTAGTATTAGATGTGTTCTGTTTTCTGTAATGAAAAAAGGCACATATCTATGCTTTATATACACTGGCTGAGAAACTTTAGGATTCTAGCTAAGTCCCGTGATGGTAGACATAGACAATATGCAACAAGGAAGCAAGTATTCTGAAGAAATCTCAGGTTTATGGCAGTCTAATATTATTTTAGTATAGCTTCACTAAGATGAAGAGGCTGCTGGGATAATCTTAACCCATGTTATCCCTTGTGCTACTTTGCAGAAGAGATGAAGTGGTGCAGTGGTTAAATGCAGCCATTGCAGGCTGACTGCTAGTTCAACAGTTCAGCTGTTCAAATCTCACTAGGCTCAAGGTTGACTCAGCCTTCCATCCTTCCGAGGTCGGTAAAATGAGGACCCAGATTGTTGGGGGCAATATGCTGAACTCTGTAAACCGCTTAGAGAGTGCTGTAAAGCACTATGAAGCGGTATATAAGAAAAGTGCTATTGCTATTTAGGATTACCAGATTTGGGCTGCAAAAATAGAGATGACCATTAGCTTGTGCTATGCTCTGGTTTGTATCTGTGCTGTAATTGAGTGAGCAGCTCCAGTGGCCAAACCCTTGACTGAAGTGTTCTTTCTTCTAATCCAGGTGTGTTTAACCTTGGCAACTTTAAGACCTGTGGAGTTCAACTCTCAGAACCCTCAGCCAGCCATGAGCCACGGATTCTACTTTTTCAGCTACATCTTGCTAACTCCAATAGAATTCAACTGAACTCATAGCTACGCAATCAATTCTTAGCTTTACTTATAAGAGCATAAAACCATATTCAATTACTGAAATATTACACTCATAAATAACAAACACATAACGAACAACCTGACAACAACAACAAAAGAAGAAAAGCCAAGAAGAAATAACAAAAAGGAAATAATCAAATCTCATTATAATATCAAAACTAAGAGGAAAAGTAAGGGGAATTATTCCAACTATATTAAGCACAGACCCAGCTCTCCGGAGTGGACTCTAATGATGAGAAAGGTGGAAGGAACGAGAAGACGGTGACCAGCAGCATGGTGGACAGATTCAGTTATAGTGGCAACAAGTTCACTGTTGGGAGACAGGGTAGGGATAGATTGTCATGGAGAAAATCTATCCATGTAGTCGCTAGGAGTTGAAAATGGCTTGATGGCACATAATCAATCAATATTACTTAAACACACATATACATACACATCCTTATCAGATTCAAAAGGATGTTGGAAATTTCAACCCTTAAATATATGTGATGGTTATTTCATAAAGTGACTTATCCAAGTAGTACATATCACAATGGTCACATGCAGGGGCGTGTTGCTCACTTACCTTGCTGCCGAAGCCATGCGTGTGCATCTCCACGCTTCGGGGGTGCTCGCGCTCGCTACAGGCGAGCCCCCCATGCGATTTTGCTTCTGCGCATGCATGGAAGCAAAATCTCGCCAAAATCTTGCGAGGGGATGTGCGCGTGCATGAGATTTTGGCGTGATTTTGCTTCTATGCATGCGCAGAGGCAAAATCTCACCGAAATCTCATGTGCGTGAGTGTACCCTCGCTAGATTTTGGCGCGATTTTGCTTCCGCGCATGCGCAGAAGTAAAATTGCCCAAAAATCATGGGGAAAAATGGCGACGTGCTGGGTAGACCGGCAGACAGGGCTCCAGAGCGATTGCGAAATCTGCCGCTCCCTACCGGAGCTGCGTACCGGGCAGCTGCGGCAGGAACCCACCTCTGGTCACACGTACAGGATTCATCCCAATAAAGAAATACAATCTGCATATGATAGGAGGTGTCAGTTCTATAGGACAGACCAAACCAGGAAACCAACACCATATAGGTCTAAAAAACTATTTTTTATTGGAATGAGAATCTTGCAAGTCTGAATGTATTTCTGCCAGCCCTGCAAGGTAAATCAGATCAGGAAAACCAATGTCATTAGTTCACCACTGATTTTATTGTAGTTACAGGAACAGACTCTCTCCCTCCCTTTATCTTTGTGTGAACTACCGTGTTTCTCCGAAAATATGACATGTCCTGAAAATAAGGTCAAGCCTGATTTTTGGGGTGGGCGTAAATATACTCCCTCCCCTGAAAATAAGCCCTAGTGAAGGGGTGGGCATGGCCAGCACAGGAGGCAGCCCTTCCCTTCCCTGGTCACCTCAAGGCTGCTGGGCACCTTAATCACGACCCGCTGATCAGCTGATCGAGCGAGGGCCAGGAATTCTCTCTCTCTGGGTGCCTGGAGATATTTCCAGTACACTCTTGCTAGCCCCAGCTCTGCCCACAGCGCTAGGCAACCTTGCAGCTGAGGGCCCCTCTGTTCCGCAGCTCACTTTTTGGCTATGGAGCAAATGGCAACCACGGTTTGTGCTCTGCAGGTGTTGTTTAGACTTCTGCTACAATGAGGCAGAAAGCCATGCGACCTGTCGGAATCGGCCCCCCTCTACCCGGCTGCTGCTGCTTGAGAAAAGGACAGGCGATTGTGGGAAGCGTGTGCTTACGATAGAAGCAAAGCGCAGCCTGTCCCTTTCAAGTGATCAAATGTCTGTGTGTGAGAGAGAGAGAATGAGAGAGAGGGGGGAGAGAGAGGGAGAGGGAGAGGGAGAGGGAGAGGGAGAGAGAAAGAGAGAGAGAGAGAGAGAGAGAGAGAGAGAGAGAGAGAGAGAGAGAGAGAGAGAGAGAGAGAGAGAGATATGACGGAGGGGAGTAACAAGAATTGCAGGCGACGCTGTTTGAAAGAGTTTCCTCTCCACCATCTCTCTCTCTCTCTCTCTCTCTCTCTCTCTCTCTCTCTCTCTCTCTCTCTCTCTCTCTCTCTCTCTCTCTCTCTCTCTCTCTCACACACACACACACACACACACACACACACACACACACACACACACACACTTGATGAAAATGGCAGGCAACCGGGTAAGGAGACTGACCCTCCCCCGCCTCCAGCTCGGTGCCTGCTCAGGGTGGTGCCCCAAGGCCCGGCCTCTGCTTGGGCAACCGCCGCATGGCCAATGTGATAAATGGGCTCCTTCGCAGCACCTCCTTTCTGAGCCTCGCCTGCCTTGGAAGCCAGAGATCCTGCAGGCATCCCAGCCATGTAAATGCTGTCCAAATCCCCGCAACTCGAGCGAGCCATGCAACTGCTCCACCCGCCTGCCTGCCCACTGCACCTGGGCCTGCCAGATACCATCCACCCAAACCAAGTGGTGGTGGGGGCTTCGGGACAGTGCCCTTCTAGCGCCCACCACCCTGTCAAAGGTGAAGCGGAAGCAGGCGGCAGCCGCGCAGTGCTCCTCCTAACCCTAACCCACCCACAGCACTTGTGGGGGGAAGCCCATACACGAGGTGAGTTTGAGTTTGGCATTTTACCTTCCAGCCTTTTGCAAACTTTTGGCTGCACGCTGCATGCAAGGCATTTAAACCCTTGTGAAAAATAAGATTTCTGGATGAAGCTGATTATTTGGATTTTCTGGTCTTCTGTTAAGTCTGTTGTAATCTTCTCCTTGATGTTTTCTCCTAGATCAGAGGAATTGGTTTCCTGCCTTTTTTTAACAAGCATTTGTTTTGCAACACATATTGGAAAATGTTGTATTATTTGATCCACAGCTCCTTTATGTAGGGTGCATTCAGAGAGGTTATCTGTAAATCATATTCTTCATTGCCCTTTGGTTAGCAATTTAGAACTAAGAAAGGCTGTATTTAACCTAGAGGAATTGTGCCAGTAACACCACTGCTATTTCAGATAATACTTTATTTAGCCATTTCTCAAAGCTTCCATCTACTATAAGATGCATCTACTTTTACCTTATTCTCAGAATTCTTGTTGCTTTTGCATTTACTTTCTTATTACAAACTAGCGGAAGGTCTTCATGTGTTTTGGTAAGTATTTTCTCTAATATAAATGTGTGTGTGTTCATGTTTTAAGTTATAGACCAGCGATGGCTAACCTTTTCGTTGCCAAGTGCCGAAAGCGCGCATGCACACCCATAATGCAATGCATGTGTGACCCTCACACACCCCACGCATGTGTGTGTGACCCCCCACATGTGCACCCCGCCCCTGTGCATGCCCATGCATCCCCGCGTGGCCACCGCGGATGTGCGTGCGACCCCCGCATGCGCCCCACCCCATGCATGCACACATGACCCCCATGTATGTGCGCGTGACCCTCATGTACACCCTGACCCCTGCGCATGCATACGTGACCCCATGTGTGCACCCCCACGCAGGTCTGTGCATCTCCCGCATGTGACCCACCCCCACGCATGTACGGCAGAGACCCAAAAAACCAGCTGACCAGTGGGAGGCACACGTGGATGCGCGGTGGAGCTGAGCTGGGTCGACAGCTCAAGTGCCTGCAGAGAGGGCTCTGCATGCCACCTGTGGCACGCGTGCCATAGGTTCGCCATCACGGTTATAGACTATATCATTAAATTCTGAAAACTGCAGATATCAGTAGGCACTTGTGTCTTAACTTCTCCCAATTACCAAGAAATAATGTAGACATTTTGATGGTATATAATTTTTAACTACTTTACAAAGAACCTCTCTATAATAATCTAATTTAGGGAGCATTTGGGGGTCAAACATAGAGATAGTTCATTTGATCATTATTCAGTTGGTCTACAACAGAGGTCTTCAAACTTGGCAACTTTAAGACTTGTGGACTTCAACTCCCAGAATTCTCCAGCCACCTGGCTGGAGAATTCTGGGAGTTGAAGTCCACAAGTCTTAAAGTTGCCAAGTTTGGGGACCCCTGGTCTACAATAACATGCTGTTGTATCGCTTGTTGTTCTTCAAGCATTTCCTTCTTCTATAGAACGGCTTCTGTTTTTCTACTTTATTCTCCTGGTGCTTGAGAATTTTAAATATGTTTTTTTTCAAATCTTTCTCAATTTTTTTAAAAAATATGCTGAAATACTGAATGTATTTGGCTTGGGGTCATATAACTTTTCATGCTAAAGATGGTATGCATTTAATTGGTAAATCCTTTCAATGTTCATGAAATAAAAGTTCCCATGGTATTTCAAATTACATTCTATGGATACCAGTCAGATTATGGATATAAATAAATCAGGCTATTTTATAGTATTTTACCTTTCAGTTGCTGAGGTGTACAGCATCAGGGCTTTTTTCAGGGAGCTTAATATCTCTACAATAAAGAATAGAGCAGAGCTTTGAGGTGGCTTTTTCATTAAATAATGCCTCTTCGTCTGATTTTGGAATTAATTCTGGGTATAATCTACAATTCTTTCTTTTGGCCAGAACTTGCAAAAAAGGGCTTTACTGTTGTTGTGGTCCATTATTTTATATGTGAACATCTCCCATTCAACTTTTGTGGCATATGCTATGTGACTATATTGAGACCACATATTACCTATATAAATAGGAAGGTAGCCAACTCTGAAACTTCCGATTTATTACATAATAAAAGGATAAATTTGGTAAGCAAAGCTGAAATGATAGCAGGGGTGGGTTCCTCCCGGTTCGGACCAGATCGCCCGAACCGTTAGTGACCCGCTGGTGACATAATTTTGGCGTCACGGATCCGGTTATGTCTGTGCTGGTCCGTGCTTGCCACCATCTTTTTTTCTGAATTTTCGGCCGATTTTTCTGTTTGATGGCTGCACAGTTTTCTGAGCTTTGAAAAAAGCCCTCCCGCCCGCCTCCTGGTTAATACTGACCTTTATTTCTTCACCCGAAGCACAGCTGATGAGCTCCTCAGCTGTGTTTCGGGCTGAATCCACCTTCTGAGCATGCACGGAAGTGAAATCGCGTGACGCGAACCTGTGGCAAAGGTAAGTGAAACCCACCTCTGGATGATAGGGACAATTATCCCTCCACTGGGAGCAGCAATGTCTTCATTCCAATTGCAAACATGTAACAGTAGCTAGTGAAACTACAACTGCCCTCACACAATTAAGTTCCATACAAGCAATGGTCTTACAGAATTGATGGCCTTGGGCATGATGTTAGCAGAGGGAGGTGGGATTTGTGCCCTTAAATGCTGTACACGTAGAACTCATAACTGATATACCTTATACTTTGCTATCTTTGAGGCTACTGATCAAATTCAGCAGGAAGTGGTAGCACTTCATACTGTACTGCCAGGACTAATATATTTTGGCATATGTTTGTCTTTATTACCTGATTACTCTTGGCTAAAAACATTATTAGCATTTTTGGCATCACCATTATAATTAGTGGATTGGCTTACTTTCAATATTGTTGTTTGTTTTATCTTTCCCTGTTGGATTTCTAGAAGTATAAAAATTAGATAATTTTTTTATAAATGAGGGAGTTTGAAATCTAAAAAGGTAAACTAAATGCTTATAGCATGTGTTTAGCTCATGGAAGCTGTCTTTATAGTGTAACAGTTACACTATAAAGACAGCTTAAGAAGAAGAAGAAAGAAAACAGACAGACAGACAGACAGACAGACAGACAGACAGAAAGAAAGAAAGAAAGAAAGAAAGAAAGAAAGAAAGAAGTTAGGAAGGGAGGAAGGAAGGAAGGAAGGAAGGAAGGAAGGAAGGAAGGAAGGAAGGAAGGAAGAAAGAAAGAAAGAAAGAAAGAAAGAAAGAAAGAAAGAAAGAAAGAAAGAAAGAAAAGAAAGAAAGAAAGAAGTTAGGAAGGAAGGAAGGAAGGAAGGAAAGAAGAAAGAAAGAAAGAAAGAAAGAAAGAAAGAAAGAAAGGAAGGAAGGAAGGAAGGAAGGAAGGAAGGAAGGAAGGAAGGAAGGAAGGAAGAAAGAAAGAAAGAAAGAAAGAAAGAAGTTAGGAAGGAAGGAAGGCAGAAAGAAAGAAAGAAAAAGATGTTAGGAAAGAAGAAAGACTAAAGAAAGAAAGAAGGAAGGAAGGAAGAAGAAAGAAGAAGAAAGAAGACAGACAGACAGACAGACAGAAAGAAAGAAGTTAGGAAGGAAGGAAGACAGAAAGAAAGAAAGGAAGGAAGAAAGAAAGAAAGAAAGAAAGAAAGAAAGAAAGAAAGAAAGAAAGAAAGAAAGAAAGAAAGAAAGAAAGAAAAAAAAGTTAGGAAGGAAGGAAGACAGAAAGAAAGAGAAAGAAAGAAGTTAGGAAGGAAGGAAGGAAGAAAGAAAGAAAAAGATGTTAGGAAAGAAGGAAGATAAAAGAAAGAAAGAAAGAAAGAAAGAAAGAAGGAAGGAAGGAAGGAAGGAAGGAAGGAAGGAAGGAAGGAAGGAAGGAAGGAAGGAAAAAGAAGAAAAAAGAAGACAGACAGACAGACAGACAGACAGACAGACAGACAGACAGACAGAAAGAAAGAAAGAAAGAAAGAAAGAAAGAAAGAAAGAAAGAAAGAAAGAAAGAAGTTAGGAATGAAGGAAGACGGAAAGAAAGAAGTTACGAAGGAAGGAAGACAAAAAGAAAGAAAGAAAGAAAGAAAGAAAGAAAGAAAGAAAGAAGGAAGGAAGGAAGGAAGGAAGGAAGGAAGGAAGGAAAGAAAGAAAGAAAGAAAGAAAGAAAGAAAGAAAGAAAGAAAGAAAGAAAGAAAGAAAGAAAGAAAGATAGAAAGAAAGAAAGTTGTATGGCCGCCCTGAGTCTTACGGGAGTGGGGCAACATACAAAAATGACCAAAATAAATAAATAAATAATAAATGGCGGATCGGAACTTGTCTGCGAAAAAATTTGGCGGATAGTATGCTTAAGGTTGGCCACCACTGGCGTAACTGTTGCATAATAATGAATATTGTTGAATAATAATTTGAATAATAATGAGGATTCTGTAGTCCTCTTAAAAAAATTAAAAAGCCTATGCTAACCCATTTTCTGCTTTCCTTCCTGTAAAGCTTTGCATAGTGAGGCCACCTCTTATATGCTGCTAAATGAAAATTACCTTGCTTTATTTCCTATATCTGGTTAATCAGTGAATGCAACTAGAGACAAACCTGTGCAAGTGGAAATTTCCTGAACAGAAGGCAGGGAATGCGGCTTAATGTGACACCCCTTTCCAGTGTTTCAAAGTCTTCTTGTTTGTCTATATTTCCCAATTTGAATCTTTCTGATTGCCCTTAGCTTTTAAACTGATATAACTAATGGTGAAACAACTTCCCTCCAGGGGTGTCTATAAGAAGGTTAAAAAAATATATCAGAATAGCAGTACAATCATGTGAACATGTAAAGAAGCAAGCTTCCATTTACCGTATTTTTCAGAGTATAAGGCACACCTTTTTCCTCCCTAAAAGAGGCTTAAAATTTGGGTGCGTCTTATACTCTGAATGTAGCTTTTTTGAAGCTTTTTTCCCCAGCCCTAACGAGGTGCTAACAATCTTCCCGGCTCTTCCCGGCTTGTTTTCATTGCTATTCCCTCTGAAAAAGGTTTTTTCAGCCCTAACAAGGTGCTAACGATCTTCCCGACTTCCTATTCCCTCCGAAGAAGGTTTTTTCCAGCCCTAAGTCTTTGCAGGCTTGTTTTCATTCCTACTGCTGCTGAAAAAGCGGTACTTTCCAGCCCTAACACAGTGCTAACGATCTTCCTGGCTTGCAGCATTTTTTTTATTCCTACTCCCTCTGAAGCAGTTTTTCCAGCCCTAAGTCTTTGCAGGCTTGTTTTCATTCCTACTCCCTCTGAAAAAGGCTTTTTCAGCTCTAACCAGAGGATAAAATAATGTGCTGAAGCTGAACAGACTAAGGACGCTAGCCAGATGAATTCCTGGCAGGTAGATTTTTTCCCCTATTTTCCTCCCCCAAAACTAAGGTGCGTCTTATACTCAGGTGTGTCTTATACTCCGAAAAATACGGTATGTGGTTGCAACACGACCTCTTTATTCTCATAGGGGCAGAGTAATAGAATCTTAAAAATATGTCTAAAACCCTTATTGTCTCCTTTTAAAAACAACAAATCAAGGTCAGGTTTCTTTCACACACTTTCTATGTTCCCAGGGCTAAACAACCATTTTTTCCTTTCCCTCCTCCTCCTCAAGGCTAGAGCTAGATTCTTCTACATAAAGTCACGCAAAATGAAGAAAAAAAATGAGTATACAGATACGGTTTTTGAACTGTTATCTTCCAAGACATTTCTAAATTCATATGTATCTTTAAATATGCTTTGTATATTTTATGAGCTGGGAACTGTAACACAACATTTGAAGTGCAGAATCAGACTATTCTGTTCCAATTAGCCCAGTTGTCCAAAATAAGTAAGTCAACCTCACCTTCTCAAAGAGCAAGTTCTTCTTCAAATACCCTTTCGAAAGCTGACAACTGTCTCTTCTTCAGAGTGGAAAGGAAATCTGATTAGCCAATAACATCTTACCTAGATGCAAGAAGTTACAAACAAAGGAAATGAAAATCCGCTTGAATGACACATGGTAATCAAGCTGTCACAGGAGGGTGGAAATGGAATCACAGCTTGATTTGACAGTATGAATTTCTTGTAAGAAATCTACAGCATTCTCCTCAGGTGCTAACAACATAACACTTGCTTAAAATGAAAATGTAGTATCACTAATACCACTGCTTTTTGTTCTGAGATCAGAGACTGGTTCTTGATATTTGTGAAATAAATAGGGCATTGGAACATCCACTCATTTCCCTCAAGAAATATTGTTAAACTCATTAAAACACATTTAGCTTTGCTCAGAATTCCCCTACTAATTAATCTAAATAGGCAACTGTAAATTTACATTCTTTTGTTGGAGATGATAGGCTAAAATGCCAAGAATACTAGTTATTACGAGGTTTTATGTTGCATTCATATTGTTTTGTATTGTATTGAATAACACTTTGAAATATGAGTTGAGATTTTAAAAATAATTAAGTAATAAAAAGAGTAGTTATATTAATTACACTTGCCATTCAAACAAAATATTTGCTGAAAATTCAAAGAAGAATTATGCACTGATCAATCATCTGTAATACCACACTGTACAATGTGAGAGATTTTAAATTATAATCCGGGTATCACAACACTGACTTTAGAAAAGTTGCTTTTAATAATAAGATCAATTTTATAAATTATACATGTACAGTGCCAAAGAGGTGACACCAAATGTATCCAATCACACTAATTGCTTCTGTCATAAACTGACTGTGAGTGGGGTCAGGGAAACCTAAGCAGGGGAAATTCTCAGAAAAGGTTGTAGCAGTAACATGGTTAAAACAACTGTACTTTCCATTACCTGGGAGAACCAAGAAAAGCAACTTTTATTCCCAGTTCTGCATCAGATCTTAGAACAATTATGTAACAAAACTAACAGACACTCCAAGAGCCCCTACGAGCAAACATAGGAAAATTAACATGTTGCTGCTGAGGCAGATCAGTTTATAGTTAATTCACATCAAAGGCTAGCCAAAGGGTTGACAACTTCATCCTTTTAGCTCAGCCTACTCACCGAACAGTCATAAAGACCTAGAATGAACTGATCTATTGGGAGTAGAACACCAGCTGATATTAAACAAATAACTAAATCCAAGGTACTGACTCAATTGCTTAAAATAACACACACACCCCATAGCACACAAAGGGAGCTCCAACATAGGTCTTCCCTGGCATCGGAGATACGTTTCTCTGAGCACCTGCAGGTTTGGATCTAGTTTGAGTCTAGTTTATTAAAGTTTGTTGCAAAATTAAAACCAGAAGCACACACAGATGACTGATTCAGCTGGATTCAATAACTTATTTATAAACATAATAATATATATATATTTACAATACCATAAGTAGAATTTTTCTTCAATCAGTTACAGGTAAACACAAGCAGGAGAGTTAGTTTCATTTCAACAGAGTTCAGAGTGGAAGAGTACAGAGTGGAGAGTGCCGCCACACCCAGCCTTAAGCTTAAGTATTCAGTTTCCATTCTCTGCACAGACTCAGAAGTGGTTAGCTCCCATTGGCTGACTTAGTTGCTATGCCTATTCATTGGCTGACCTTGTTAACATTGGCTCTCCCAGTTCATGAATATCTTAACATAGTTTGAATCAGAGAAAAGGAGAGTACACGTAAAAATTATAGTACCAATCCGGCATGATGTCATGTTGGTTTCATTTTTCAAACTGACCATCTCAACTCTTTGAGGCCCCATCCTTGCGCAGAGTCATGCTGGTTCTCATCAAGAACCAAAACCTGAAGCTAATAGAAAAATAATGTGCAGTTCAAATTCAAATGTATAGAATATGGTCTCCCATCGATTCCTATTGATGACTCACAAGCCACATCTCCAGATACCAGCAAAGAATATATTGGTGCTTATTCCAGAATTGTATCCAGAGGGACTAAAATGTGTCTATTTATGAACAGCATTTGTTAGTTTCCTATTTGCCAAAGCTCCCTGCCACTGAATTTCTGAAACAGTCCTCATTGCTGAAGAAGCCTCATTCTGAAGCTACACCATCTTGCTTTCCTTTGGTTATCAAGACAGTCAGATTTTAAGTTCATCTTTAAGGATTCTGCAAAACACCATCTATATTGAAATTCTGAATCTTCCTGTAATCTGTATCTGATTTCAGGGAGAAAAAGGTTTTCCAATAATTATCTAGGCCAAGGGTCAGCAATCTTCCCAGAGAAAACAAAACACACGGAGCCACAAAACGTGGGTGGGCGTGGTCAACTCGACGTCACTCCCACCTAGTCACATGACCCCCAGCTACACCTACCCAGGTTTTGTGGCTGTTTTCTTTTCTATGAGAAAAAGGTATCTCTCTCTTTTCCCTCTCTCTTTCTCCCTCTCCTTTCTCTCTTTCTCCCTCTCCTATCTATCTCCCTCCCTCACATCTTTCTTTCTCTCTTTCCCTCTCCCCATCTCTCTCTATCTCTCCCTTCCTCCCCACCCATCTCTCTCTCACTCTCACTCCCTCATCTCTCTCTTTCTCCCATCTCTCTCTTCCTCCCTCTCTCTCCCCTTCTCTCTCTGTGTGTTGAGGAACGATTGCCCCCCTGGCTTCTCTTCAGGCAACCCTCCTCCCCTTCTCGTGACTCCCTGGCTAGCTGTGGCACGCGTGGGGAGGCCCTCCTCAAGCGAGCAGCAAGTGCAGCAAAGGCGCACATGGCAGGCAGGCGGTGGGCAGCTGCTTGCTTAAGGAGGGTCTTTGGACGTGGCTTCTCTCCTGCCCTAAGGATCCGGCCATTGCTTTGCTATGTCACATCCCATCCTCCCTCCCCACAGCTCTTCAGCCGAGAGGGGGAGGGTATGAGCTCCAACCCAAAGCGGCAGGAAGCGAAGGCTGCCTTATGCGCAAATGTGGCATGAAGGCAGCTACAAGCCTGCTTCTCTTCTGTTCTAAGGATCTGGCCATTGCCTTGCCAGCCCCACCCCACCCTTCAGGAGGGGAGAAGGAGGGGGAGAAGGATCGCTGGAGCAAAGGCAGCCTTCGATTCCTGCTGCTTCGGGCTGGAGCTCACGCCCACCCCGCTCAGCCGAAGAGCTGCGGGGACGGGACGGGACGGGACACAGCAAGGCAATGGCCGGATCCTTAGGGCAAGTGAGAAGCCGCATCCAAAGACCCTCCTTAAGTGAGCAGCCGCCCGCCTGCAGTGTGCACCTTTGCTGCACTTGCCGCTTGCTTGAGGAGGGCCTCCCCACGTGAGCCACAGTTACCAGGGAGTCACAAGAAGGGGAGGAGGGTCGCCCGAAGAGAAGCCAGGGTGGCGATCGTTCCTCAGCACACACAGAGGGAAGGGGAGAGACCAGCACCAACAAAGGCCGGAAGAAGCTCCACAAGAGTGAGGCGCTGGAGAATCAACCCCAGGCACTTCCCCCATCCCCCGCCGTCACCCTTATCTTCTCAGACTAGGCAAGGGAAGGGAGGGCGAGGGGCAGGGCAGTCAGTGATGGGACAGGGAGCTGCGGCAGAGGGCCCAAAGAGCCGCTTGTGGCTCGCGAGGCACGATTTGTTGACCCCTGATCTAGGCAAATGATGCTGAAATTCTATGACAGACACCAACTGGCCTCGGGAGAGCCTTGTGATCTGTTGTTTAGTTTTGCACTGATAATCATTTTGATTGTCGTGTTTGCCCAAGGCCCTAAGATTAAAACTGGAACATCATCAAGAAGGTCTAATAGAGTAAATTTGTGAGGGTATTATTCCCTGCCTCAGATAAAAACAGGATCAAAATTGAATTTGTGGCATAGACAGTACGGATAAATGCCGCAGAGATCTTAATGTGCTTCTGTGAGAAAAGAAATGAGTTTGGTTCCTGTTGCCATCAAATTACAGATTTACCTAATTATACTGTATGTTGCTCAGAGCTGGTTTGATTGGATGGTTTATAAACCCTGTAAATGAATTATTTCAGGTGAAGTTACTGGGCCATCTGATACAGTATCTAATATACTGTCTATTCAGAATCTAGATAGGTCTCCGCTTCAATTACTGCCTCCTGCACTGGTCCAATCCAAATTCCTCATGATAGAATCAGGTGTGACCCAAAATGCCATCTATTTATTCAAGCCTGGATTATGTTCTTTCATCTCTCATACAATGGGCTTGTCTAATAATCTCTGCTAAATTGCAGTCAGCATAGATGCTGATCTTGTTGGGGAAATGATGGATGGTTTATCTCTAGAGTTTTAGCTATTAGTTACAGTTAAATTTGGATGATCCTCAGATAACAAGTTTTAGGGACAGCATAATATATCCTTATGAGTTGAATCTAGTTTCTAACAATGCTTGGAAAAGGACTTTGAGTCAGAGTCTGCAGTCAGGCAAATTTATCTTCATACTGGAACTGACTAACCATCTAAGACCCTTATCTCAGGCCCAGTTTCATACCATTCCGTCAGCTCTGCTGTAAGGCAAATTTAACAGGATATCTTATGAGAATCATACTTGCCCTTGTTGCAAACAATAGCCAAACTTTTGCATATGTCCTAAAATTTTATCTTCACCAAACAGAACAGGTAGGGTAAGGACAGAATTGATTGCTTACTGACTGGATGGATATATCTGCTTTTACTCTACTATCAGTGCCAAACATACTGACAGCTTGACTTGATTACTCTATTAGAGTACAATGAAATAGACATAGGACTTCCAATTTGGATTGTAAAATTCCAACTGATCGCTAGATGACAGAAATGAGCTGTCAGGAATGGGGATTTTTCCCGCCCATTCCCCAATAGTGATTCAGTCTTCTGGAAACATCCAAACATTGTTGTGTCAGAATAAAAACACTGGGGACAGGCTTCATATTATTTCAGAGACTGTTAGTTGGTGCTATAGATACTTTAAGATACTAGTGGAGAAATGACAAATGTGCTACTAGATTGCAATCCCCATGGCACAAACTGGCACCAAAAATATGTTTAAAATAATATTTCCTTTATTAGAAAATTCACAAAAGCAAAGAAAAACATGGATGGATATTGGATTTGGACAAAAGCCATCAGATTCCTCCAGAATGTAGATTCAGGGAAAAATAATTATAAATTAACTGTTCAAGGTTTTGAGCTCTCTGTCAATAAATGACCATTTTGCTTTCTTACTGCTCCTATAAATTCTATATATGATTCCCCCCCCCCGAATCGTAAATAATTTTTACTCTTCGATTTGAATTGTGCTCTGTCTTCCTTCTATCAGCCACTCTTGTTCCCAAGACAAAACGCCTCCAGCAAGATCTTTCTTGGTTAGTTAACTTCAGGGTGATGGGGAAAGTTCTGCTTGCATAGGATTTTTATTAAATGTCTCTCCAGGGTTTTTCTGTTAAAGTTATTTGGTATTAAAGGTGTGAGGTTGAGTCATCTCAGTGTGGTTTGATAGTTTACAGCAGGGCATCTGTTCATGAGTAAAGGGGTGCATAAGAATTTAGCTTGGTGGTCTGGAAATTTTACTAATAGTATGGGAGGTCTAGAGATTTATCTGATTAGAGCAGAGTTCTCTAAGTGGTCAGTATCAGCCCCCAAGAATTGATGGAACTATCCAAGGGATTATTGCTGTTATTGTTTGTAGGAAGTTAGTACCCACCCCCTCCTAGAAAAATGAAATATCCTAGGAAATATTGAAAAAGGAAAGAATATGAATGAGGAAAAGAGAAACAGGTTTTAAATACAAAGCAGCTTCCTGCAGCTCCCTGCCCCCACCCTTTGCCAATGGGCCATTAAGGACTGGGCCCAGCTCACACATTCCTCTCACCTAGCCTGGAAGTCTTCTGCATAACAAAGAACCATAATAGGACTCCCAAAGCCTTTTCATTATACTACATGGGATCTGGGAAGATTACATCAGTCAAGCCTAGGACTTGGGACAGCCCACAAGAGTTGCCCCAGCATGCCCCTGGGGGTCTGACAGCCAATGGAATACATTTCTATATAGGAACAGGAAACAGTTAGGGAGGGGCCCAAGAGAGAGTATAAAGCAAGGAACTCAGCATCTCTTCTTCCCTTTTTTCTCTTCACCCACACCTGGAAGCATGTAATTTATTATTTATTTATTTTATTTGGATGGATTTCTATGCCGCCCAACTCCCAGGGGACTCTGGGCAGCTCACAACATATTAGAAAACCATTTCCAGTATAAAATACAATAGTTACAAAAATACAAAAGTTAAAAAGTATCATATATTCATAAACAAGGGGGGAGACCCATATCTAATCTAATTGGTCTCACTTTCACCCCGCCTGCTGGAAGAGCCAAGTTTTTATTGCTTTCCGGAAGGCCAGTAGGGTGGGGATGGTCCTGATCTCCAGGGGAAGCTGGTTCCACAGGGAGGGAGCTCCCACAGAGAAGGCCCTCCCCCTCAGCCCCGCCAACCAACATTGTTTGGTCGATGGGACCTGGAGGAGGCCGACTCTGTGGGCCCTAACCGGTCGTAGGGAGGTATGCGGCAGGATGCGGTCCCGAAGATAACCTGGCCCTGAGCCATGTAGGGCTTTAAAGGTAACGACCAACACCTTACATTGGATCCGGAGACTAATGGGCAGCCAATGCAGCTGGCGGAGGATAGGTGTTACGTGGGTGCATCTAGGTACACCCACCACAGCTCGCGCAGCTGCATTTTGCACCAATTGCAGTCGCCGGATACTCTTCAAGGGTAGCCCCATGTAGAGCGCATTGCAGTAATCCAGCCGTGAGGTGATAAGGGCATGAGTGACTGTGAGAAGTGCCTCCTTCTCCAAGTAGGGTCGCAATTGGTGCACAAGACGTACTTGTGCAAAGGTCCCCCTAGCCACAGCTGAAAGATGTTGCTCCAATTTTAGCTGTGGGTCTAGGAGGACACCCAAATTGCGGACCCGTTCTGAGGGAGCTAATTTCTCCCCCCCAAGAACCAAGGAGGGAAAATTGGTCGAGTCCTTAGGAGGCAATATCCACAGCCACTCAGTCTTGTCAGGGTTACGTTTTAGCCGGTTCTTCCCCATCCAGACCCTAACATCATCCAGGCAGCGGCCCATTACATCTACAGCTTCCCCGAATTGAGACGGGGAATCTACCTTTTCTGTACAGGGGCTCCTGTACAGGGTAATCTACCTTTTCTGTACAGGGGCTCCTGCCATGTGCTCCTGTCCACCATTAAACCTTCTTTCCAAGCAACTTTCATGAATCCAGTGTCTTTTTCCCCACTTGGAACTGAACCCAGAAGGATATTCCTTACAACATGTTATTATTACTTTGGTTCATTGAACAATCAGCCTAATGTTCAGACTGCATTTGGCATTTTTATCCATCTTTCCAAGTCCTTCCCACCATATTTGATGGTGTTAAAGGTATTGTCACAGGATGTAAGCTATTCTGAGTAAAGTTGCCTTTGCAATTGGCTGGTGGTGATTTTGTCAATGCCAATAGTGTTCAATTGGTGCTTCAGTTGTTTTGGGATTACTATTATTATTCATACTTTTATTAGTTTAAATAGTATTTATTAAATTATTTTCATATAATAAATGAAGGTAGATGAACAATCCAAAACTTCATGAAGGGGTTGATGAACTGAAGAGTTTGGAAATCTCTGGGAAGCTCTGAGGTACCCATTATAATTTCTGAGGTAAGCCCAACATAAGAAGGCAAGACTGAAGAAGCAAGAATCAGAAAGATTTCAGTAAGAAGCTAGAAATTAAATGTCATATAATTATTTGACCCTTTTACCTTATTTCTTACTTTTTTAGTTTTGCTGCAGGTCAAGTGCTCCTAAACATGGATTGTAAAACAGTAAACGAAGTAGACAGCTTTACAAAAGATAATTTATAGGTTCAGATATATCTCCAGCTATGTTTTATATTACTAATATATGTAATAGTAGGATAGGTATAATATTCTCCGAAACTTTAAATATTTTCTTCCAAGGTTTTCTGCAGTCTGGACTGAGTTGCCATTTATTGGATAAGCTTCTAAGTGTTCTACCGGCTGTTAATTATTTAAGTTCTCCTGTTTCTTTTTCAGCTTCCTCACAATCTCTCACATCCTTTTAGTGAACTTCAGGCCATGAAGATAAATTGTTGCACACTCCTTTCCTTTGGAATAGACAGCATGCTATAACCTATACTGAGACAAAATTTGCGCAAGGGCATATAGGATGCAACAACAGATAATGACGAGAAACCTACAAAACTCAGAATCCAACTCTTTTAACAGTTGTAGCAAATAATGCATGCTGTTTTAAAGTGATTTTTTCTGTTTTATCGTCGTTTTATCATCTGTTTATCATCTGTTTTATCTGTTTTATCATCGTTTATTGTCTAGATCTTAATACATGTAGACTATTTTACATTACTAATCTTTAAATATAATTAGTTCATTTATACAGTAGGTGCCTGGGAAGGATGAAAGATATCTGATCCAACCACAGTCAGATTCTAATGACGTTTGAGAATTTCAGATAGAACTGACAGTTGCCAAAAAAATTAAGATTCCTATATTAATTTTAGAAATTTATCTTATTTAACCTAATTTTGGAAGAGTGGAACTGAATTAGTGTAGAAAACAGGTTTTTTTAAAAAATGAGACAATCACCTATAAAATTAAAACCAATGAGCAATTTTACTGTTGTAAAAAATGACCTGCATACCCAGTTAGCAAGGGTTCCAGGCCAACAAGACGAAATCTTATGTTCATAGATAGTAAGGTGGGGGGATAGCCATGATTAAGGACATTACCACCGTTTTAGTGTGAATTAAGGCTACAATAATCTATCAGGGAATAAAAAGGGGAAAATAAGATTCTACTCCATGATTACTTTGTTATCCATATTTAAGTTTTGTGGTAGAAGCCAGACATATGCAATCTACAAATCTCCAAATATGTTGGGACTCTAATTGGTGCCTAGCAATTTTGGAAGTTGCAGTCCAGATAGACTGTAGACTTCCAAGACTTGGAAAACTTCAGATTGGAAAAGACTCAAGACAGGTACCACAATACCACA
The DNA here is from genome assembly GCA_023053685.1 of Diadophis punctatus similis. NCBI lineage: Eukaryota > Metazoa > Chordata > Lepidosauria > Squamata > Dipsadidae > Diadophis > Diadophis punctatus. The sequence goes on along the minus strand of JALIGW010000002.1, from coordinate 82,119,380 downwards.
ATATTAATGTCGTTGCTTATTACTCTTATATTATCAGTTAACAGCTTTAATCTGAATCTTAATAAATATATGTTGCACACAAAACAGGGTGGGTGGGCAGCAGTTTTAAATGATGCAAAAAAGTCAAAGTGGGAATTGGATGCTTGTTGCAGACTATAATTATATAAAATGAAGTATCTCTACCAGTGGTGGGTTCCTACTGGTGCGGTCGACTCTACCGCACCAGTAGCGGCCAGCAGATGGCGCTATTTGCGCGTGACAGCTTATGTGCCGTCTTCACCGGTCTGTCGCACGGTGCCATCTTTTTGGGGGGAATTTTTGGGCTGATTTTGCTTCCTGTGCATGCGCGGAAGCAAAATCTCGCAAGGGGGCCCGCGTGCGAGATTTGGACGATTTTTTGCTTCCACGCATGCGCTGAAGCAAAAAAAGCGCCAAAATTGCATGCGCGTGGGCGTCCCCTCATGAGATTTTGCTTCCATGCATGCGCAGGAAGCAAAATCGTGCAAGGGGGCATGCACGCGTAGTGAGCGCATGCGCCAAAACATGGCAATGTGCACGCAGTGCACCAGTAGCGTGAAGAACAAGCAACCCTCTCTACCCTTTGGAGTATGGTTGGTTGCTGGGAGAAGGGGGATATAAACATGTATGTTCTTAACAAGTTACCATTTAGTAAATAATAGATTGTTTTGTAAGAAATGACAATTCATTATTCAACTACTATAGAAGGGTCAGAGTCAATATCGGGAGCATACTCTGCATTCAGTTAACAAATTATAAATTCAGCTCTGGGGCATAATTTTGCTAAGAAATTGAGCAAGCTCCCCTACTTGTTTTGAGTGGAAAAGGTTGAATTCCAAGAAATAAATGTTTAATTTAAATCAACGTACCAACAGCTTTATCCATCTTTAACAGAATAGCCAGGAGGCAATTAATACAGGTTATCTACAGTCAGGTCATTTAGGCAGCAATTTCACTTGGTGTAAATGTCTGGATCAAAAATACCAGAGAGAGCACTTTTTACAATGACTTGTCTCATTGCAGTACTTGCTCAGAAGATAAATATTGTGCTCAATTCATTATTTTAATATTCTCCCGGTGTGAAATGGGCAATCCAAGTGTTCAGAGCTACTCAGCCATGGCGTTTTACACAGACCTGCATTACCTGAGAAAGCGTTCATAGCAAATTTTCCCTCTTTGAGGACAGGGAATTTTTGTCTAGATTTGGGACTCTTTCTTGCCGCAATAGGTTTAATTTAATTTAATTTAATTTAATTTAATGGATTTCTATGCCGCCCAACTCCCTGAGGACTCTGGGCGGCTCACAACATGTAGATTCCATTACAGTATAAAATACAATATAAAATACAGTAGTTAAAATACAAAATACAAAAGTTAAAAAGAGTATCTCATATGTACAGTCAAGGGGGGAGACCCATATGTAATCTACTTGGTCTCACTTTCACCCCGCCTGCCGGAAGAGCCAAGTTTTTATCGCTTTCCGGAAGGCCAGCAGGGTGGGGATGGTCCTGATCTCCGGGGGAAGCTGGTTCCACAGGGAGGGAGCTCCCACAGAGAAGGCCCTCCCCCTCGGCCCCGCCAGCCGGCATTGTTTGGTCGACGGGACCTGGAGGAGGCCGACTCTGTGGGCCCTAACCGGTCGTAGGGAGGTATGCGGCAGGATGCGGTCCCGAAGGTAACCTGGCCCTGAGCCATGTAGGGCTTTAAAGGTAATGACCAACACCTTAAATTGGATCCGGAGACTAATGGGCAGCCAATGCAGCTGGCGGAGGATCGGTGTTACGTGGGTGCATCTGGGTGCACCCACCACAGCTCGCGTAGCTGCATTTTGCACCAATTGCAGTCACCGGACACTCTTCAAGGGTAGCCCCATGTAGAGCGCATTACAGTAATACAGCTGAATGATGCTCCCATTTCCCTTCTGCTATAGGAGAGTCCTGAGCTGCACTAAATATCCTTTAAATTTGATTTCCAGTTAAAAAGTAGTCAACCCAGGATATATAATTCATTTTCTGAAAATGTATAAATAGATGTCTTCACTTCCGTTCTGTTTATGGTACCATGTCTTCAGTATCAGTTTCCTCACTCAAGCTGTTATCTTTTTCTCTTTCATATAAAAGTACATGAGTTAATCTATTCATTTCTTTACCAGGTACCATATTTTAAATATGTTAGATTTAGACCTGTCTTTTACCCAGGAACTTACAGTGATGTACATAGCTTTTCTTCCACAGGTTTTCCACACAATAATCCTGTGAAATGGGTAAAGGATGAAAAAGTAATGGGGTCCAAAGGAACTCAGTGAACTTTTATGGATGAAAGTGGTCTGGAACTCGGGTTTCTCTGCTTACCTTAATCCCTGCACCACACTAGGTCTCTTGATAAGATAAAATGGTTTAGTCTCCAGCAGACAAAGAACTTGAAAGTACATTTGTCAACCCTTCAAGATAGGCCAGATTAAGAAATAGGCTCCAAGGATTTGACTGGAATTCAACCGCTGAGATACCCTACAGCAGGGGTGGGTTCCTACCAGTGCAGTCCAGTGCACAGCTCTGGTAGGGACCCGCCGATTACGCAATTTGCGTGCGACTGCTCCGGTACCGTCTTCACCGGACAGTCGCGCGCGTCGTCATCTTTTTTTAATAATTTTTCAGCTTTTTTGCTTCTGCCCATGTGCGGAAGCAAAATCTTGCCAAAATCTTGTGAGGGGACATGCGCGTGTGTGAGATTTTGGCGAGATTTTGTTTCCATGCATGCGCAGAAGCAAAATCTCACCGAAATTGCGCGGGAGGGCACGTGCACGTAGCGAGAGCGCACACACACAAAACATGGAGATGCGCGCGCAGAGCACTGGTATTGGTAAGTAAGCAACCCGCCCCTGCCCTAGAGACTGGTGTAACAGAATTTTGAAAGCCTGACGAGATTTTCCTTCTCTCCCACTTGTATCCAAGAAATTCAAGGCAGGGTCAATTAAGTTTCTTTCTAATTCTCTCTTCTTGTCCTGGGCTCAAATCATGTTTTTCTAACAAATGTGACAGTTTCCTCAAGGGCATCTCTGGTTCTCTACAACTGAAAAAACAAAAACCACTTTGCAAATGAAAGTGTTTCCTTTTTAGTAACACAGATAATTAAAACAGGTAAGAGAAAAGGAGAAGTGGGAGAAAGGCAATTTCATTTTGCCGTTGTTTTTCTTGGAAGTTGGGACCTATTTGATCATGATTTAATTTTGAAGGTGGAGCAACATTAAAGAGAATGTGAAAAGATAGGGCCTTGTGCATCACCCTTCCCAGTCATGGGGACTTGGACATTTTTTAACTCAATGTAAAATTACACACACACACACACACACACACACACACACACACACACACACACACACACACACACTGTATGTATATGTATATGTATATGTATATGTATATATATATATATATATATATATATATATATATATATATATATATATATATATATATATATATATATATATATATATATATATATATATATATATATATATGAATTTGTCTTTGGTGCATATGCTCTCAGTGTACATAAAGGAAAAGATACATTTGTCAAGAATCATGAGGTACAATACTTAATGATTGTCATAGGATACAAATAAGCAATCAGGAAACAATCAATATTAATATAAATCATAAGGATACAAGCAACAAGTTACAGTCATAAAGTCATAAGTGGGAGGAGATGGGTGATAGGAACGATGAGAAGACTAATAGTAATAGTAATGCAGCCTTAATGAATAGTTTGACAGTGGTGAGGGAATTATTTGTTTAGCAGAGTGATGGCATTCGGGGGAAAAAACTGTTCTTGTGTCTAGTTGTCTTGGTGTGCAGGGCTCTATAGCGTCGTTTTGAGGGTGGGAGTTGAAATAATTTATGTCAAGGAAAAGTAGTTATAGTTATTGCTTATGACATTCAGGGAAAGTGAAGACCCTTATTTTTAAGAGAATGGATTTTAGATCACTATCTATAATGTTCCCAAGCTTGTGTATATCAGAAAAGTTGACAGGGAAGCAAATTCTGATTTGACATATTGGAGCTTTGGTGGAGAAAACTTCCTCACTTTTTTAGGAAGTGTGACAATATCGTATATAATAGAGATGATCTCAAAGATTGTACCACCCACCTATCACATAATCTATCATTAAAGATAATACATGTCCAAGTGTTTGCACCAAGTATTTGGATGATTTAAGGGTACTTGTGTACTCTTCAGGACTGTGACAAAACTGGCCTTCTTAGAAATCTTTATCCAATCCAGATTTCTAATCTACTGCTGTCTTAAATAGTTTGTTTCAGGGGTGGGTTCCTCCCAGTTTGGACCGGTTCACCCGAACTGGTAGCGACCCGCTGGTGATGTCACGATGACGTCACCGAACCGGATTGGTCGGTGCTGGTCCGTGGGTGCCGCCATCTTTTTTTGAATTTTTTAAAAAACATTTTTGCATTTTTTAATTTTTTTCCCCTTCTGAGCATGCGCAGAAGCTGAGTCCCGGCACTGTGCATGCGGCTTTGTTTTTTTTCCGGATTTTTTGTTACTGCACATGCGCGCCCGCGCCGCGTGACCACAAGGCATGCTCACGCGGCATGGGAGGGAGCGAACTGGCAGCGAGGTAAGTTGGAACCCATCCCTGGTTTGTTTATCATGTTCACAAACTCTATATTTCTATATTCTTATGAACTACATTCTTCTGCAACCCAGGTGGAAACTTGTTAGTTTATACTTGATTTTCCTGGAGCAAAAATTTCAGTTCTGCTTTAAGCAGCTATTTATCTTGGGCATTTTGCTTTGAATGTCATATGGAATGTTGTCTCTCACTTAGTCACACCTGAATTTATTTCATCTTCCAGTTTGGATTATTGTAATGCACTCTACACATGGCTGCATGAAAACATCCAGAAGCCATCACAGATTCAGAATTGTGCAGAGCGTAAGTGATGGCTGCCCTAGGTTTACTCATGTAACACCAGAGGTGGGTTGCTCCCCATTTGGACCGGTTCTTTAGAACTAGTAGTGGGAATTTTCCCCCACTCACTGAACTGGGAGCAATCGCCGGTTGGCCACGCCCCTGAACCAGCTCTAATAGTGGCGCCTATGGTGCCACCATCTTGTTTTTGGCTTTTGTGCATGCACAGAAGCTGTTTTTTGATTCTGTGCATGTGCAGAAGCTTGGTTTTCAGCACTGCACATGTGCATGCGCTCGCACGGCACGGCTGCATGGCGCATAATGCGTGCATGCCCACACAGCATGGGAGGAAGCAAACCAGTGGCGAGATAAGTTAGAACCCAACCCTGTGTAACACCTCTGCTGTGCGAACTACACTGGCTCCCAGTTTACTTCTGGATGCAGTTCAAGGTACTGGTTGTCATTTGGAAAGCCCTATGAGGCCCAGGACCAGATTATCTGTGGGACTGCCTCTCCCTAAGGACTGCTACCTGTCCTACCAAATCAGATAGGGTGGGCACACCGCTAGTCCCTTTCCTTGCCATCTAATGGGAACTAGGAAGGTGGCTTATCCATTGTAGCCCCTCTCCTATAGATTGTCTTCCTGAAGTTCAGCAGGCCTCTACCCTCCAAGCTTTCTGAAAAGCACTAAAGATCTGGATTTCCTCTCTCCCTCCCTCCTCCACCCTCTGACACACACACACACACACACACACACACACACACACACACAGAGAGAGAGAGAGAGAGAGAGAGAGAGAGAGAGAGAGAGAGAGAGAGAGAGAGAGAGAGAGAGAGAGAGAGAGAGAGAGAGTTTTGGTGAGCATAAAGCACTGGGCTGTGACTACCTACTATTTGTCTTTTTAAGATTGTCTTTGACGGAATAAGAATTTACGGTTAGAGGTGATAAGATCTTTTTCCCTTGAATCTAATCCTTATCAAAATAAAGCCCGAGAATATAAGTCTAAGTAAGAAAATATTTATTTCAGTATAAAAGAATATAAAAATCAATAATCTTAATAGCTACATCTCTGCAATCTAAAACACGTCCTCCTTCGGAGAGGACACAGGCAGAAGAGAAAGAATGATACAAAGGAATGTTGTACATGCGCAGATCACTCATCACGTGACTGCTTTGCTAGGAATCTCTGAATATCATAGAGTACAGTATATGAGCACAGCTGACAATCAAAATTCACATCATGACAGTCTTATTACCTACACAAGGCACAAAAGCATTCCTAAAAATGAAACTGATGTGGTTATTGCTTTATGTTGTAGAATGTCAGGCAACCATTTAATATATTTTAGAAAGTTAGAAAACTTTAAAACCAAGTCTAAGAGAGAATCTGGTGGGTACCAAAGAAGGCGCCTTTATTTTATTTTATTTATTTTTTATTTATTTTGTCAAGTGCGTGTTAGTAATATACCTAGATATAACATTGTTTATATACATAAGATGGGTACTGATAAGAGGGAACATTAGGACAGGGACGGTAGGCACGCTGGTGCACTTATGCAAGCCCCTTACTGACCTCTTAGGAATTGGGTGAGGTTAACAGTGGACAGTCTGAGGGTAAAGTTTTGGGGGGTCTGGTGACAAAACCACAGAGTCAGTTATATGAGCCTTTAGACACTGACACTGATACCTAATGTTGTAATCAACAAAACAAGCTAATATAGCAATAGCAATAGAATTTAGACTTATATACCACCCCATAGTGCTTTACTGCATAGTGCAGTTATTACAGGTACAACATTGCCCATTACAAAATATCCATGCTCCTTAATGTGTGCATAGCTCTAACAATTCACACACAATAGATACATTTGCTTTCAGGATTTTCCATGTAGGTCACTGTTGGAGATAAATAATGTTGCCTTTGTGTTGGGAGAGGATATGATAGATGGATTTCTTTCTTTCTTTCCCAACAGTGCCTTTAATCTGTAAAGAAATATAGCTTTTGACCAAGAGGTCCCTTTTCTATGTAAAAGAACAAAGCAAAGTGCCTTGCTTTTATCAAGTGTTCATGAATAGACAGCTCAGTAAAAGCAGTGTAAAGGTGATGTTGACTTTTGAGTATTTTCCTGATCCCCAAAATGATAGGTTTGGAGGTGACATAGAGTTGAGGCCAAGGTTAAAAGCAATCGCCCAATAAGACACATAATAATGCAGTTTCTATATAATCTTAAATGCTATTGTGGCTATGAAAATTTAAAAAATAGTTTCATTCAGGGAACTACAGCTTGAAGAATTAGGTCTGGAAAGATTCTTATGTTCCCATTCCCATTTTTCAAGCTCTCATGCTCTACCAATGGATATGCTCTGAAAGTTTTAAAATCCTTATTTGGTTAGATGATATTGATTGTGAAGTAAGGAACTTAACATTGTGTGACTTTTAATACATAGCTTGCTATTTGGAAGAAAAAGGACAACTTCTAGGAACACGGAAGTTGTCTTTTCCTAATATTTAGACTGACGCCATCTCAATACTAATGACACACAAATACTCTTTATTTTGGGAAGTGGTGCAGCAAACCGAATAGCACCAGGTGGTTACAGGTATTTTCTTTAAATATTCTTACAATGCCCTTGACTCAGAATTATTTTGCACCAATTTGGATAGTTATGTAGAAAACCACCAAAGCATTGCAAGCACACAAGTAAAAAGACCAAGTAAGAAATCCCCCAGAGCAGGGGCAGGTTCCTAATTTTTTTACTACCACTCTGTGGGCGTGGCTTTTTTGTGGGTGTGGCTTGCCAGCCATGTGACTGGGTGGGCGTGGCTTCTTGGACTGCTGAAGGGAGGGGAACTGAGATAGGTCCTGCTGCCCATTCCCCCTCCCCTCAGCAGCTCGAGAAGCCTCGAACGTGCAAAAATGCTTAGGATCATCACCGCACATTCGTGGCTTCTCGGACTGCTGAAGGGAGGGGAATGGAGATAGCTCCTGCCGCCCGTTCTTTCAGCATCTCACGTCTCCCTCAGCCATCCTCCCCTGCTTGGACTCACTGTGGGGTAGGAAGGCAGCGCATGAGCAATGCTGGAAACTCGGCTTCTGGGCATGAGTAGAAGAAATTTTTTTTAAAAAATCACTTTTTTTTCCAAAAAACTGGCGGCACCCAGGCACCGGCAACCGACTGCACCGGTACTATGACGTCACCAATGGGCCGCTACCAGTGCTATAGAGTGGACCGCACTGGTAGGAACCCACCACTGCCCCAGAGGATATTTTCTTCAGGACTCCTTAATCCTGAAGCCATTCCTGCCTAATTTATATCGTAATTTTCATATTTGTGTTCTGGTTTTATTCTATTCCATTCTATCTTTTAGCTAGCAATATTTTTATTCTCTCTCTCTCTCTCTCTCTCTCTCTCTCTCTCTCTCTCTCTCTCTCTCTCTCTCTCTCTCTCTCTCTCTCTCTCCCTCCCTCCCTCCCTCCCTCCCTCCCTCCCTCCCTCATCTCTCTCTCCTATCTATCTATCTATCTATCTATCTATCTATCTATCTATCTATCTATCTATCTATCTATCATCTATCTATCTCTATCTCCACCGTTTTGTAAAAAGAATTGTTATTACCAACACCTGCTTCAAATAATTTAAATGCTGGCTCTATACCTTGAATGCATCAGATGGACAACATCAGAATTAAGTGACTACATAATAGGAAACAGAATAGCAGTAGCACTTAGACTTATATACTGTATCTCAGTGCTTTACAGCCCTTTTTAAGTGGTTTACAGAGCCAGCATATTGCCCCCAACAATCTGAGTCCTCATTTTACCGACTTTGAAAGGATGGAAAGCTGAGTCAACCTTGAGCCAGTCAGGATCAAACTGCTGGCAGTCATCAAAATTAGCCTGCAATACTACATTTTAACCACCATGCCACCACAGCTCTTATGAAGATGGAGAAATGCAGTCCTATCAGTCAGGATACTTCCAGGTTCTCAGTGTTGAACACATTGGTGTCAAATACATTGGTGAAACTTAGAAAATGAAAGAAACATGTGCCAGCAGGAATTGACCTGCCAGAATAGGAAATCAAAGTAAGAAACATTTTATTATGCTAACATGTAAAAAAAAAGTATTTTGAAAACCAAAGAAATAAAATATTCTCAACATTTCAAGAAGGAAATCTATCATAATCAGGAGGAAATGGAGGATGAAAGCTTTGGACCACAAGAAGGATGTATGCTGACTGAATGTAGACTTTCATCATTAAGCAAGAAAGCATAAGAAAAGATATTTAACTCAATAACATCACCAAATGGATAGAAACAAGAAAGGGGAAATTATGTTTTTAAGAACTATCAAAGAAATCGCAGTAAAATGTACAAGAGATTCTAAAAGTAATCTTGGAAAAGATCTAGGAAAGTCAGATGAAATTAAAAGAAGATAGAAATACTTTATTGAAACCCTTTACAAATAGGATTATACAGTGTTAGAAACATTTGTAGGGAGAAAATATAATCAGGGATTAACTCCACTATAAAGTAAAGTATGAGAAGCAATAGTTCAGGTATCACATAGATAAGCACCAGGCATAGATAAATAACACTGAACTGTTTAAAAATGCAGGAGAAGAGGCAATTAAAATTTTAACAGCTCTATATCAACAACTATTGGAAGAAAATTTGATAACCTAGAGATTGAAAAAGTTGGTGTTTATATCTATACTGATGGACTTGTAAGCAAACATCCTGTTTAAGGAGAAAAAATAAAACTATAGACAGAAATAGAAATGCCAAATGAAAAATTGGATTCAGAAAAGGTAGGAGGACATAAGCTATATCTAATGGTCAACCCCCCCAAAAAAACGGATTAAAGAGAGAACAAAATAATTTAAGATAGATTTTCACTTTACTGATCTTTGCTTTATTGATTATGTAAAGCTAATGGATACACCAGATCATTTGATCATTCTTCTGAGGAAGTTTTATAACAAGACAGAAACTGCTGTAAGAACTGAGTTTGGAAAAATAGTGGTTTGGAGCAGTGGTGAATTCCAATTTTTTTTACTACCAGTTCTGTGGGCGTGGCTTGGTGGACATGGTGTGGCTTGATGGGCGTGGCAGGGGAAGGATATTACAAAATGTCCATTCCCACCCCATTCTGGGGCCAGCCAGAGGTGGTATTTGCCGGTTCTCCGAACTACTCAAAATTTCCACTACCGGTTCTCCAGAACCTGTCAGAACCTGCTGGATTTCACCTCTGGTTTGGAGTTTGTAAGACTTCAGCTGCTTGATTCCTATAACTAAACTATTTCGAGAAACCTACTTCCAGACTTCAACCCACTCTTCTGCTTTGGCTGTAATGATAACTTGAAATTTTGCCAAATCATATTTGTCACAGTCCATGATTCTTTATCCCTCCCACCCATGCCAAGAAGGTAAGTCCCAATTACCTTTCACCTGGTCCATTTCCCCCTTGCAATTGACACCATGTAGTTGGAGTGAGGGAGAGAGGGAGGGAGGGAGGGAGGGAGGAAAGAAAGAAGGAAGGAAGGAAGGAAGGAAGGAAGGAAGGAAGGAAGGAAGGAAGGAAGGAAGGAAGGAAGGAAGGAAGGAATTTTCATTCAAAGAAACTCAAAATGAAAAGTATGGATTCATGTTAAATGTTAAGAAGACAAAGTGCTTAGTGAATTCACAGCTGAGAGTCAAGAAGTGATAGATAGTTTTGTTTTCTTGGACTCAATAACAGTTACATCTGGCCAGTTTGCTGGAGAAGGAAAGAGGAGATTAATCTTTGGGAGGGAAGCAACAACAAAATGACATGATCATGAAGGATAAGGATATCCAAAAGATCAGAATAGTTAAAACAATGGTTTTTCCGCTGGCAGTATATGTCTATGAATGGTGGACATTGAAAAGGGCAAGGGAAAAGATATATTCCTTCAAATTGCGTATTTGTAAATGGTTACTAAGAGTACCAGGGGAACCAATCAATCAGCCCTGACCAAAATGAACACTGACAGCTTCCTTGAGATGATGACCAGCGGGACAAATTCACATGCTTTGGGAATATGATGTGAGCAGATGATTGATTAGAAAAAGAACTATGCTTGGCAAGGTTGAGGAAGGGAAAACAATAGATAAGGTGGATAGATGAGTTCAAGATGATTGCCTGAATCTCATTGGAAGATCTTTGGATTATTATTGAGAACAAGGTAAAGTAGTGGCCATTTGTCCATAAAGTTGCCAGGGTTCAAGCCCCAACTTAATGACACCTATCTAACTGTACAATTGTTATACCAAAGCCTCTTTGTCCTAGATCAGTGGTGGCAAACCTATGGCATGCATGCCAGAGGTAGAGCCCTCTCTGTGGGCACATGTGCCATTGCTGTGCCAAGTGCCAACAGCAGCAGCAGAGCCGCAGTGGCGCCAAGAGCTGGCCGACCAAGAAGAAGTCTTCTCCAGCACGAGAGAAGTCCAGCTCTAAAAGCAATGGGCAGTTCACGCTGCCTGTCGTCTCCAGCTCGGCTTCCTCTTCTTCGTCCAGCTCCAATTCTTTGGGCCTGACGCCAGGCAGAGCAGCCTTGAGCAACTCAGTGGGCACAGGGGGCGCAGCATCAGGGTCGGCCTCTTAAACTGCCTCACTGAGTAGCGCTCCGTCGGCTGCTGGAGGCTCTGCAGGTTGGTAGTGGAAGGAAGGCCACGCCTATTCTCTTTCCTTATGCCCTTTGGTAGGGGGGAGGGGGAAAGTGATTCCCGACGGAGTTGGAACTGGGAAGCAGGGGTGACATGCTTTGGAGCCATGCAGGGGAGGGGACGGCAAGGAACGGTGGGCAGCGGAAGGCGTTCTTTGCGAATGGAAGCATAGTGGCCCCTCTGCCCAGCAGCCCAATGGCAGTGCTTCCTCCTTCCCCTGTCTGGGGTAAGGCGGGTGGCTCACATGCGGCATGAGGGTGCGGTGCAGCTGTGTTGGCACTTTGCAATAAATAAGTGGATTTGGGGTTGCAGTTTGGGCACTCGGTCTCTAAAAGGTACACCATCACTGTCCTAGATAGTGTTATAATATGTGTGGCCTAACCCAAAACATTTTGTTTATCTACAGCATGCTGATCCAATTGTTCAAACGGTGGCCCCACGTGATTTTCCAAAAGTTAATTTTCTGGCATGAAAGCCATTTGCGCTATTCAAAATGTGGTCTAGCTTGAAACATTTTGGAATTTTCTGGAACATTCCTTTCCAGGAATGGAAGTTTTTACACATATTTACGCTGTCATATACATACACACAGTCATATTGCACATATGCCCCGAAATGTACATGTAGACACTCAGAATTATTAACATAGAAAACTTGAATTAAAATTGTACTGTGGCATTTCCTTTGAGGTGTTACTTATCAATGTAAGTAACACATACTTAGAGAATAAATTATGTAATTTCTTACAGAAGAAATTTCCTTTTAACTCTTCTGACAGGGGTCAGCAATTTTCTTCTATCTAGGGGCCAGAGACCTGGTCTATGAGTAGAGGGCAGGCCATGATGGCTGTATAACTAATAACTAATTATTATAAATTATGAATACCAAGTATTTTATTTTAGTACTATTATGTCTTACGGGAGCCAGTTTGGTGTAGTAGATAAGGCACCAGACTAGAAACCAGGAGACTGGCCGTTCTAGTCCTGTCTTAGACACAAAACCTACAGGCTGACTTTGGGTCTCTCAGCCTTAGAAAGAAGAAGGCAATGGCAAGCCGTGTCTGAAAAACCTTGCAAAAAACCTGCAGGGATTAGTACAGGCAGTCATCAGAAATCAACACTCTAAAATACAGATACGCTCACCAAAGTACACAGGCAAATGTCTTAAGGACATGGCAACTTGTGTGAGGCTTGGTGTTGTTGCTTGAAAGCAGTGAGGGGATAAGCCAGGTATAGGCTTTGGTTGCTACTTCTCCTTCCACTATCACCCTTTTCTGTCTCTTTCCATGTGGCTCCACAATCCTATGTTCTCCTTCTCCATTTTTCAGGCTGGTCTAACCAGGCTCATCTATGTGCCTCACTCACTGGACAGCAGGGAAAGGGGCTTGCAGAGATTGTGAGAGGAAAAACTACTGTGGTTGCAGTCTCTTTCTTGGCTCACATGACCCATGCTAGGAGTGCCACCATTTCATATTTCTGCCACCATTTCATATTTCTTCTCTGCCTCAGAACCTGTTTCTTGTCAGTGCTGGGTGAGAGACTTGTTGCTCTGTTGAAGTGGCTGCGGAATCCCTCACCAAAATGGATGAGTGCTCTCTTCTTTTTTCTTGGACGAATGCACTGGCATTTCGGAGGACTCAGTGGGTCAAACCATGGATTTCTTTTTTAGGGAAAGAGAGGAAGATGTTGCCAAAGGAGAAAATGAAGGTGTGCTTTGTGGAGTCTTGCTGGTGCCTCTTGTGGTTGGGGGAAGAAATGCTTATGGAGGGATGAGGAAGAGACTCCAGTAACTGAAGCAGTGGTGGGTTTCAAATTTCTTTGCTACCGGTTTGGTGGGCATGGCTATGTGGGGGGGCATGTGACTGAGTGGGCATGGCCAACTTGACATCACTCACGCCCACACCCACTCAGTCACATGACCCCCCCACCTAGCCACACCCAGGAAAAGGTAGGAAAATTTTTGGAATTTCCACCTATCTATCACCATCCTCCCTTCGCCAGTCACCCACATTTTCCCTTCTTTAGCGACCCCAGCCCTAGCCCCGCTTCCTCCCCCACCACCACCTCTTTGTTCGGGCTGCTTATCTTCCACGGCGGCTGGTCCAGAGTCTGGAAGGCAAGCTGACTGGAGTTTTCGGCAGCCCCTCAGCCAGCCGCTGCTGCTAGAAAGTGGCTGGCAAAGAAGCCTCCCAGGCGCCGCCTCTTTGAGAGTCACCGAACACCACCAGAGGTTGCGAAAAAAGCTGCTGCTGTGCCGTCGCCGCCATGTTCTTCATGCATGCGCATCCCATTGGACTTACAAGGCAATGGGATGCGCGTGCGTGAAGAACATGGCGGTGATGAACATGGGGGGGGGATGAGCGAGCAGCAACTGGGACACCAGTTTGGGGGCATGGCCAGCCGGCCATTGCTACCGGTTCTGTGACCTTGGCCAAATTTCCTCCAACAGTTCACACGAACCCATGCAAAACGGCTGAATACCACCTCTGAACTGAAGGTAGACTATAAATATATAAATATATCTACATACAGTAGATATATTTATATATTTATAAAAAATATACAGGTATATATTTATATACAGTTTTGTAGTACTGTCCAAATTGTTACAATTTATTAAAATACCTCAGTTCTACATTTGACCTGAGATAGAATTACAAGCTGGATTATTATTATTTTTTAGGACCACTGTGATCATAACGATGACATTTCTTTTTGGGACTATATAAGCCAGATGGTTTTGAGTGGGGGCCCAGATCTGTCTCAAAGACAAAAAGATCACTGCCTTATTAGTCAGAAGAGACTCACCAGGACAGTTTCTGCTGTGTTGGTTTTTCTCTGAGGTTTGAAAACTCGGCAGGCCCACAGCAGAGCTAGATTAGCAAGCTCACAAATTGGTCCCTGGTTTACCAAGTCTGTTTTTAGTGCATTCCAGAAATCCCTTGTTGAGGGGAAACTCCAGATTTGCCTTGAAATGTTGTTTAAGGCAAAAAACATTGGCAGTTTTCCTACACCAAAGACAGATGAAGCAAAGCTGTTAAATATGTAACAGTGTGAGGGAAAAATGAGTTTGCTAATCAATGCAATGCTCTGTTATTAATGGAAATATAATAATCAGTGCCTAGCTGTGATCTCTGAATATTCATGGTCTTTTGAAAGCATTAGGCCTTCCTTTTTTCCATTAAAATGCTATTTTATAACAGTTAAGCTTTAACAGAAATTATTTATTAGCCAATTTATGAGGCAATTTTCAGATCTGAAGTGCTTTTCATATTGCTTTATTTGAACTGCAGCAGCACAACTTATATGCACATTGCATAGTATCTGTCTGCCTGTCTGTCTGTCACTTTATCCATCCTCTCTCTCTTCATTTCATAAATGGTAGCGGATTCCATTTTTTCTACTTAATTTCTTAGACTTTATTTCTACTTAATTTCTCAGAATTTATTTCTATTTAATTTCTCAGAAAAACCAATTTAATAAAAACTTCTAGTAAACTGAAAGCCTCGGTGTTGGCATAGCTTTATTTCCAGATCTATGTGATTACTAAGAGTCAACATCGACTTGATGGCACATAATCAATAAATATCAGTGTATTTATTTATTTAAAACATTTATATATATGCCCACCTTATATCAAACACTGGGTAGCTACAATTAAAAGAACATTAATAATAAAACAACAGAATGTATGCATCTATTAAACTCAAATCAACTAATTCAAATCAAGACATGAAAACACATTTTGATTTCCTGTGGATATTAGTAGAAAAATATTGGGTCTGTTTTGGGTTTACTATCCAGGCTTGATTTGTACTTGGGGGATCAGGAGATTGTTACATTGTTGTGAGACTTCTTGTTTTTCCTTTTTCTTCAGAAATAAAGCACAATCTCATTAAGATCAATGGATATTATTTTCACCACAAAAATCTTTTCTGATGTTTCTGTCACACACACATGCCTCTATATTTCTATGTCTGTCTGCCTGTCTATCTATCTATCTATCTATCTATCTATCTATCTATCTATCTATCTATCTATCTATCTATCTATCTATCTATCTATCTATCTATCTATCTATTATCTATCTATCTATCATCTATCATCTATCTATCTATCTATCTATCTATCTATCTATCTATCTATCTATCTATCTATCTATCTATCTATCATCTATCTATCTATCTATCTATCTATCTATCTATCTATCTATCTATCTATTATCTATTATCTATCTATCTATCTATCTATCTATCTATCTATCTATCTATCTATCTATCTATCTATCTATCTATCTATCTATCTATCTATTATCTATCTATCTATCTATCTATCTATCTATCTATCTATCTATCTATCTATCTATCTATCTATCATCTATCTATCTATCTATTATTTATTATCTATCTATCTATCTATCTATCTATCTATCTATCTATCTATCTATCTATCTATCTATCTATCTATCTATCATCTATCATCTATCTATCTATCTATCTATCTATCTATCTATCTATCTATCTATCTATCTATCTATCTATCTATCTATCTATCTATCTATTATCTATCCATCTATCCATCTATCCATCTATCCATCTATTATCTATCTATCTATCTATCTATCTATCTATCTATCTATCTATCTATCTATCTATCTATCTATCTATCATCTAATGTGATTAGGTGGAAAATGTAGAAATCATAAAACAGGACAGTCATGTCAAAGGTAACAGTAGAGTCTACGATTAACCCCCCCCTCCCCATTTCTTAGATTCATACTAAATATCAAGTTTTTTTAAAAAAAATGCAAAATCTCTTCAAACTCAACTCAGAACAACCATTTCAGAAAAATATATAGGAACTAGTTGTTGTGAAGGTTTTTTGAACTAGAATTAGATGGGGCCAAGAGCCTGGGACTGCATGAAGTGGATTTGCCAGCAAATTTCATAGTAAGCATTTCTTTAAAATAAGTTGACTTTTGCTGTTTAAGCTAGATATGCCTGTCAGTGAAGTCTGTCTTCCCCCAAGCAAAAACAAGATCAGATGATTTTTATATCCACAGGGGTCCACTCAGCACCTCTGGCTAATAAATGCTTTGTCCACCTTAACAATTCATTTCCCTCATCAATATTCTTAGCACTTCACTTTTTCCTGCTGCCTGGTCTCAGCAGCTTGCAAAGTGGTTCCTTGTCTATAAGTGCAGTTGGCATAAATTGAGAATGACTAAAATGCAGCTTGAGATCCATGTCTCTCTGAGTGTGTGTGTGTGTGTTGTGTGTGTGTGTGTATACGTGTGCACGCTCATGTCTTCTTTTTTGTTCTAGAAGGTTGTATTTGGCAACTGCTTAGAGCCTTAGACTGTCAGCAAACCTAGACATCAGCTTGGAAAAAATACCCAGACTCACAAAAGAGAACACATAGGCAGGAATGCCAAAGTGACATTTCAAAGAAAATCAAGCATGCATATCAGGAAATGATAGTATCACTGTTCTAAGCCATCTCTTAACATCAGGAGACATGCCTTTTGATTGCTGAAAAGGGAAGGGAAGGAATGAACCCCACCCCATCTTGTCATTTGAAAAGATCCTCAATATTTTAGGCAAAAACAAAATGAGCATAAAGAAGCCCCACCCACATCCTACCAAAGTAAAAGATGATTACATTAACCACAAAGAGACATCTGACAAATTAGTAGCCTCAGATACCAATTGCCAGATGTTATTTTAAGGGGTTATTTGTATTTGTATTTGTTTATTTGTCAAGCATATATGATTATAAGCAAAGTTTAAACAGTAAAACATGATCGAATATATATATATATAATATTACAAGCATGAATAAGAGTAAAAGAGGTATGAATATATGGGTACATTAGGACAGGAACGGTAGGCATGATTGTGCGCTTATGCACGCCCCTTACCGACCTCTTAGAAATGGGGAGAGGTCAATGGTATATAATCTGAGGTTGAAGTTTTTGGGGTTTGGGGAAGAAACTACTGAGTCACGTAAAGTGTTCCAGGCATTGACCACTCTGTTGTTGAAGTCAAATTTTTTGCAATCAAGTTTGGAGCGGTTTACATTAAGTTTGTATCTATTGTGAGCTCGTGTATTATTACGGTTGAAGCTGAAGTAGTCGATAACAGGTAGGACATTGTGGCAGATAATTTTGTGAGCTACACTTAGGTCAGAACGAAGGCGGCGTAGTTCTAAATTTTCAAGTCCCAAAATTCCAAGTCTGGTTTCATAAGGTATTCTGTTGTGAACAGAGGAATGCAATACTCTTCTTGTGAAGTATTATCAGGAATACAGATGCCCATGACCACAATCGAGCCCAATTCTTCAGTGCTCCCACTATAGTTTTATATATATTTATGGCCCCCTTTCTTCTCATGTGGTCTGACCTTTATACTTCGTCTGGACCATGTTTCTTGGAAAATATTCTATCCTAGGCTTACATCTTGCTTAACCTCTAGCTATTCTACAGTTCTCTGATTTATTATGCAGCCCTCCAGCAGCCAGCCAGAACAAAGGCTGAATGTGACTCTGGAACAAGACTGACTTGGAGGTTATCTGTATATGGAGGAGAAATGGAGAAATTCATCAGATTTTTTTGTTTCTTTCCTCCTTTTTTTACAGGTACTTACACCACAACTAGTCTGTTACTTGGAGGCAAAATTAAAGTGAAAAGACCAATCCGATGATCATTTTTCTGAGTGGAAAAAATCTAATTGTCTCAACCTTCTGATGGTCAAGACTCAAGATCATTTAAAATGTTGAAGCTTTCTCCAAATTGACCATTTGGTGCCGTATAAACCAGTGGTGTTTTAAGGATTAAAAATGGCTCTTCTTGATTTGGAGTAATAAGAAGGAGAGAAGGTAACACACAAGCAGTCTTAGAAGATTGTTACTATAACCTGACTCAATAAAGTACAGCTATAGCCTTCAGTTTCTTGATCTGGTCTACCTTGTAGGGCTGGCGACTATCCATTAAAAAGGAACCTGAAGTTTAGACTTCAAAAATGATGGTGATGATTCTAAATAAAACAAGGAACAGTATTTTGATAAGTAATGATAATTCTGCATTTTTAGAATTGTAGAAAACTTGGAGCATTTAAAATTAGCTTTTAATACAAAGTTCTTGTATTTTCCTGTTCTAGTTTTATTCCTACCAACTTTTCCCTTTCCATTAGAAAGAGCAATTTGTTTCTTCTGCATACTCTAAGAATTCTTTGTTGGGAAAAAGATATAATAACCGTGTATCTTATAGATATTTATTCTGTCTTATTGAATTCAGTAGTACTCACAGGAATTCAGGAGGTGTAAAAATTTAATAAAGTCAATGAATCTCAGATGGCAACTATAATCAAGGAAGCACTATTTAAAATGTGCTTTTCTTCCCAAACTTCAGGAAATGTTGGTCCATCTTTGCTAGCAGATAAGGCTGAAATTTAATACTGGGGAAGCTTCCATATTCATCTCCATTGATTTATTTCACTACTTTGATCTCCATGCTTTTGTCACCTAATCTGCAGCCAAGTGTCAGAAGAGGGTATCTGGCAATATTATTCACAGCCAGGCAATGTCTTTTTTATTTTCATTGATTGAGCACTAATTGTTTGGAGATGGTTTGTTGTTCTTGTATTGAATGATTGAAAACTGTTATATCTGCTCCATATGAATACTGGAATGTGGTGTCTAATCCCCTACTATAATCCTTGTCTGCTTCACCAGCCACTATGAGGTATTCCCTAACTGAATTTGAAAGTATCAATAAATGAAAACAATTTCTTCAGAGATAATTCATTCCCTCCAATCTAAGCTCCTCTTAAATTCAAATTCTCAATATGACACAGGGAGCAATAGCTTTTATTTTATTTTTTAAATTGTTTTATTTGTCAAGCACATATTAGATAACATATATAGGTGTAAACATGATTTGAATACATGAAATGAATACGAATAAAAGGGAACATTAGAACAGGGACGGTAGGCACGCTGGTGCGCTTATGCATGCCCGTTGGGGTGAGGTCAACAGTAGACAGTCTAAGGTTAAAATTTTGGGGGTTTGGGGATGAAAGCACAGAGTCAGGTAGTGCATTCCAGGCATTGACCACTCTATTGCTGAAGTTGAATTTTCTGCAATTGAGTTTGGAGCAGTTTACTTTAAGTTTGTATCTATTGTGTGCTTGTGTATTGTTTTGGTTAAAGCTGAAGTAGTCATTGACAGGAGGGACATTGTAGCAGATAATTTTATGAACTACGCTTAGGTCATATCAAAGGCGGTGTAGTTCTAAGTTGTCTAAGCCCAAAATTTCAAGTCTGGTGGCATAAGGTATTCTGTTGAGAGCAGAGGAGTGGAGGACTCTTCTCGTGAAATATATTTGGACACGTTCAATTGTATTAATGTCTGATATGCAGTGCAGGTTCCAGACAGATGAGCTGTATTCGAGATTTGGTCTAGCAAATGTTTTGTATGCTCTGGTTAGTAGTGTAATATTACCGGAGAAGAAGCTACGCAAGATTAGGTTTACAACTCTTAATGCCTTTTTGGCAATGTTGTTACAGTGGGCTTTGGCACTTAGATCATTAGATATGAGTACTCCAAGGTCCTTGACATAGTGAGGGTCATCTACAAGGTCATGTCCACTCAACTTGTATTTTGCGTTCTGATTCTTTTTGCCAATGTGTAAGACAGAGCATTTGTTGGTTGAGATTTGAAGTTGCCAATTGTTTGACCATACTGACACAAAGTCTAGGTCTTTTTGAAGGGTAGCAGCATTGTCGGTGGTGTTAAATAGTTTTACATCATCGGCGAAGAGAACACAGTTGCTTATAATATGATTGCAAAGGTCATTTATGTAAAGTATAAAGAGTGTTGGTCCTAGAACGCTGCCTTGGGGGACACCGCTGTTAACAGGTGCAGGATTTGATAGAGACCTCCCTATTTTGACCACTTGTTATCTGTTTGACAGGAACGCAGCAATCCAATTATGTAAGGGTTCAGAGATGCCATAGGATTTTAGTTTTAGAAGTAGTTTGTCATGTACCACTGAATCAAAGGCTTTACAGAAGTCTATGTAAATTGTGTCTATTGCTTTGCCCTGATCAAGTTGTGTAGTCCATATGTTTTTGCAGTGTAGAAGTTGTAGATTACAGGATATTTTTTTTCTGAAATCAAATTGTTTGTTAGAGAGTAGGTTATTTGTTTCTAAGTGGAGGGTAATGGATTGGTTTATGATTGATTCCATGACTTTGCAGTGATGCAGCATAACGAGATTGGTCTGTAATTTTCAACTAGGCTGGGGTCTCCCTTTTTGAAAATAGGGGTGACTGTGGCTAGTGACCATAGGTTTGGTAAGGAGCTGGTCCTGAAAGATTTTTCAAAGATTATGCTTAGAGGTACAGCTATGGTAGTGGAAAGCTTTTTTAAGAAGTATGCACATAGTCCATCAGGTCCAAAAGGCTGCATAGTGCCTTTTCAATGCTATCTTATTTATGTTAGATAGTTGTAATTATTTATGGTACGACTAGGAAATGTTGGGCATAAGCCATTGCTGTTTATAAAGACTGAGCTGAAGAATGCGTTAAAGTGGTTGGCTTTGACTGCTTCATCATTACATTCTTTACCGTTTGGTCCTTTTAGGGGTGGGATGGATCTCGAGTCTTTAAGCTGGTTGTTTACAAAATTATAGAAGGCATGGGTGGATTTCAGAAGGTTTTCTTCTTGATTGATGTGATAATTGGTACATGCAGTCTTTATTTGGTGGCATATATTTTTGTAGCCAGTTTTATTCTTTTGCCAAAGATATTTTTTTTTTATTGGAGCTATTTGTTTTTCCTGGTTTTGGTGGTTATTAGTGGTACATACTGTATAGTTTAATAACTCTTTTGATTTCAAGCAAAAAATGTTATAATGGTCTTCGGCAGTGTTATAACAGTTTGGCAGCCAGAGAATAGAATTTGCCAATCAAGAGATGAGAGGTCCATGTCTATGAGATCATAGTTGGCTTTTTTGAAGTTGTAATTGGGTATCCCATCATTATGGTGATTTTTGTAAGGGCGTATATTAAGACAAAAGTCAGTCATGCTGTGGTCACTGTTGGAAAAGGGTTCTTTTATTTGTAGTCCATAAATTGAGTTTGAACTGTTGCAGAAGATGAGATTGAGGCAGTTGTTGAGCCTAGTATTGTTAGTTATTAGTTGATCTAGTCCCAGATTAGTAACAGCATTGTATAGGGTTGCATGGATGGGTTCAGTTGTATATTCATTTAGGGTCCAATTAATAAGAGGTAGATTGAGGTCACCAAGAAAGATAAGAGGGTATGGGCAGGAGGCTGCCTATGTTAGTGTGAAGTTAACTTGTTTGCATGTGCAATGTCGTAATCAGGGGCTCTGTAACATAGTAGGAAGCGATTTGTGGTATTTAAGGACAATTCACAGACGATGGTTTCATGAAGAGCGAGTTCATGTGTAACTTGAATATTTTTTAGGTTTAGTGACTTTTTATAGAAGATAGCTACTCCACCACCTCTGCGGGTTTCACGATCTAGACCAGTAAACATGATAGTCTCTTACTGTGATAATGGAGTCAGGGAGGGATACATTTAGCCATATTTCACAGACAAATATAATGTTGAATGTAGCAGTATTTAATAAGAGGAGGAATTCGGGCATTTTGTTTACGATGCTTCTTGCATTTATTAGCTTGCATTTAAGGTCAGTAATGGTTGGTATTGAGGAAGTAAGGGATGTGCGTCAGTAATGGGTTGCAAATCCCATTGCTACCGGTTTGCACTCTCTCTCTCTCTCTCACACACACACACAACACTTCTGCGCATGCGCAGAAGCATCTGGGGCAGATGGGCGGAGCCTCCCATTGCCGCCGCTACTGGTTTGTGGATCTGGGCCATACTGGTAGCAACCCACTGCTGCTGTGCGTACCTAGTTTTGGATGAAACGAACTTCCGATAGGCCCGTTGGGTCCATTTTCCACCATCCACAGGCTCCGGAGGCTTTCTTGAAGCACGAGGAAGGCGAAAATGACCTCCCCTCACCCTTCAGAAGGCTGAAAATCAGCTGGCCAGCACGCACATGCGCGCTGGAGCTGATATAGGGCAACGTCTTGCGTGCACTCAGATATGGCTCCACGTCAGAGGTGGGTTCCTGCCGGAGCTGCCCAGTGCGCAGCTCCGGTAGGGAGTGGCAGATTGCGCAACCGCTCCGGAGCCCTCTCTGCCGATCCATCGCGCGCGTTGCCATTTTTTCCTGTGAATTTTTGGCTGATTTTGCTTCTGTGCATGCGCGGAAGCAAAATCGTGCTGAAATCTCTCTCTCACGCGTGTCCCCTCGCAAGATTTTGGTGAGATTTTGCTTCCACGCACGCACAGAAGCAAAATTGTGCGAGGGGGTGTGCACGCATAGCGCGCACGCGTGCCCGAAGTGTGGAGATGCGCGTGCAGCGCACCAACACCAGTAAGGCAGCAACCCGCCGCTGCTCCGCGTGCCATCTGTGACATGCGTGCCATAGGTTCGCCATCACAGGCTTAGATATTCATGATCCCCTACTGTAATCCTGGTCTGCTTCACTGTCAGTGATTTTCAGTTGCCAAGCACTCACATTTTGATTATGTGACTGGATGATGCTGCAATGGTTGTAAATGTGAAAACCCATCATAAGTCACTTTTTCCTTACTTTGATTGTACATTTCCTTCCATCTTGTCTGTTGTTTTCTGTTTTTCCTTTGCAACCCCTTCAGTCACCACTATCATTGCCTGTGCTCAGTGCTTCTTCTTTCTCAGTTTCCCAGGATTCTTTTCAACATCAGTCCCTGCCCCTAGACCCAGTTCCAGCCGTCTTCTTGCTCATCATCTTCCTATATTCATTGTTGCTCTAATTTTTATGGTACTGTTGTTATCTTCAACATCATCATCCCCATCATGCGCTCCATGCATGATCTTGGAGATTTAGGAACCGCATAGTGGGGAGTCTGACTCCATGTATATATATGTATGTATGAATAACCACCTGTTAGAGTGAGGCTCGTGTCTGTCTGTATGTTAATTATTAGAGTATTTCTGTATATCTGTTGCACTTCAAGTGAGAACCTAATGGTTCAAGCCCACACTTGGGGCTTGAGTGACTATGGATCAGTCACAGTCAACCTGTCCCACAGGTTCATTGTGGTGGGAATAAAATGAGAGGCAAAGTGACATAAACCACTCATAAAAAGAACAGCAAAAAAGTTATATGGCTTTACAAGCACATTAAGATAATCACCTCCTTGGAATAGTCTCTTTTTAGAAAGTTCAGATATATTAAACCTATATAATTAAAAAAAATCAACAGCAGCTCAAGCGAGAAAACCTCAGAGTTTTTTAGATGCAAATGAATATCTTCATTTTGTCATGCTTAAGATACTGTCAGTAAGACAGTAATTCTTTCGAAAATGGCTGAATCCTGGATTTTATTGCTAATTGTTTACATTATGTGTGGCATAACATAGATGAAGTTTAAAAAAAAATCAGATTCTGTTCCTGACAGGTCTTTAGAAGTTTTAAAATGAAATTGCTAAATTGCTATAGCTGATGGAAAATCATTGGTATCTGTATAAACGTTAGGCTTTATTTTTGTTCATCAATGTTCAAAACAGAAACTCGAGTATTAATAAAACAGATGGCCTTTTTAATTAGCTAAATGACATTACCAGGCACAGATATCTATTTTGACGGGGGGGGGGGAATTGACTGGGAGAAGCAGCCATTGCCATCATAGGGTGTAGCTGAATTTCAGTGGAGAAATTTAATCCCAAGAGTGACATTCAACTGTTTGATTTGGAGTATGCTTTGAATACATTTCTCCTTTGCTACAGGGCTAAAAAAAAGTTGCTTGAGGCATCTCTTCTCATTGTATGTGGGGAACCTGATCAGACTTTGATCTTAGCAGTGGATCAGAAATAATATACTATATTCGGGAATACACTAGCTGGCTAACTTAAAGAAAAAGGCCAGTAAGTACCAAAATCACTTGGTAAGAAGCTCTTACAGCTTCTTGTCAAGTATTATTTTCTTCTTCTGTGGTGAGTCTTCTACTTGTAGTATATACATATCTCAACCCCCCCCCCCATCAGACTAGAAACTGGGAGACAGTGAGTTTTAGTTCTGTTGAGGCACAAAGCCAACTGGGTGATTTTGGGCCAGTTTGTTTCTCTCTGCCTAAGGGAGCAGACAAGGGTAACCCACTTCCAAAAAAAACCCCTTGTCCATAAAACTGCCAGGGACTTGTCTAGGTAATCATCCAGAGTTTTAAAAACAAACAGAGGAACAAAATAATTATGTCCAATCCATCCATCCATCCATCCATTTATTTTGCCAATATCAAGTGCCTGGACTATTGGTTCTTTTGTATCCAGACAGTAAAAACACCAGTGAATTTCAAGCTTTACTGTTTAACTGTAGCAAGCAAATAAAATGGAAACACCAGGAAGCATAACTTACCAAGCAAGATGTTCTCCCTTCAGCTGCTGAAAGGGAGAACATCTTTCAAACAGTGGTGATACTCCAAGGCCGTGGGTGTCCAGCAGTGGGCACTTAATTCTGTGCAGAGGCTCAAAGCTGAATGGACAGTTTCAGGCTTTTATTAAAACCTGGCACCAAGGCTTCATGGCCCTGCTTCCATGGTCACAACACTGCAAGATCTGACCTTGACTTATGCATAACTCTGGGACAGAAAGAAGGGTTTGGAGAACTTTTTACTGAAAAGCCAGCGCTAACCTAAACCACCTACAAAATTGCCTCCCCCATTCCCTTATTCATCAAGCAGAAGTGAAAGCATAGCTTAGAACAAACTCTAAACTTCTAGAATTTCCTTAATATGAAGGAGAAATCAAAATACATTAACAAAATACATCAACAAAGAAAACAAGAAAAACAAAAAAGTCCAGTTGCCTCTTGAAAAAGCATCTTTGGGACAACCATGACCTGGATGACTGAGAATCTCCATAGTCAAAATACGTCACTAAACTCCTCAAAATACAACAATCTTCCACATTGCCACTACACCAACCAATCACCATCTCAGGAAATGTGGCGATGCATCTCTAAACACACCAGTCTGCTTTATACTGACTCAGATTCCTGATCCATCTAGCCCAGTAGTAGAGCTCTCACATATATTGCTGAATTTATAACTTCAAGTGATCTAGTAATGCTTGCCAGTATGATCAACCTACAGAGATACAGGAATTCCAGGTCAGCAATATTTAGATGGCTGTAGGCTCTAACTCTTATTCTTATCCTGCCAACAGTTACTGCCTTGAACCTCTGGTCAGAGGTCCTTCTTACCATTAACTGATCTTTTTGGATAGGCCAGGGGTTGTACATACAACATTTGCGTTCAGGCTACTTGTTCTTTTTATTGCAGCCACGGTACTCACCAGGTTTATGACTCCATCTGATTCTTTTTAATGTTAATTTTTTAAAAATGGAATGGACTGTAGCACAGAGCTTATGCTACCAATGTCATCGGTAATTTTGCAAAAACCTTTGAACCCCCAATAGGCCCCAAGGAGTCTTAGAAAGGGTATTTTCTCCTCCTCCTTCTTTTTCTTTTTCTTTTGTTTGTACAGTACTGAAAACTATACTGTTCCTTTTTGTACACTGCTTTGAGATCTTTCAAGAAAAAGCTGACCATGAAGATGAGGATGATGCTAACGCTCAGGTAGACTGAGGGAGAAGCTGGGTCTATGAATTGCTTGCCAGGCTTGCTCCCATTTCCTATACCAGTGATGGCGAACCTATGGCACGGGTGCCACAGGTGGCACGCGGAGCCATATCTGCTGGCACACGAGCCATTGCCTAGCTCAGCTCCAGCGCGCATGTGCGCGCCGGCCAGCTGATTTTTCGCTCACATGGAGGCTCTGGGAGGGCGTTTTCGGCTTCCGGAGGGCCTCCGGGGGGACTGGGAAGGGTGTTTTTGCCCTCCCTAGGCTCCAGGGAAGCTTCTGGAGCCTGGGGAGGATGAAAAATGGGCCTACCAGGCCCACCAGAAGTTGGGAAACAGGCCATTTCCGGCCTCCAGAGGCCCTCCGGGGGAGCGGGGGAGGCCGTTTTCGCCCTCCCCAGGCATTGAATTATGGGTGTGGGCACTCGCACATGTGCGATAGCACGCGCGCATGTACTTTCGGCACCCGAGGGAAAAAAGGTTTGCCATCACTGTCCTATACCTTCTTCACATAGGAAAGTCCTCCCACCCACCAAAGGACTTTCTTCCTTGTTAAGAAAGGAAACAGACCACTCCCAGTTAGAGTACTAGGGTAGAATGTAATTTTGAATAGGGTCGAGGAATTTCTGATAATTATTTCTGATAATTCCTAATAATTAGCAGGAATTAGCAAGAAGATGAACACAGACTAGAGTCTTATTATTTTTCCAGGCCAAGGATGAATTAAAATTAGAATTCAATCTGCATGCTTTTGCATGCCTCTAGTTTATTTCCCAATTGCGTGTTTTGCATCGCAGGTGAACATGAGTGAAATTTTCAATCACTATTTAATTTGCTACAGCATCCAGCTCTTGTTTTATATTGTTATCTGGTGATCATTTAATCTGAGTGAAGCTCGGAGGCAGTCTTCTTTTATTTCCCATGAGTTTTTGCAACAAAGCGCTCTGTAGTACAATACAAATGTTGTTTCTCCGAAGGCTTAACTACACACACTGCTTCTCAAACATTCTTCCATCTACAGGCCTCAGCTTGCTAAAATTATATATATATATATTTTTATATATTTTTATATTTTTATATATATATATATTTATATATATATATATATATGTGTGTGTGTGTGTGTGTGTGTGTGTGTGTGTGTGTGTGTGTGTAGGATTTTTTGCTGATAAATGAAAATAAAGGGAGACTATTATAGATCTATTTCCAGCTTATTTTGCTCTCGTCAGATAGCCATACCCCTTACTGGGATTTGAACCCGGGCCGGCTGCCTTGCAGTGCAGCACCTTATCCATTAGGCCATAGGCTCTGTTCCCAATCAATGTGTGTGTGTGTGTGTGTGTGTGTGTGTGTGTGTGTGTGTGTGTGTGTATGTGTATATATATATATATATATATATGTATGTATATATATATGTGTGTATATATATATATATGTATGTATATATATATATATATATATATATATATGTATATATATATATGTTTTCTGAGGTTTTCGCGGGTGTTTGTATGTAGGTCTTTGGGTATTCGGGTTTTCTCCCGCGTGAAATTGGAAGTGTCTTTGCAACGTTTCGACGAAGTCTCATTCGTCATCATCAGGCTGGAGTCTTCAGCTTGCTGCTTCTAGGAGCAATGTGAGATTGCAGCTGTTTCTTCCTTTTAACTGCCACTGGGGGTTTGAACTGATAGGGTGGGAGCTTGGCTGTGTTCTGATTGGGTAGAGGTGTGTTCTGATTTGTTGGGGGCTTGGCTGTGCTCTGATTGGATGGGAGGTTGGCTGTGCTATGATTGGCTGGGGTGTCAGTTTGCTTCATGTATGGAATGGAGGGGTTTAGAGTGGCTAAAGATGCAGCTATGGTCTGGCTTCTGGTTTGTGGCCGTGCCTCATTGGTGTGGGTTTGGGTTTGCTTTTTGCATGGGTGTGTGGTGGTGACATCCTGTGTGGTTTTCATGAGTGTGGGTCTAGTGTCATATTTAGTGTTAGGGACTCGTTTGTCAACAAGTGCGGGTTTCCAAATGGCTGGTAGGCGGGAGGTGTCATCTCGTTTATTCATGCTGTGTGGGCGTTTCTCTATCTCAATGGCTTCTCTGATTATTCTGTTGTTAAAATGTTCGGTTTTGGCGATAGTTCTGGTCTTTTTAAAGTTAATTTCATGTCCTGTGGCTTTAAGATGTTGGACCAAGGAAGAAGTTGGTTCCTCTTTTTTGACTGAGTTCTTGTGTTCTTCAATGCGTGCACTTATTCTTCTGTTGGTTTGTCCAATGTATGTGGTGGGGCAGGCGGAGCATGGGATTTCATATACTCCTTGATTTTCTAACTCAATTTTGTCTTTGGGGTTTCTTAGGATGGTGGATATTTTTCGGTTTGTGCAGAATGCTGTCTTGATGTTGTGTTTGTGGAGGATCTTGCTGATTCTGTCTGTGGTTCCTTTTATGTATGGTAGGAGGGCTTTGCCGTTTTCTTGTTCTCTGTCTTGGATTTTAGTGGGGGTTTCTTTTTGGATTAGGTTGGTGATCTTATTTCTTTGGAATCCATTGGATACTAGTACGTTAGTGAGAGTATTTAGTTCGGTTTTAGGTGTTGTTCGTCAGCTAGGCATTTTGTTCTGGAGATGAGTGTCTTGGCTACGGAGCTTGTTGACAAACGAGTCCCTAACACTAAGAATGACACTAGACCCACACTCATGAAAACCACACAGGATGTCACCACCACACACCCATGCAAAAAGCAAACCCAAACCCACACCAATGAGGCACGGCCACAAACCAGAAGCCAGACCATAGCTGCATCTTTAGCCACTCTAAACCCCTCCATTCCATACATGAAGCAAACTGACACCCCAGCCAATCATAGCACAGCCAACCCCCCATCCAATCAGAGCACAGCCAAGCCCCCAACAAATCAGAACACACCTCCACCCAATCAGAACACAGCCAAGCTCCCACCCTATCAGTTCAAACCCCCAGTGGCAGTTAAAAGGAAGAAACAGCTGCAATCTCACATTGCTCCTAGAAGCAGCAAGCTGAAGACTCCAGCCTGATGTTGACAAATGAGACTTCGTCGAAACGTTGCAAAGACACTTCCAATTTCACGCGGGAGAAAATCCGAATACCCAAAGACCTACATATATATATATATATATATATATATATATATATATATATATATATATATATATATATGTATGTATGTATGTATGTATGTATGTATGTATGTATGTATGTATGTATGTATGTATGTATGTATGTATGTATGTATGTATATATATATATATATATATATATATATATATATATATATATATATATATATATATATGTATATATATATGTATATATATATATATAATATCTGATATTCCCTATCAGATAGGGAATAGAGCCTGTGGCCTAATGGCTAAGCTGCTGCCTTACAAGGCAGGTGGCCCAGATTCATATCCTAGTAAGGGTATGGCTATCTGACGAGAGCTAAGTAGCTCGAAATAGATCTATAATAGTCTCCCTTTATTTTCATTTATCAGCAAACAATGCTACACACACACACACACGTGTGTGTGTGTATATATATAATTTCTTCTAACCATCTTTGGATCTTTCTACAATATTTTTTTGCCTCTGGGCACGTCCACCATATGTGGTAGTACGTCCCTTGGTCGTGTTTATATTTCCAACATTTTGCTGTTATGTTTGAGGACATTTTTTGCCAATCTTGCTGGAGGTAGGTGCCATCTATAGAACATTTCATAGATGTTTTCTTTGTATGATGCTGCCATTGTGAGTTTGTAATTTTGATCCCAAATTTTCTCCCAATACTCCAATTCAATTGTGTATCCAAAATTTTGAGGCCAGATAACCATTACTTCTTTAACCATTTCCTCCTCCATTTTGATAGTCAGTAGGCAATTGTAAATTTTTGATATCATTTTATCCTCTGTTCCTACTAAGATTTTATCCAATTCTTGCTGTTCTCTTTGAAATCCATATTGTGTGCAATTTCAATCTAGATACAAAAAAGATAGAAATTATGTGTTTTAAAGTCCTAAAATTTGTACTTAATTTTTTTTTTTGCTAAGGACTGAAGGAAACTCACTTGATGCTGTAAAACCTGTTAATCCAAAGATTCCTAATAGCTGAAACACAATAACAAGCAGTATAAAAAAAAGTGATTAGAATAGGATTTATGCAATCACAGTGTCTTTTTGGAAAGCATATGGCAGTGATGGCGAACCTATGGCACGTGTGCCACAGGTGGCACGCGGAGCCATATCTGCCGGCACGCGAGCTGTTGCCCTAGCTCAGCTCCAACATGCATGTGCGCACCGGCCAGCTGATTTTTGGCTAACACGGAGGCTCTGGGAGGGCATTTTAGGCTTCCGGAGGACCTCCAGCAGGCGTGGGGGCATTTTTGCCCTCCCCAAGTTCCAGAGAAGCCTCTGGAGCCTGGGGAGGGCAAAAAATGGGCCTACCGGGCCCACCGGAAGTCAGGAAATGGGCTGTTTCCGGCCTCCAGAGGACATCTGTGGGGGCGGGGGAGGCCATTTTTGCCCTCCTCAGGCATTGAATTATGGGTGTGGGCACTCACATATGTGTGATTGCGCGTGCGCACGTGTTTCCGGCACCCGAGGGAAAAAAGGTTCGCCATCGCTGGCATATGGCATGGTTTTAGTAAGATCACTATTGCCTCATTTCCCAGAGCTCTAAACCCACTTTCAGTCTTCTTCTGAGGAGCAACTGCCTGGAGTACTTATGGGTGATCTGAAGTCCTCTCCTCATCTGGAGAGGAATTATGAAGAGCCAGTCAACTCACTGGCTTTTTGTTCCAGACATCAGCTCTGTTTTAGTGGAGCCATATTTAGTTTGCATTTCTTCCCTGGAAGTATTGAAAGTTTCGTGGATTTCAGTGGAGCATTTGCAAAATTTAGAAATATAGTTTAAGATTTTTAAAGGCATTGGCTCTTCTCTGCTGTTATCATGTTAGAAAACTTGTCAGCTTATTTACAAAAGTAAGTGTTAGTGGCATAATAAGCTCTGATAAACAGGAAGTTTAAGGGATCAGTTTAAACGTGCTCAGGTTTTGTTTTTGAACTCATAAATGAAGTTTTAAAATAAATTTTAAGTTATTTGTTAACTTTATGGCAACATAAGATGACAGCTAAACATCATTTTGGACAGAATCATAGAACCCTGGAAGTTTGAGATTTTGACATGGATCTAAACACATCATTCATTTATACATCTTATTTATGTCACACTATTTTAAAAATGAAATTGTCTTTCACTCAGAGGCGAGTAACACAGATGATTACTGTGCTGTTGGACAAGTTCCTTTATTAATTTTTCCAGCAATAATCAATCCAAGAATCACATAAACACCTACAGTATAAACACCTACAGTACATTCTGAACGATAAACATGGATAAATTTACAACTTGCTAGGAAAGCCTTAGACTTACCATACATTATTAAGTCTGATTCTGAAATATTCGATGATTATCCAGAAGTATTTGGGTAAGTCAATGAAAATAATGAAGGCATGACTAAATCTTCCCGTTACTAACTTTCCGGTAACTAAGCTGTTGGGCCTCTCACTGTGAAATAAGGCAGGTTGAGGAACAGAATACCCATGCACAATTTCTGTTTATCCTGCATCCATTCCTTTTCAATGTTTCTAACCTGTACACAGGTTAGAGGTAGCCCGCATTATTCTCTGGGTTCCATTCCAGCATAAAACTGAAGACAATAAAATCTAGAATGAGCCTGTGGGAGTTGAGAAAGGCATTTGTTCTGGAGTTTGTGGTCATCTTCTCATTTCTATAAAATAGTCATCTGTGCAATGTGCCTGGTTTGTTTTTCTTTATTCTTCCTTGGTCACAAGGGATGTTGTTATTTCTCTCTGGTTGTGTGGCTCCATATGGTTTCCCAGAGGCAGTTGGCTTCTTCTGTTGAGTCCAGATCAGAATCAGTTCAGTCTGGTCCAAGCAAATGAGTCGTTAAATTGGTTGGGATTTCCAGCAGCTGGCCTGAGTGGCTCATCACTACTGTTGTGCAATTTATTTTATAAGTAGGCAGACTTCACAGTAATCAGTAACTTAAAATCTCTTTAAAGTCTTTTAGACTTAGCACTCCTGTAGTTCTCTATTTTGTCTCCTCTTCCCTCAAGTCCTTTCTTTTCCTGTAGCATCTCCTGTGGGACTGTGTATTACAGAACATCCAGTGTCTCACCACTGAAGCCTGGCAAACACCATTCTCTGCAGCCAACTGCACCAATATTAATAATCCACATTGGGGAAGGCAACAGTGTAAATTATACAACACATGGAAGCAATTTCATGCGTGGATTCTTAGACCTCTCTGTCAGGGCTTGCCGAAAAAAAGTGTCCAAATAAAAAAGAAACCTGTGATGACTGTGTACCTGATTGCATCAAGATCTACACAAAAGGTTCCTGGACAAGCTATAGGGTTCAAACCTATTTAATATTCTCCAAAGCACTTGAAGGCAGAACAAGAAGTAACAGATGGAAACTTATCAAGGAGAGATCCAACTGTTACGTATTGAGGTACGCAATAAATTTGCATAGCCGCCGCTGATTGGCTGAATAAGCGGCGGCAGATTTGAACGCCTGTCACTGGTTGGCTGAGCTGCAGGGAAACTCTTAAAAGCGGCTTCCCTGCCGCTCGCCGCCAGTTCTTGTTACTTGAAGCTGACCTGATAATAAAGTGCTGAACTGTTCTATGCCTCGTCTCTCCTTTCCCGTGCGCTAATCTAACACCAACCTAGAACTAAGAATAAATTTCCTGACAGAGAGAATAATTAATCAGTGGAACGGCTTGCCTCTAGAAGTTGTGGGTTCTCCATCACTGGAGGTTTTTAAGAAGAGAGTGGACCGCCATTTGTCTGGAATGGTATGCTTGAGCAAGGGGGGGGGGGTTGGACTAGAGACCCCCCCAAAGTCCCTTCCAACTCTGTTGGAATTCTATTATGATTAAAGTAGCAGAACCATTGAACACCTAAGACTCTTCAGTGTCCCCATTTGCATAATCAGCACAAGTGTGATTTTTGCCTTGCAATGTTTAACCAATGCTACAATAAAACACTGCAAAGAATAAGGTGTTTATGACTATGAGCAGCAGTGATTTAAAGCAAAATAAAAAATAGCAAAGTCTGTACTTTGGCTGAGGTTTTTTGTAGAAACCTGGAAATAAACAATAAAGGAAATGGAAAATTAATGAATCCTTTGTTCCATTTCAGAAGCAATATAAGGTCCTGACAGCTTTGAGAAGCACGGGATGAATTTAAACAAAGAGAAGCTTTTCTAATATATTTCCAGTCAGAAATTCAGATTCTGCATTCAAAGAACATGCTGACTCTGGCTCTATCTTTTCCATGCTCGCTGCACTCTTGAATTGAACCGTGGATGTGCAGCTGAATGTATGGAGGGCTATTGGATCAGGCTTCTGAGCAGTGACAGATATTTTTCAATGCATGAACACATGGCTCTCCATGCATTCAGCTGTATGTTCAACGTGGCCATTCGACGATCAAAGAACAAATTCAGAAGAGCGGGGGAGAGAGGAGAGACCTCCCTCTGGATACTTAAATAGAGAATATGAAATCTTTTCAAATAGCCGAGGGTACAAATGGAAAAGTCAGATTGTTTTCTCAATGTTCCAAATTTAAATTAATTGGTGTGCAAATGTATTCTTCCTTTTGCTTTTTGCTTA
Source organism: Diadophis punctatus similis (assembly GCA_023053685.1). Taxonomy (NCBI): domain Eukaryota; kingdom Metazoa; phylum Chordata; class Lepidosauria; order Squamata; family Dipsadidae; genus Diadophis; species Diadophis punctatus. The sequence continues at coordinate 82,085,300 of JALIGW010000002.1, read as the reverse complement.
CATTTTAATTTTCCTAGGTCTAATTTTTGTCTAATTACATTTCTAAAACAAAGTAGCTACAATATGCTATTTCTCAAACAGCTGGTGAGCCGTTTCCCCTAATAATAATGTAGATTTTTATATTCATGCTTTTCATTCGTGTATCAAAAGCTTCAAACGATTGTCTTGAGTTTTGGGTCATTGAGAAATAAACATTAAGTACATGTAAATAGATTTCTTCCCAATACTTAGCCGCTGCCTGCAGAATGCGGAAAAGAAGAGGAGGACCCTAAACTTTTCCTTGGATTTCATGTGAATACATGAAAGCCGAGAGGGACAGTGCTATTTCCTTGCCATTGTGTCTGTAAGCTGAATACAATATATCCAACTTAGAAATGCATGAGAAATTTGCTCCTTGTGAATCCTTATCTGAAACGATCTGATTGTACGTCTCTCTGATAGTCATGTAGATAGGTCTGAGATATACACAGAAGCAGAGGTGGGTTCCTCCCAGTTCGCACCGGTTCTATAGAACCGGTAGCAAACCGCTGGTGATGTCAGAGAGCAAATTCTGTCGGTGTTGGTCCATAGACGCCACGATCTTTGTTGTTGTTGTTGTTGTTGTTTTTTGTTTTTGTTTTTGTTTTGTTTTTGTTTTTTGTTTTGTTTGTTTGTTTTGTTGTTGTTGTTGTTGTTGTTGTTTTGTTGTTGTTGTTTTTTAGTGTTTTTTTGGATTTTTTTTGCTGTTTTTTTCTTTTGCGCATGCACAGAAGCCAAGTTTCTGGCACTGTGCTTTTGCTGCCATCTTGTTTTCGGCTTTTTCTTTTTTGAATTTTTTTTTGAATTTTGAATTTTTTTGAATTTTCGGCACTGCGCATGTGCGTGCGCAGCCATGTAGCGCAGGAGGAAGTGAACCAGCATTGCGGTAAGTTAGAAGCCACCCCTGCCCAGAGGGGGTCATTTTCTGAATGACACAATTGTCAAAATACACTTTATGGAGAGAGAACCAGGCATGCTTAATTCTGACGCTTTGTCTTCCATGGCAGAAGTGATGTGGAGTATCAAGGCTGGGTCTCATTGCCTTGACCAACAGCTTTATTTTGAAGAAAATTTTGGTCAGTCACGGGGAAGAAGTTTGGCTTAGAAGTATGATTGCTTCAAGAGGGCTTACAACAGTTTGTTTAGTGACCTTTCAAAGTTACAACCACACTGGAAAATGTGACTTAGAACTGTTTTTCAAAGTTGCGACCTTCGCACAGTAACGACCCCATGATCATGTGATCAAAATTAGGACGCTTTAGCAATCGACTTATATTTATGACCATTGCTGTGTCCCAAGGTTATGTGATCACCTTTTGCAACCTTCTGACAAGCAAAGCCAATGGGGAAGCCAGCTTGATTTAACAACCAGGTTACTAACTTAGCGACTGCAGTGATTCACTTAACAATTGTGGCAAGAAAAAGGGAGCAAAACTCATTTAACCAATGTCTCGCTTAACAACAGAAATGTTGGGCTCCATTGTGGTCGTAAACTGAGGATTACCTGTACTCCTTTGAAGCTCTGCATGCCCCTCAGACCATTTGTTATCTGAAAGAAAGTTTTTATGTGACTCCCCTCCCTCCAAAAAGAGTAGATCATTATCATCACTGTAGCAAATTAGCAGCACAGAGACAAACCCTGTGCTGTGAAGCCTCTTCCTGATCTTATCCACCCAAAGTTGTGGTCTTCAGCCGAAACCATGGAAATCCTGGGACGTCCATGTAATATATTTTTCTATGTATTTTTCTATGTATTATCCCTTCCAGAATTCACATTCCCAAATTAGCTACTTCCCAGTAATTAACATTAATTACTGGGAAAATAAGGTACACCAGAGCATACAAAACATTTGCTAGACCGATTCTGGAATATAGCTCATCAGTCTGGAACCCACACTACATATCAGACATCAACACAATTGAGAATGTCCAGAGATACTTCACAAGAAGAGTATTACATTCCTCTGTTCACAACAGAATTCCTTATGAAACCAGACTTGAAATTTTGGGACTTCAAAATTTAGAACTCTGCCGCCTTCGATCTGACCTAAGTGTAGCTCACAAAATTATCTGCCTCAATGTCCTACCTGTTAATGACTACTTCAGCTTCAACCACAATAATAAAAAGAGCTCACAATAGATACAAATTTAATGTAAACCGCTCCAGACTTGATTGCAAAAAATTCGACTTCAACAACAGAGTTGTCAACGCCTGGAACACTTTACCTGACTCAGTAGTTTCTTCCCCAAACCCCAAAAACTTCAACCTCAGATTATCTACCATCGACCTCACCCCATTCCTAAGAGGTCGGTAAGGGGCGTGCATAAGCACACAATCGTGCCTACCGTTCCTGTCCTAATGTTCACATATCAATTATAAAATGCACATGCTATCATTCTTTTTCAATTGACTTGCACAAATGGCTTCACACAGAGAAATAAACTTCACTCAGTAAGAACTGCACGGAAGAAAGGGGGGGAGGAAAATCAGATATCAGAAAATCAAAAGTAGGCAAAGGGGAGGGAATACTATAGATGGAAATGCGCAAGGCGAAAAGATCCCAGGATAGGAAGTGAAAATAGGAAGTGAATAGGAAGTGAAGAAAAATGAAAATCAACTTTTATTTGGCCATTTTAGAAAAGGGTTAAATACATTAGGCAAAGGCTCACTCCCAAGTAGCTGATCTTTTGGCAAACTTCAGATGCACCCAGGCCTTTCAGTGACGAAAAGAATTAAATTATGGATAATCACTAAGAAAGTGTTTTGCTTACCTTAAGGCCCAAACACTTTCAATAGATAAACGGGATGAGCTGTTGCACTTTCACAGCAGAACTAAAAGTTCTCACTTAGTTATTGATTTTAGAAATCTCAAACTTATGAAGTTTCAGTTTTCCTTCCGTGGTGATAAAACAATGAAATTCAGTCTGAAGACTGTCAGAGTGGCTTACATGAATATCCTGTGAGCGATATAGCATAAAAGACAAAGCACCAAGATCATTTTGATTTACTCCAGTGGGCTTGCAAGAGAACAGGGGAAAAAAAATTCTTCAATGAAGTATGTGGTTTTAACTTAATTCCATTGTATCAGCCTGGCCATAGAAATCTCATTCTTGCTTCTGTGAAGTGGCAACATTTTGCATAATAAACCTAGGCATGTTTCTCCTTCATTTCCAAATGAGTTAAAAGATAGACAAAAGAGAAAATCCGATAAGGCAAATTTGGTTAGCTTTGTATGAATTATGTGTGCCTCTCTGGATATATATGATCTTATCTCTCTATTTCTCTCTCTAATAAATTTTGTGTTATTTCTTAACTCAAAAATAATCTATAAAAATTGCTTAGTGAAGTATTTACTTCTATTATAGCCGAAGACTATAATCCTATTCTTACTTAATCTAGAACTAAATTCTTTTAAACTCAATGGAGCAGGGGTGGATTCTACTTACTGTATTTTTTGGAGTATAAGACGCACCGGAGTATAAGACGCACCTTAGTTTTGGGGGAGGAAAACAAGGAAAAAAGGCCTCTGCCCCCCAGCAATTTGCCAAACAGCAAACAGTACAGATGATATACAGTGAACCCTCGCTATATCGCGGTTCACCTTTCACGGTCTCACTGCTTCACGGATTTGCATCGTGCATTGTGTTCTGCATTCTGATTGGCTAAACAGTCTCTCCACTTCTGATGCAGCGGCTCAGTCAGAAGAGCAGTGAAATACACGTGAGTCACTATTTGTCCTACTGTACTTTATATTTTTTTTCATAATCATTTTTCATTTTCTCCCATTTTAATCCAATGACTCGGGTCGCGGTGGGGCGGTGCTGATCTTCGCAATTTGAAGCCTTCAGTTCGTATTGATGATTAAAATTATTATTTTACAGTACAGTAGTTATTTGTAAAAAAACATTTATACAGTACTTTTATTTGTTAAACAAATGCTTGGGCCTGTAAAAAGGTTTTGTTCTTTGGTTTCAATGTATTATGGAGTATTTTATTGTATAATAATTGTAAAAAAAATAAAGGTTACTACTTCATGGATTTCGCCTATCACACGAAAAACGAGGGTTCACTGTACACTGTTTGCTGTGTATTTCTGTGCATGTGTGCCTGACCCATAGAAATAGCAAAGAATTGGAGAAATGTACATAATGCCAGAAAGTTTTCTTAAATGTAATCACACCAACTCCTCCAATAATAACAGAGCTGGAAGGGACCTTGGAGGTCTTCTAGTCCAACCCCCTGCTTAGGCAGGAACCCTACACCACTTCAGTTCTAACTTCAGTTCTAATTGTCCTAACTGTCAGGAAATTTACTGAACAGGACACTATTACATTTCAGATTATACTTTTACAGATCTTTAAATTTTATGTGGCTTTCTGGAAGTATACATTCTCTGCTATTTAAAAGAAGATACAAAAGCACTGGGCCTATTCAGAGCAAGCATTTATTTTAAAAAGCTTCTTCATTTTGTTAAGTTGTCTAGAACAATAATAAAGCAGTCTTTAAAAAATGTCTAATAATTTGAACACTCTGCAAACATTTAACAAAGTAACAGAATCTGCCTCTACCTAGGATAGAACACACAACCTCCTGATTTTGAGGCAAGAGCTCTTTCCTCTAGGTCACAGCAGCTTGCAGCTTACTTCCTTTCAATTTCAGCAGTCAAACATTGCCAGCAGTCTATTTCAATTTGTCTCCTCACAGCCACATAGTTAGCTTCATTTTACCACGTGGCTTCTGAGTCAGCTGTGTGTTGGGAGGCAGATACTTCCTTCTTGTGCTAATCAGGCTTTGCCCTGTTTGCTGTAAGAGGTAAATTGCTGGCAGGCAGAGGCCAAAGAGGGGTGACTGGGTGGGGCTACATTCAGTGTATAAGACGCACCCAAGTTTTCACCCTTTTTTGAGGGTAAAAAGGTGCGTCTTATACTCCGAAAAATACAGTACCTTCCCCACCGGTTCGCATCGCGACGGAAGTGCACGTTTTGCGTGCGAGCGCTTGCTCCGCTCTTGCACACGTGCGCAGTCCCTCGTGCAATTTTGCTTCCGCGCATGCTCAGTAGCTGGAAATCAGCCCGAAACAGGAGGAGCTCAGCTGGGCTTCGGAAGAAGGAATAAAGGTCAGTATAAACCTGGGGGCAGGAGGGAGGGCCCTCTTTCAAGCAGCAGAACAGGAAAAAAAGATGGAGGCGCCCACGGACCGGCACCGACCGATCCAGTTCAGTGACATCACCAGTGGGTCACTACCGGTTTGGATGAACTGGTCCGAACCGGGAGGAACCCACCTCTGCAATGGAGTTTTAAGTGACCTATGTGACTGTACAGTAATAGCTAAGCCAAAAGCTGTAAAATATGTGGAAGAGAAGAACAAAAGGCCAAAAGCTAACTATCTGTTTTATCCCAACATTAGTAATCCTAAAGCTTTATGCAGCTGGCCATTTAAAGGAACAGATGTTTCTCGGCAGACAAGATCCCTGTCTGTTCCAGGAAGCAGTGCTAGATAGCATAATGGGCTAGCATTTAATCTCAGGAGCCTTCACAATTTCAAGTTCTTTGTGTTGTTAACGATGACATATGAAATGATAATTAATTAATATACAAAGCATAATTAGCCAAGAGTTTGTACATGGCTAGAAATGAAATTTAATTGTAGTCTAAATTGGGAGGTGCAATGGTTCAACAGTTAAAGATGCTGAGCTGGTCAGCTGAAAATCAGATGGCCTGGGTTCCAGACCTGAGTGCCACATGATGGGGTGAGCTTCCATTCACCCCTCAGCTCCTGCCCGCTTAGCAGTTTGAAAGCATGCAAATGCGAGTAGATAAATAGGTACCACTTCAGTGGGAAGGTACCGGAGTTCCATGCACCTCAGCGTATAGCCATGCTGACCACATGACCACAGCAATGTCTTAGGACAACACTGGCTCCCTCAGCTAAGAAATGGAGATGAGCACATCCCCCCCCCCAGCCTAACTTTCATAGTCTAAATCAGTGTTTCCTAACCTTGCCAACTTGAAGATGTCTGGACTTCAACTCCCAGAATTCCCCAGCCAGCATTCACTGGCTGGGGAATTCTGGGAGTTGAAGTCCAGACATCTTCAAGTTGGCAAGGTTGGGAAACACTGGTCTAAATTATCTGTGTTTGGAGAAAGGCAGTGCACCTTCCTAGTGTGGGACATTTTTGGAGAAAATTTGGAGGTTCAAGGTCGGATGAAGCACCTGACTAAGATTTTCTTTTATTACAATTTTAGATAGGGAGTTTTCATTAAATATCCAGAAACTATTTTGGTCTACTGGAGGTTGAAGGGCAGCTGGACTTATTTTTGAGCATCTATGAAATTTGGAGAGGTCCCTTGACTTTTTCATTCTTTGCTTAGTTCAGTAATACAAGAGTTTCTACAGAGGTGGTAAAAATCAGGAGTCTGGTAACACATTATCTGTCTTAACGCATGCTTAGGGCAGTTAAACTGATATATAGCCAATTTTGCTTTATCCCACTCCAATCTAAATCTTACATCAATCTAGCCACTCTACATCTATTGAAGTTAGCTGCATCTTGCAAAATTTGTTCATAGGAAAAAGTGCTACTAGATTCCTTTTGATTTTTTTACCAGCAGTCTAACATGGCTGTCTTCCTTCAATACCTTCAAAATTTGATGTGCCTTCTCATCTCTATTCATGTATCTAAGGCAAAGATGAACACTCTTTGGCTCAGGTCTGAGTTCCTGCTGTTATTTGTCCATCATAATTCCTTTTTATCCATACTTGGGAAACACTTAAGAAGAAAATTCAAAAGAGGTTCCACACAATGTTAGATCATTGCACCCTGATTCAAAATAAACTTGGAGGTTCTGTCCTAGCAAAATAAAAGGGTGTTGTTGTTTTTTGATAAGGCTACTAAAATTTGTCAGGAAATAGAAGCAAGCATGCCTTTTGTAAAAACAAAACAATGAAAAGAAGACTGAACAGTTACACACTTGTAATGTTATTGTCAGCTTGAGTCTAACTTTTTATATCCAGCGCTGTGGCAAGTTTGTCGCATAAACTCTATTGATTTCATGAATAATCAACAATATACCATGCCAATGACAGGTTTTATTCTCGGTGACTGCGGTAAGGAATTTTGTAGGTATACAATTCATCTTCACACTCTGTTGGTTGTTCATGCTTAAACAGAAGTGGAAAAGTGAAATCTATAATGATACCTGATGCTAGCAAATGCAAAGACACGGAGATTAATAGAATGACAAATAGCAATCTTTGTAGTTTTCCTGCAGCTATTTTTGAAGCCTTTTGTGTACTTCATCTTTTTTTAAAAAACACCAAGATTTTACAGCCTGGTTATCTGGCTGTGGGTAGAAGCTGACTAAGGTAAGAAAACAGCACACATGAAATAAGAATCTTTAGGATTTTTTTTGTCAAGATTAGTATCTATATATGTAAATATAGATTATTTTAAAATATATAATTTTGTACTTTCTGATAATGTTGGAATAAGGACAAAGGCTATTAATTTAGGCTTGTAGATAAGGCTAGCTATTCAGTAAGTATTGTAATAAGTACTAACTATTGTCACGGAATCATTTTAAGGTAGTTGGGATACAGGTAAATAATTTTCTGTGAAAACGCATTAACATCAATTATATTAAATATGTGTGTCCTCTTCTCTGTTTTCTTAAAAATTCTTCACTGGAATAAAAGCTGACATCTGAAGATTATTGACTGATAGCAACCAATTATTTTAATAGTGTTTTAACAGTTTGTTTTAGTCCTCAAATTGTTCCAATTAATTTAATTTTTTAAAGTTCCATTTTACAAATCTCAAAATCCCCTTTTGTTGTCTTTTGTTTTTAAATGATGCTCCTAGTCCTTGGGAGTGCAAAGAAACGGAATAACTTTTACATGATCAAAATTAAGGGTTAGTTAAGAGAATATTTAAAAATGTTCCAAGTGGGACAATCTCAGTCTTCCTCAATTTGAGGAAGTATCCAAAGGAATTATTTGGAAGCATTCCAAAGTCTCCCTTGTTTTTTTGCATTTGCCCACTGCTTAATGCCTTACATTATATAGAACTTTGCTGCATTCATATTTGTTATGGACTGATGTCTTTTTATCTATAAAAGTTGAGATAAATTTCAAGAGAGCAAATATTCAGGTTTAGAGATAAAACTGAGGGAATATATATTAAGTATAACTGTATTTTCAGGGACTTTTGGTGAGGCATGTCAGGCTAAACACACAGTGGTGAAATCCAATTTTTTTTACTATCGGTTCTGTGGGCGTGGCTTGGTGGGCGTGGTATGGCTTGGTGGGCGTGGCTTGGTGGGCATGGCAGGGGAAGGATACTGCAAAATCTCCATTCCCACCCCACTCTAGGGGAAGGATACTGCAAAATCCCCATTCCCTCCCCACTCCTGGGGAAGGATATTTCAAAATCCCCATTCCCACCCCACTCTGGGGCCAGCCAGAGGTGGTAATTGGTGGTTCAGAGGAAGCAACTTTTGGACAATGGGTGTTACACCAGGCAGTGGTGGGCAGTTCCAGCCAGTCTTAGGGGACCCTCCCAAGAGACATGTTTACTTTGGTACGTCCCATTCTTGGAGGCTGGCTCCACCCAGTATGGAGAATGGACGTTGGTACTCACCTGAGACGTCCTTTCTCATCGGGTGGAGCCAGCCTCCAAGTCCCACCCTTCTTGAGGCTGCCTGGCTGATGTTTGAGGTTCTTTCTTGCTTGTTTATCTGTACATAGTTAGTCTGTTGTTCTCCTGAATAAATACTTGTCTTGGGAATACACATTGAGTCTGACTTCCGTCCCTCGATAAAAGAGGGGGTGCAACTGCACAGGGGTTATATTTATAGATTACAGACTTGGTCCTGATTGGCTAGAGGGCAGATTTAACCCATTCTTGGAGGCTGGCTCCACCCAATGAGAAAGGACGTCTCAGGTGAGTACCAACGTCCATTCTTTGAACTACTCAAAATTTCCACTACCAGTTCTCCAGAACCTGTCAGAACCTGCTGGATTTCACCCCTGTAAGGGGAAACCAGATATGATGAAGGCAGAAACGACCAAAGAAAGTGAGTAGACTAGTTCTTTGGAAACTCTCAGGATAACAAGAGGTTTGGAGATTGTCCACATGTTCTCCAAACTGATAACTGTCTCCAGCACCTGAGTTCCAGGAGACAAAGGGATTATTGATCAAGTTCAAAACTGCTTTTTATTCTCTCTTTTTCTTTTTCTGAATTTAATTTGTATTTCCTTTTACCATTGTATTTAAAATTGTTAATTTCAAAAAATTCTAAAAAAATATTGTATGCTGTATTTTCAGGAGTGGGGAATTTTGTGTGTTTTGAACACAGATGTTCTTGAGCTACAACTCTTGGCATCCTTCACAATTGGTCATGCTGGCTAGATTTGGCAGAAGTCACAGTTCCGCAACTTCGTATATTTACTTACTTACGTATTAAGAGTTTTTAAAAGGAAGATTAAAATTAATGCAAACTAATACGCAGTAAGAAGGGGAAAAGAAAAAGAAATCAAAGGGAAAGTTAAAAGTGTAAGAAAAGAAAGATAAGCAAAAGAAACATAGAGAAGAAAGAAAAAAGGACATGAGTCATTCAACACTGGAAAATGTCTAGCAACTTCTACCCACATCGGTGCTTTTCTAACATGAAATGCAGAATCTAGTAAGAAGAAGGGCAAATGGCTGCCGATATGGTTGTAAAAGATGACAACCTTTGAACCTAAACATTAGCAGGGTCTGTTGTTCATCTCGTGAATTTACTTCTTTCTGAAGCCAAAGCAGAATTTTCTGTCTTTTCTTCTTGCTCCCTTGTCCAGGGATGTTTTCCTCACTCCTCATCTCACGTAAAACTAGAACTGAATCGCAGCATGCTTGGCCATCAAAACCACAGAGGGCAGGGAATTCTCTCTCCTTCCCACAACTCAGCCGTTATGCAAGGAAAATATTATTTTATGAAAGGCCTAATTGTATCACTTTCACAGAGCTTTTGAAATTAGGCCAAAGATCTAATTTTGTCTGCTTATAGCAGTAGTTCTCAACCTTCCTAACGCCGTGACCTGTGCCCTGCCCCCATGCCCCCACGGCACCCCACGTCACTGCAGCGCCCGCCGCCGCCACCCCTGCCCCGCTGCCGCCATTTGGGTTCTTTTACCCTCTGCGCATGCGCAAAGCATTCTGCGCATGCGCAGAGGATAAAAGAACCCAAATGGCAGCGTCCGGGTGAAGTCTCCCGACCCCTGTGAAAGGGTCGTTCGACCCCCAAAGGGGTCGCAACCCCCAGGTTGAGAACCGCTGGCTTATAGCCTCAATTTCCTTCTCTCTGCTTTAAATCTTCTACATCATTCCTTAGTTCAGAGGGAGTTTCTTAATTTAACACTTAATGATTTGCCCTTTCTGGAGAAGATTCTGCTTCCTGGCATCTCCAGGAAAGGCTGAAAAATTGCGGAGGACTGATGTTAGTCTAAGAAATTCCAGATGGACTGGGTCAACACTTGCTGGGGGTCAAGGCTGGTTCTTAAAGCCATCTCTTTTGTATTTGTGTTTCACCTTTCAAGCCATAAGCTTATTTTTCAACATCTAAAATCTTGCTACAAAGCTACCTGGAGGAGATGTGTGTGATTGGACACACAAGGAATTTGTCTTTGGTGCATATGCTCTCAGTGTACATAAAGAAATTCATCCCTCTTCACAATCGCCTACAAGATTGCCAGATTGCCAGAGTGTAGCTTTTAAAAAGAACTTTGCAAGTGGAAGCCACTTCACAGCCACTGGGGTTTCAGATTTTTTGAAAACGGCTTTTTGGTGTCTAACCTTATCTCCTTTATCTATGGTCAATTTCTTTGGGAAATAGGTGTAAAAGGATGAGCAAATATCCTGGATCTGCTTGGTTTAATCAATATTTAAAATCTGATGAAAGCATGCTTTCACAAAATTCCATCACAAAGAAGTAAACAAAAGAAACAAATTGATATTTTCATCTTAGGCAAGATCAGCAAGCACAGGTTACATTAATTTGATTTCAGGGTGGGTGGGATGGAGGGATGGGATAAATTTATTTGCTGTATAAATCAGAAAGAGTTTGAGCAGAGTACAGCATGTTGCTGTGTTTCATTTAGGAAACGGCTAAATTGTAGTCATGAAAGTTTAGTGATTGAAGAATACATTTCAGGCCAGGCAGCTTCTTGATTGCAGTTGGAACCAATCTGAATATTGAATATTGTGTTCTCCCAATTGGTATTTATATAATCAAATCTACATGCTCTGTAAAAATTTTACTGGGGATTTTTGAAATCTTTCTTCCTTTCTTAGGCAAAAAAACAACTGCTTTGCTTAAAATGGGAACAAAAACTTTAGACAATAGTCTTCAAGCTTTTGAAATTGAAGGTATATATTTGCTTTATCTCTTTTTATATTACAATCTAGAAGATCCTGGAAGACAGAAGGCAGAAAAGGGTTAGTTTATGATGGGCCACATAACTATGCTTACAAACAGCCTCTTGGAATGTGAGTTTTTGTAAGTAATTGACTATTATCACTATGGCTAGAGCAGGGGTGGGTTCTACTTATCTTCCCCACTGGTTCGCATCGCGATGGAAGTGCACGTTTTGTGCGCGTCCCTTCCCAGAAAATAGTAAAAAATTAGCTTCTGCACATGCGCAGAAGCTAAATCCAAGATGGCAGCACTCACGGTCCTACACCGACAGAACCAGCACCATGGCATCACCACCAGTTTACTAATGGTTCTAAAGAATCAGTTAGAACTGGTAGGAACCCACCTCTGGGCTAGAGCTAACACTTCTAGCTCAGGTATTAATAAATTCACAAGTCTCAGGGAAGCAAAAGCTAATCCACGTTTATCCCTATGTTGATCTCCCTTTCTGGTCATTTCCCTGCATTCATCTTCTGCTGATAAGATAAACAAATCTCTTAAATTTCACCTTTAATCCTAATTATTGATTTATTTCTTGCAACATTTAGCTGACACCTCCATTCCTGCCTCCCTGTCACTCAAAACATTTTGTCTCAGACAAACCAAAAGCTATTTGGGGCTTTGAAATGTTTAAACCATGGTATCACACACTGAAAAGAACTAACAACAGTGCTAACTTTCAGCGTAAGGATGGCATGATTCCACTCAGCCTAGATACTGTACTTTCCCTCATAGGAAAATGTTAAATGCTTTTCAAAAATAGCAACCTTACCAGCAGTGTAATATTGTATAGATAACTATACCTAAATCAAATGATTAGGAACTGTCCTAATTGTATAATAAATAGCAATAGCACTTAGACTTATATACCGCTTCATAATGCTTTTCAGCCCTCTCTAAGCGGTTTACAAAGTTCAGCATATTGCCCCCAACAATCTGGGTCCTCATTTTACCCACCTCAGAAGGATGGAAGGCTGAGTCAACCTTGAGCCGGTGAGATTTGAACAGCTGAACTGCTGAACTAGTAGGTTGCAGTGCTGCTTTTAACCACCTGCGCCACTTATAAATATAAGTATGCTAACATGCATCTTATTACTCCTACTTCTCACATGTTCAAGGATACTAATAAGTTGACACTCAGTTCCTGATGTTTGAGTAACCAACAGCAAGCCTATCTTATCTGTATTTAAACTCAGCTTGCTCATACTCATTTAATCAACCATTTCTTTGGTGTTTAATGATGAAGAGCAATAAAAGTGTGTGACAATTATGTATTGGTATCATGTTTCAAAACTCCCAATGACGACTTCTAAGCAACATTACACAGAAATAGCCTAATACAGGGGTGTCAAACTCACGTCATCACGGCAGCGTCCCCTTCACTAAACCGGGCATGGGTGTGGCCAGTGCATTACACATCCGGCCCATGGGCTGTGAGTTTGACACCCCTGCCTGGCCTAATATAAAGATTTATAATCTAAGGAGTCCTGGTGTCAAAACAGTGGTTTCCCCTCCCGACTTTCTAGAAATCACCTAACAGGAATGACCAGAGTGTCTGCAAATCAGTATTTTAATTATACTTTCTCTTTCAGTCTACTCCAAATTCCAGAAATTTAAAAAGTTAATAAAGTTAATAAAAAATCAGCCTAGCTTCAAAAGAGTAAATAGACATCTCTGACTTTGGAATCGAGTGAACATGATGTGATGCAGTGTTTGCTTACATGAAAACTGCCTCTCACCGGAAGCAGAAAAAGAAGAAACATTTTTGCTTAACCTACTTCTTCCCTGTGTTTGGGGGCTTAGGGCTGATTTCATTTTTTCCCATTTCCATCCTTTTTGCCTGCATGTTGCAGTGTCATTGTCTTTATCTGGATTGTTCAGATCAGTTCTTTCCCACTCTTCTTTTTCTATGACGTGTGCGCCTTTCCTCTTTTTATCCCAAAAGTAATAGAGTAATTCATCATGCCATAATCTAGATCTGATCAGAGCCTCTTCCCCTGTCTCAAGTCAGGAGGTCTTCCTTCAGGACCATATCCTCTGGCTTGTTTCAGTTTGCTCTGTAATTCTCACCACCATCAGTTATTCAGCCCAGATCCCACTATGCATCAGCTCAAGAATGATTATCTAGCCAGAGAAATCAATAAATGGAAGCACTATTAATAACAGCCCATATAAAGGGAATGCCAAAATGATTCTTATGTTCTGTTATGAATGCAAAGCCTTCACAGAGAGGAAAGCATCAGAAACCGATTAGAATTAAATCTTTCAGGCACTATTATTTAGGGTTCATTAATAGTCCGGTGTCAACACCTTAAGGCTGCTGTGTGCTAATAGCATTTTGGGGGCAGGGTGCCTAAAATGATAAAAGTTTAGTGTATAAGGAGCAAAGTCTTCAGTGCTTAGTCTTCCAGCCTTGGCTTGGCCAGGATCAATCTACTCCGTGGCTCTTAATAGTGAATGAAAAAGTTCTGATCACAAAAGAATCGTCAAACTTGGTTGCTTTAAAGAGCAGCTCTTTAAACCAAGGGCAGGCAAGAAAGGACATATGTCAGTCTTTATCAGTCTTCTAGTTAAAATGCCCTGAGATCTGTGCCCTGAGATCTGTGCCCTGAGAATACTACATTCAGTTTTGGTCGCCACGATGCAAAAAGGATGTTGAGACTCTAGAAAGAGTGCAGAGAAGAGCAACAAAGATGATTAGGGGACTGGAGGCTAAAACATTTGAAGAACGGTTGCAGGAACTGCATATGTCTAGTTTAATGAAAAGAAGGACTAGGTAAGACATGATAGCAGTGTTCCAATATCTCAGGGGCTGCCACAAAAAAGAGGAAGTCAAACTATTCTCCAAAGCACCTGAGGGCGGGACAAGAAGCAATGGGTGGAAACTGATCAAGGAGAGAAGCAACTTAGAACTAAGGAGAAATTTCCTCACAGTTAGAACAATTAATCAGTGGAACAACTTGCCTCCAGAAATTGTGAATGCTCCAACACTGGAAGTTTTTAAGAAGATGTTGGATTCTATTCTATTCTCCAGTATTATACCACTAATTAGCAAAGTTTTATGACATATTTATTTTTCAAACACAAGATTTAAAATGGGTATGTACCACACTTATTATTAGGAGGAAAAATCCACAACCCTATGTTTATTTGGTGATGAACATAGTTAATGTTCCTTCCCCCTTCTATTTTCTTCACAATAACAGCCCTGTGAGGTGAGCTAGCCTGAGAGAGAGAGAGTTACTGTCTCAAGGTCACTGAACTGGTTTTCATGGCTAAGGCAGGACTAGAACTCACAGTCTCCTACTTCCTAACCTGGTGCCCTAACCACTAAACCAAATTGGTTCTCTAATCAGCCCTTAAAAAAAATTAGCCCCGATTCTTTCAATGATGCCCTTATATCACTACTGTTCCCCACTTTAAACATACATCCACACCAACATACAAATGCAAGACTGTTGAGATTAGTGATGAATAAAAATCATGATATGAAATGTTCATTTACACTCTTCTGTAGTTTTCATCCGAAGTATATTTATTTAAATTGAGTCTAATCTGATTTTCAAATTGGCAATTTTCAAATGGGTGGACTTGGACTCCCAGAAATTGCTGGCTGGAAAAATTCTGTCAGTTCAAGTCCATGCATCTCAAAGTTGCCAAACTTTAAAAACAGGGGTCTAAGCTATCCAGAGAAATTTGTATCCAGCTACCAGTAGCATATTTGGGACTGCAGACTGTAATAGTTTTCTCTAAAAAAAATTGTTCCCAACCACTAACTTGTGCAAATTGGGAAACAACTCCTTGTTCCCTAAACTAATACAATTTCCCATCACTAGAAGTTCAATAGTAATGAGGCAGAATGAGCTTTCAGTATTATACTGTAAAATGTTTACATTGAAATAGAAAAGATCCCAAAGATTCTTCAACCGTGAAAGGCTGAACAACAAGAGAACAATGGAGAAAATTTAAGTACGGGAATTTTAAAGCGAGGAATGCATATCAGAGTTGGCATTCTTCCATGTGACTGCTATTCTAATCTGTTTATGAAGATGGGCAATATCTGAAGATGAAAGCTAGTTTGGAGACCAGCTAGTTAGTAATCAGGAGACCACGAGTTCTAGCCCCACCTTAGGCACAAAACCAGCTTCGACCAGTCACTTTCTCTTAGTCCTAAGACAAACCAGTTCCAAAAAACGTTGCCAAGAAAACTGAAGAGACTTATCCAGGCAATATATGAGAACTGGGCAACACTGACAGAAAATATATATATATAACCCTTATATATAAGGAAGCTGTGATGTTTCCTTCCATACACTAGGATGACTCGACAGAAAAAACATATATAACCCTTTCCTGGTGAAGAGCTGATAGGGAAGAGAACCTGGCCTAGAGGTTAACACTTCTGCCTTATAAGCAGACTGCCCAGGTTCAAATCCCACTACGGGTATGGCTATCTGACGAGAGCAAAATAGCTCAAAATAGATCTATAATAGTCTCCCTTTATTTTCATTTATCAGCAAAAAAAATGTTACACACACACACACACACACACACACACACACACACACACACACACACATCTGAGGACAGGATTAGTTATAACTGAGCCCCCCCAAACATGTAGACAGCTTGGAAAGTCTTCAGAGGATGTGGTGATATTATTAGAAGCTGTGGAACCAATTTTATGGCCTATGATTCATTTTGGAGTTATAAAGAACGGAAGTAGCAGTGGGAAGCTTCCGAGAGACAAAATCTTTCTATTTTACTTTTAGTTCCTCATCCCCAAATTCAAAACATCTTTCAAACACATGGTGCCAAAAGTCAGGAGCAACATTATTGATTTTTTTGGGTATGATTTTGAGCCATGAGCAAGAGGATGAGGGTAAAAGGTGAAATGGCAGCAGTTTGCCTATCATTTGTAGAAAGATGGAAGGAAGATATACATTACAAATTAATTATTTTGTTGCCAAAATTTGGTGGCTCAGTCTCACTCCAGGTAGTCCTTGACTTACGACCAAAACTGAGCCCCAAATTTCTACTGCTAAGTGAGACAATTGAGTGAGTTTTGCTCCATTTTAGGACTTTTCTTGCCATAGTTGTTAAATGAATCACTGCAGTTGTTAAGTTAGAAACACGGTTCTTTAGTGAACCTGGCTTCCCCATTGACTTTGTCAGAAGTTCGCAAAAGATGATCACATGACTTCAGGACACTGCAACTGTCATAAATATGAGTCACTTGTGAATCATCTGAATTTTAATTACATGACCATGGGGATGCTGCAATATTCATAAGTGTGAAAAACGGTCACAACACATTTTTTCCAGTGCTGTTGTAAATTTGAACAGTCGCTAAAGGAACTGTTTTAAGTCGAGGATCACCTGTGTTTTGGGATCCTGTAAAAGTTGTTTTGGTGACTACATATGGCTCATTGTTTGAAAATTTATAATACTGACGCTCAAATTGGTGATGAAGTCTTGATCAAGCTAGTTTCCTTTCTACTTCCCATTATATGAAGTTTGAATGAAATAATTTACACATGATTGTAATAATAGTTTGTCAGTTACGCAAGTGACATCCTCACCTTTTTCTACTGGGCACAAAACCTGATGGCTATTCTTGGCCTTCATTATATCATCTGATCTTTAGGCTACTGAGCCATAAGATTTTTTTCCATATTTTCTTTCCTTAAGGATATCTCTGAGGGAAATAGCAGATTTTCTGATCCCATACTCAGCCATAGTACATATTTGAGAAGCCTGAATTCAGTAGGCCTTATTTCATCCTTTCAAGATATTATAAAACTTACCAGGGAGCAGTTCACCATGTCTATGTTCAGGGGTGGGTTCCTCCCGGTTCGGACCGGATCACCCGAACCAGTAGCGAGCCGCTGGTGATGTCACTGTCGGTGCCGTTCCGTGCACGGCACCATTTTTTTTTATTTTTTCCCTTCCACAGCTTGAAAAAGTACCCTCACGCCCGCCGGCGGGTGAATTCTGAGCTTTATTTCTTCACCTGAAGCACAGCTGATGAGTTCCTCAGCTGTGTTTCAGGCTAATGCCTGCTTCTGAGCATGCGCGAAACATCGCGATGCGAACCGGTGGCGAAGGTAAGTGGAACCCACCCCTGTCTATTGAAAAAGGGCCCTTGTGCCCACCCGCGGGTGAATTCTGAGCTTTATTTCTTCACCTGAAGCACAGCTGATGAGTTCCTCAGCTGTGTTTCTTCTCACGGTGTGATTTATTGCCTGTTACATGTATATGCAGGGAGATTTATTTATTTATTTATTTAGACGCTCTTATAGGCCGCCCAATCCCATAGGACTCAGGGCGGCGTACAGTATGAGTAAGAAGCGTACATTTAAAAACAATAGTCATAAATTTAAATTAAAAATATAATTAAAAAGAGACATTATAAACACAACATTCAGGGGGAATCTAATTATCCTATTCACCCCATCTGCCGGAAGAGCCATGTTTTTAAGGCTTTACGGAAGGCCAGCAGGGTGGGGATGGTCCGGATCTCTGGTGGCAGTTGGTTCCAGAGGGACGGGGCTCCCACAGTGAAGGCCCTCCCCCGCGGTCCCGCCAATCGACATTGTTTGGCTGACGGGACCCGGAGGAGGCCCTTTCTGTGGGACCTAACCGGTCTTAGGGAGGTATGCGGTAGGATGCGGTCCCGTAGGTAACCTGGCCCTGAGCCATGTAGGGCTTTAAAGGTAACGACCAACACCTTAAATTGTAACCGGAGACTAATTGGTAGCCAATGCAGCTGGCGAAGGATAGGTGTTACGTGGGTGTATCTCGGTACACCCACTACTGCTCGCGCAGCTGCATTCTGTACCAGTTGGAGTCTCCGGATGCTCTTCGAGGGTAGCCCCATGTAGAGCGCGCTACAGTAGTCTAGCCGTGAGGTGACAAGGGCATGAGTGACTGTGAGCAAGGCCTCCCTCTCCAAGTAAGGTCGCAATTGGTGCACAAGACGGATTTGTGCAAAGGTCCCCCTAGCCACAGCTGAAAGATGTTGCTCCAATTTTAGCTGTGGATCTAGGAGGACACCCAAATTGCGAACCTGTTCTGAGGGAGTCAATTTTTCTCCCCCAAGAACCAAGGAGGGGCAGTCGACATAGTCCTTGGGAGGCAATATCCAGAGCCACTCAGTCTTGTCTGGGTTGAGCCTAAGTCTGTTCACTCCCATCCAGACCCTCACATCGTCCAGGCAGCGGCACATTACATCAACTGCTTCACTGAACTGACACGGGGTGGAGATGTACAACTGGGTATCGTCAGCATACTGCTGATACCTCACCCCATGACATCGGATGATCTCACCCAGCGGTTTCATGTAAATGTTAAACAGGATGGGCGAGAGGACCGAGCCCTGTGGCACCCTGCAAACCAGGGGCCTAGGGGCCGACCTCTGTCCTCCTGTCAACACCGACTGCGTCCTGTCAGAGAGGTAGGAGGAGAACCACCGTAAAACAGTGCCTCCCACTCCCATCTCCCCAAGACGACGCAGAAGGATACCATGGTCAATGGTATTGAAAGCCGCTGAGAGGTCAAGTAGCACCAGGATGGAGGAGTGGCCCCCATCCCGGGCTCGCCAGAGATCATCCATCAGCGCGACCAAAGCAGTCTCCGTACTGTAGCCGCGCCTGAAACCCGATTGAAAGGGATCCAGATAATCAGTATCCTCCAATAGCCGCAGGAGTTGGAGCGACACCACCTTCTCAACAACTTTACCCAAGAAGGGTAAGTTGGAGACTGGACGGAAGTTCTTTAGATCCGCTGGGTCCAGGGAAGGCTTCTTGAGGAGGGGCCTTACCACCGCAGCTTTTAAAGGCTGTGGGATGGATCCCTCTCTCAAAGAAGCGATCACAACCGCCTGGAGCCAGCCGCGTGACACCTCCCTGCTGGCAGAAACCAGCCAGGAGGGGCACGGGTCCAATAAACAGGTGGAGGCGCTCATCGTTCCTATGGCCTTGTCCACATCCTCAGGAGTGACAGGCTCAAACTCGTCCCATATAACAGGACTAAGACTCGCCCCTGTCATCTCGGCTTGCCCTGTCCAAATGGAGTCCAGGTCTGTCCGAATCTGAACGACTTTGTCCGCCAGAAACTGAGAAAATTCCTCAGCTCTGCCCTGCAAGGGATCTTCAACTCCCCCCTTGGCTAGGAGGGAGCGAGTCACCCTAAACAGGGCGGCTGGGCGGGAGTCGGCGGATGCAATAAGAGCGGAAAAATGCGAACATTTTGCCGCCCTTATCGCCACTAAGTAAGACTTAATGCAAGTTCTTAAAAGTGTCCGGTCAGACTCAGCTTTACTGGCTCTCCATCGTCGCTCTAGGCGTCTCTTTAGGTGCTTCATCTCCCGGAGCTCCTCAGTAAACCAAGGAGCCCTCTGGGATCCGCTGCCACGGAGAGGCCGCAAAGGCGCAATCCGATCTAAAGCCCCCGTTGCCGCCCGATTCCAGGCAGCCACTAGAGCCTCAGATGAATCGTGTACCAGGGAGTCAGGTATTTCCCCAAGTTCCCTCTGAAATCCTTCAGATTCCATTAGGCGCCTGGGGCGGAACCACTTAATCGGCCCCGACTCCTTGCGGTGGAGGAGTGGTGCCATGAAATCCAACCTCAGAAGGAAATGATCTGACCACGACAAGGGTACTGTGACTAAACCCCTCAGCCTCAGATCATCTCTCCACTGCCCCGAGAGAAACACAAGGTCAAGTGTGTGACCTCCCTCATGAGTTGGACCCTGAACTACTTGGGTCAGGTCCATGGTTGTCATGGAAGCCATGAACTCCTGGACTGCCTCCGAGGTTTCACCGGGCGATGGCAAATTAAAGTCCCCCAGCACCATCAACCTGGGGAACTCAATCGCCAGCCCTGCTACCGCCTCGAGCAGAACAGGCAGGGCCTTTGCAACGTAGCTAGGAGGCAGGTACGCTAGCAAAAGGCCCACCTGGACCCCTAAGTCCAACTTCAGAAGGAGCGTCTCACACCCACCAATCTCCGGGGCAGGGCTCCTTCGAGGATTAAGGTTCTGGCGAGCTATAATCGCCACTCCTCCACCCATTCCCTGGGGTCGAGGCTGATGCTGAACTGAGAACCCGTCCGGGCACATCTCGGAGAGGGGAACCCCCCCCTCCTGGCCTAGCCAGGTCTCAGTAATACATGCCAGGTCCGCCCCCTCTTCCAGGATTAAATCCCGTACAAGGGGGGCCTTGTTGGTAATTGACCTGGCGTTCAACAGCAGCAGCTTGAGCCCAGGGCCCTGACATCCCTGGTTACCAGGACCTCGGGTTGAGCAAGATGGAACCAAACCAGAGGGGCCAGAACAAGAAATCGCTTGGAGACAGCGAGTTCTCGTTCCCCGAGAGCGGCCTACCCCTCTGCTCCCGCCATACCTACCTCTCCCTGTTATGACCGTAATCCTCCCGTCCCCCATCCCATCAGAGATCCACTCCCCTCCCCTACTGGCCCCCCCTCTCCCGACAGACCATACATACCATTCATACTACACCTGGGAATGGACCTAAGTCCCCCTCCACTTCTGTTTCCACACTCAGCAGAGGGGGACAAAGACCAAACCCCCGGCTTACTCATTCCACTATAATAATCCATGAAACTCTAT
The DNA here is from genome assembly GCA_023053685.1 of Diadophis punctatus similis. NCBI lineage: Eukaryota > Metazoa > Chordata > Lepidosauria > Squamata > Dipsadidae > Diadophis > Diadophis punctatus. The sequence continues at coordinate 82,064,199 of JALIGW010000002.1, read as the reverse complement.
CACACAATCATACCCATTCATAGCCCACACCATAACCATAGTCACAATGCTTCTGGGGTGAAAATTGCAAGGTTAATTATCACAAATGTTAAAATCAATAAAATTAATAAGGAGCATGTAAAAATAATCTCATTAAAAATTAAGTCAATCCAAGAGTTCCAGTGTCCAGTCATGGGAAGCCAATAGTCCAGGGGCTGATGGCGTATCTCCCTATCCAGATGGTATCTATAAATCACGAGCTCTCTCCCTCCAGAGTCCGATGTCAATCTGTCAGAGGGGGAGGTCCCCCATAGATAAGGGGGGCCTGAGGAGAGGGAACTGGCCACTGTAGCAGTCCAAATGGTGGGCCCGGTCGTCAGTGCGGCCCCAATAATAAACACAGTCGCTTCAGTGGTGCTGGCCTGCATAGCAGTATTGTTCAAATTCCGTTTCCAGGCTGTAGGAGGCACGGTGCTCTGCCGATGTTCCCACGGCATTCCAGTCGCCCTAAAATGGCGACCTCCTTCCTTCCCGCATCCCACTTCAAGCTTCAGGCCAGAGACGTAAAAAGGCCTGGTCCACAGCTGTTCAGTGTTGGCAGTCCCGGGGGATTGCTGGGCGTTCGTCTAAAAGGGCATTTGGCTAGAAGGGCAGAATAACAAGCCGCAGCGAAAAGAATAACAAACACCAGCGACAACGCTTGTTGGAAAAAGAGCCCAGCTGAGAGCACTCAGCTGGGCGAGTCCAGCCCGAGTCTTTAATGGCCGAGAAATCAAATTCAAACCCCCACTGAAGCAGTACCGATCTGTCTGCTTTACATACCCGGTATTGTCCAATGTCCTTGTTTCCTAGGTTGTTGCGGTTCCTGGCCAGTAGCCTTCGCGATGTTATTTAAAAAGAGTTTTTTAGATGTTAAAATGTTCAAAAAGAGCTCTGCGGCTTCGCGGACGCCATTTTAATACCGCCGGCGTCTTCCCGAGCCTGGAACTCCCGATCTGCCTAGTCCTCGTGGCCAGAAGTCTTCCTCGACCAAAACGGACTGGCGTGCTCCTGGGGTCTTCCACTTTCTTCCGGCCTGCTCAGAAATGGAAAAGGCTGGGTCGGGTCCTTGCAATTCTTCAGGGAGCAGATGAACGAGAGCGGAGGGCAGTTCGTTTGCATCCCTATCTAATATAATGGTTTATTCCTGAGCACGTGATTGATATGTTCTTGTACGCATGTGTGCATTCCTGAATCTCCGTTCTATCCTTCTTCTTCTGGCTTCCAATAGAGGAAGTCACATTTTATATCAGACATGTAAACAAATGATATTTTATTGTTTTTGTACTGAAATGAATATTTCAATTAGAACTTTAAACTACGGTTTCATTTCTAATGTCTGAATTCCGGGGAAAAGATCAAACATCACCTCTGTGAGATTTATTCTCACTTCGTCAGTTTCAGGCTAATGCCTGCTTCTGAGCATGCGCGAAACATCGCGATGCGAACCGGTGGCGAAGATAAATGGAACCCACCCCTGTCTATGTTGTATATGGGCTTATCTTAGGAACGTAACACGGTCCATAGATTACCGGTAGACAGAAAATGAAAACCTGCTACAAAAAGAGACTGCCCTCATGAGTTGGTTTTCACCTTAGGTGGTTTCCAGTATTGCTCTCCATTCTCAGCCAGATGTTAGAATTGTCACCTCTTATTTCACAAAGAATCCAAGTTGCCTTTAAACAGTCCAGTAAAGCAGAGTTGGGGGTGCGGCGGGGGGGTGGGGGAAGCACTCGTACCACTAGCTAGCATTTCTGTGGAAAATAATAATTCACAGCTGACTCCTGTAGCGGTTTGAAATTTATGCTAGCTTTTACAAACACTCACTCTCTCGTCTTTTGTGTTTGCTTTGAATGCTGAAATGGTGGTCTATAATCCTCATGAAAAAAAAAAGATGCCTTCAGCAGCAGGATATTTATTTTCCTGAGCCCTAGATAATGCAGAGGGAGGTAAAGGGATGCCATTCAAATGGTTGGATAACAGATGCTAGTTTATTTGTGCAGAAGATTAAAGATTGCTCTCTATTACCTTAGGAGGAAAGTAGCTCCTATTGTATTTTTCTGCACAGGACAAGAGGCTGGGAATTCCATGAATAGATGCTACTATCTGGATTAATATATCATTTGAAGAGCCTGAGCAATTGCACTAAATCTTTGTGCCAAATTTTTACTAAGTGCCAGTTCCTGCCCGCTACACTTCTAATCAAAGCAGAGGAGATAAAAATGCAAGTTCCTGTGACTTTAAGATTTGAGTCTGCATGATGAGAAAAACTACTCTCTATACCAGGGGTCTCCAACCTTGGCAACTTTAAGACTTGTGGACTTCAACTCCCGAATTCCTCAGCCAGCTTTGCTTTGCTGGATGAGGAATTAAGACTTGTGGACTTCAACTCCCAGAATTCCTCAGCCAGCTTTGCTTTGCTTTGCTGGCTAGGGAATAAAGACTGGTGCACTTCAACTCCCAGAATTCCTCAGCCAGCTTTGCTTTGCTGGCTGAGGAATTAAGACTTGTGGACTTCAACTCCCAGAATTCATCAGCCAGCTTTGCTTTGCTGGCTGAGGAATTAAGACTTGTGCACTTCAACTCCCAGAATTCCTCAGCCAGCTTTGCTTTGCTGGCTGAGGAATTAAGACTTGTGCACTTCAACTCCCAGAATTCCTCAGCCAGCTTTGCTTTGCTTTGCTGGCTGAGGAATAAAGACTTGTGCACTTCAACTCCCAGAATTCCTCAGCCAGCTTTGCTTTGCTTTGCTGGCTGAGGAATAAAGACTTGTGCACTTCAACTCCCAGAATTCCTCAGCCAGCTTTGCTTTGCTGGCTGAGGAATTAAGACTTGTGCACTTCAACTCCCAGAATTCCTCAGCCAGCTTTGCTTTGCTTTGCTGGCTGAGGAATAAAGACTTGTGCACTTCAACTCCCAGAATTCCTCAGCCAGCTTTGCTTTGCTTTGCTGGCTGAGGAATAAAGACTTGTGCACTTCAACTCCCAGAATTCCTCAGCCAGCTTTGCTGGCTGAGGAATTCTGGGAGTTGAAGTCCACAAGTTTTAAAGTTGCCAAGGTTGAAGACCCCTGCTCTATACTACCTCTGTGATAGGAATACTGGCTGATATACTGTCCCCTGCTCCTATGCTTTAAAATGTGTCTAACCTGGCAAGAAGCTTATTTTTTTACGTCATTCATTCACTCATTCATTACAGGTAGTACTTGACTTACAACAGTTCATTTAGTGACATTACAACGGCGCTGACAAAAGTGACTTATGTCTGTTTTTCACACGAACATTGTAGCATGGTCATGTGATCAAAATTCAGATACTTGACAACTGTCTCATATGTATGACGGTTAGGGTGACCCAGGGTCATATAATTATCTTCTGTGGCCTTCTGACAAACAAAGTCAACGGGGAATCCAGATTCACTCAACAACTGTATTAGTAAATTAACAGCTGCAATGGTTCATTTAACAACTGTGGCAAGAAAGGTTCTAAAATGGGGCAAAGCTCACTTAACAAATGTCTCACTTAACAACAAAAATTTGTGGTTCAGTTGTGGTCCTATGACGAGGACTACCTATAATTCATCATATTTATAGAGCCGCCTATCTCACAAATAAATGGACAGCATATACCAAAGCTGAAAATAATATTGATATCATTATCAAAAAATTATTTTTGTAGTTTTAAAGAGAAGATCAAGTGTTAATTACACTGGAGCCATCTCAATATTTCACAAGTCCCCTTGGATCCCCAGGCCAGATCTTGAGGAACTTCCAGAAGGTTAAAAGGGATGCAACCAGCCTCATTTGGGGGGAAGGAATGCTCTATTAAATAGGGGCCACAGCAGAAAAAAACTTCCACCTAGGAGCCACAAGTGAAACTCCTTAGCTGAGAGGACCTGCAGCATGCCCTCTCTACTGGATCTGGTGGGACAGCAGATGTAATCAGGAGAGGCAGTCCCTCAGATAATCCATTCCCATGCCATGTAAGGCTTTCAAGATTAAAACTAGCATCTTGAATTGGATGCGGAAAGGACTGATAACCAATGCAGCTCCTGGAGCAAAGATGTAATGAAAAGAAGCACGCTTAACCGCCTGTGTTGCTGCATTTTGCACCAATTGAAGCTCCTGGATGCTCTTCAATGCCAGCTCCATGCAGAGCACATTACAATAGTCCACCAAAGAGGTGACCAGGGCATGAGTGACCATGAATAGAGCCTCTTGATCTAGGAACAGGTGCAAATGATGCACAATACGAAGTTGAGAAAAGGCCCTCTTAGCAGGGGCTGCCACAAAGAAGAGGGAGTGAAGCTATTCTCCAAAGCACCTGAGGGTAGGACAAGAAGCAATGGGTGGAAACTAATCAAGGAGAGAAGCAACTTAGAACTAAGGAGAAATTTCCTGACAGTTAGAACAATTAATCAGTGGAACAGCTTGCCTCCAGAAGTTGTGAATGCTCCAACATTGGAAGTTTTTAAGAAGATGTTGGATAACTATTTGTCTGAAGTGGTATATGTTTTCCTTCCTAAGCAGGGGGTTGGACTAGAAGACCTCCAAGGTCCCTTCCAACTCTGTTATTCTATTCTATATAAAATTACTCCTAGATTGCACATGGGGTCTGTTTTGAGCAGTGCAACCTCCTCCAGCACCAAACATCATGTAGTCCCAAAACTGGTAGATCCTAAAGTTATTCTGTCAGGATTCAGTTGAACCCTATTGTGTCCCATCCAGACCCATGTAGCTTCCAGGCTCTGTGATAATACGTCCACAGTATCACTTAGTTTGCCTGGGGTAGAGATATATAGCAATAGCAATAGCACTTAGACTTATATACCGCTTCATAGTGCTTTACAGCCCTCTCTAAGTGGTTTACAGAGTTCAGCATATTGCCCCCAACAATCTGAGTCCTCATATAATTGGCAATGGATGAATTTACCCAGTGGTCTCATGTACCGTATTTTTCGGAGTATAAGACGCACTGGAGTATAAGACACGCCTTAGTTTTTGGGGAGGAAAATAGGGAAAAAATAATCTGCCTACCAGGTATTCATCTGGGTAGTCCTTAGTCTGGTCAGTTTCAGCACATTAGTTTGCTGGTTTTGAGCACGCGTGCTTGCTTTTTATCCCCTGGTTGGGGATAAAAAACAGTTTCTAAAACACTTTACTTCTCCCTTTCTTCAGAGAAAGAAACAATGAAAAAAGCAGGCAAAGGGAAGATCGCTTTGCTAGCAAAGCACGGAAGATCGCTTCACTCGTTAGCACCTCGTTAGGGGTGAAAAAAAGCTTAGTAAAAGCTACATTCGGAGTATAAGATGCACCCAAATTTTCAGCCTCTTTTAGGGGGGAAAAGGGTGCGTCTTATACTCCGAAAAATACGGTAGATGTTGCATAGAAGTGGGGAGAGAATTGATTGCTGTAGCACCCCACATAGTAGGTCCCAAAGGCAGGAGCTTTCCCCCAAAGTCACCACTAACTGGAATCCTTCTCAAAGAAAGGAGGAAAACCAGTCCTACACTGTCTTACCCAACCCTGATCCCCTGAGTGAATTCAGAAGAATACCATTGTTGATCGTGTTAAACGTCACCTAGAGAAAAAAGGTATTTTTTTCTCAAAGAATGACCAATACCTTTTCATGCCTGTGTCTGACTCTTGATTGAAAATGAACAAAAGGGAAAGTTAGATACTCAACAAAAATGGTCCAGTATAATGAAATCAGCAATGGTTTCTTGTGGAGGTGCTGATCCAAACCTCCTTAAGAAGTAATGGGATAACCCCCTCACCCAAAGATGAATTTACCACCACTACTAGAACCCTTTCACACATCACCTTCTTAACTTAACAAGCCAGGAGAGGCATTAATCTAAAGAGCAGGTGGCTGAGCTGCTGTGAATATTTTCACCTTTTGATTACAAAAGATCAAGGTGTTGCCATAATCGCAACAGTATTATTTACTTGAACAGCTATTAGTCACATTGTACCACAGAAATTCCACACTTTATAGTGAATAACATCCCCCCATAAGTACCATGTTACAATGAATATATTCTTATCAATAATTACCGTATTTTTCGGAGTATAAGATGCACTAAAGTATAAGACGCACTTTAGTTTTGGGGGAGGAAAACAAGGGGAAAAGGCCTCTGCCTCCAAGCAATTTGCCAAACAGCAAACAGCAAACAGCACAGATGATATACCAGTGATGGCGAACCTTTTTTTCCTCGGGTGCCAAAATATTGCGCGCACGCGCTATCGCACGCTCGTGTGTGCCCACACCCATAATTCAAAGCCCCCTACTTGCCCCACCCCCCTGTGCATGAGTGCGTGACCCGCCCCACTCCCCCATTTCCCGACTTCCAGTGGGCCCAGTTAGCCTGTTTTTTGCCCTCCCCAGGCTCCAGGGGCTTTCTTGGAACTTGGGGAGGGCGAAAATGCTCCCCCCTGCCACCCCGGAGGCCCTCCAGAGGCCAAAATCATCGTCCCAGAGCCTCCGCGCGAGCCAAAAATCAGCTGGCGTGCACGCACATGCGCGCTGGAGCTGAGCTAGGGCAACGGCTCGCGTGCAGGCAGATATGGCTCCGCGTGCCACCTGTGGCACCCGTGCCATAGGTTCGCCATCACTGTGATATACACTGTTTGCTATGTATTTCTGTGCATGTGTGCCTGACCCATAGAAATAGCAAAGAATTGGAGAAATGTACATTATGCCAGAAAGTTTTCTTAAATGTAGTCACACTAACTCTTCCCAATTATTTAAATAGATCTACTCCAAGGTAACTAAACTCTAATGCTAAACAGGACACTGTTACATTTCATACTATACTTGTACAGAGCTGTTAAAATTAATTAAAATTTCTGGAAATATACATTATTCTCTATTATTTAAAAGAAGATACAATAGCACTGGGCCTCTTCAGAGCAAGCATTTATTTTAAAAAGCTTCTTTATTTTGTTAAGTTGTCTAGATTTACAGGGGTCTCCAACCTTGGCAACTTTAAGACTTGTGGACTTCAACTCCCAGAATTCCACAGCCAGCAAAGCTAACAAAGCTGGCTGTTGAATTCTGGGAGTTGAAGTCCATAAGTCTTAAAGTTGCCAAGGTTGGAGACCCCTGGCTCTAGAACAATAATAAAGCAGTCTTTAAAAAATAAGTCTAATAATTTGAACATTCTACAGACATTTATAGTTATTCACTTACCCCCTTCCATCCAGTTCAGCAAAAAATAAAAATCTGCGTGTCTCTCCCAGCTATTTGCCTCTTTGCAATTAGTTTCACTTTCATTTTCCCACGTGGCAAACCTAATCAGCTGTAGGTCGGGAACCTGCTAGTGACTTGCTTGGCTTTACAGGCTCTTCCCTCTTTCCTGCAAGCAGGTAAATTGCTGGAAGACAGAGGCCAAAGGGTGGGGGTGGGGGGGTGGGGGGCTGCATTCGGTGTATAAGACGCACCCAAGTTTTCACCCTCTTTTGGTGGGTAAAAAGGTGCATCTTATACTCCGAAAAATATGGATTGTTTTATTTAATAAAACAATTACTTTCATATTTTCCTTAAACATCTAATTGAACTTTGAATATTCTCATAAAATCCATGTAGATTACTCACCAAACCTTTAATACTTGTTTTTGATTCTCCCCTACCCACTCCCCCAGGGACTAGCATTAGGCAGAAGGTGACTTCCTTCATTTGGAGTTGGAGATACAGAAAACTGTTACATAGAATTTGGAGGTTGAAAATTAGTTGTGCCACATCAAGCAAAAAAGGTTAACCCCATTGATTGAGACGCAGCTGGAGATTCTGTAGAGTCAGAGTAATTGTGAATTAGCGGAGAAGAAATGTTGGGTTGAGTGATGATTGCAGACCATGAAGTTCAGAAGTTAGATAAGGTTTGCCCAATCTTGGAAGGAAAGAAAATGGAAAGAAAATGGAGTTGTTAGGAGTGCAGGAAATTAACTATCAGAATCTGGAAATGGAGAAAGATAAGGGAGAAACAATGCTGTTAAACATCTAAAACAATGACAAACCACTTCTGTATTGTTAAGGAAACTACAGTGCTTGGACACACCTGACTAGTCACTGGGAGTTAAACTTAACACTGGGAGTTACACTTAACTTAATCTTTGTTTTTACAAGAAACCTAAAAACAGTCTACTGTAATTATATGGAGAAGTATCTCAATAGCAGTAGTGTACATTAATTTTGATTGTGACTTACCTGTTTGTTTAATCAGTGATGTCATTGAAGTAAACAAAACCCATGCAGATGTCACCAGGTCATGACCCTAATTTGATTTATTCATTTATTATATCCCACCTTTATTACTTTTATAAATAACTCAAGAGGGTGTATGGGGTGCTCAGGGAGGGGTAGCACCTCTGGTGTAGGGGGATGTCATGTCCTTTTACAGCAGCTCATTTTAGGGCAGCTCGTTCACCTTTGGTCCCCACCTGTCACTCAGCTCTCACCTGTGACTCCTAGCAACTGTAGCATGCGCAGCGGCCACACCCCGGGCAACAGCTTTGACAGGCTGGCCAAACCAGGTTGAGAGTAGCTGTTGGGTCATTGACCTTCGGTGAGATAAGGACTTGTCTATCCTGAGCATGTGAAGACAGATTCTGGCGGACTGAGCAGGTGAAACCTACTAGAATAGGACAATGGTCACGAAGGCAGTCTCTGCAAGCAATGTGGTACGCTAAGAGCACAGCAAGACACGAAAGATGCCCTGGTCAATCACTGCACCCAGCCCATCTCCAACTGTCTCGACTCTTGTCCTGCTATTTGGAGCAAGATGGAATCTGAAAAGAGAGAGTGAGGCTGACTATGCATACCTCTCCCTCACTTTAATCCAATTCATGTGCAAGTCTTGACATCCCCCCCCCAATTGATAGATGTCAAGATCCTCTTCGAATACAATGGACGAACATCATCAAATAACTCAAGACAGAGAACATATCCAACATATCTTCCCCCTCCCATCCCCCCCCACTTACAGCAACCTTAAGAGGTTCACTGGGCCGAGACAAAGTACTTGGCTCAAGGTCACCCAGCTGGCTTTCATGGCTAAGGTAGGACTAGAACTCATGGTTTCCTGCTTTCCAGCCTGGTGCTTTAATCACTAGACCAAAGGTCAGGATTCCTACTGGACATGATGTATTGAGTCTAATCCGGCGGTGGGTTGCTCCCGGTTTGGACCTGTTCTTAGCGCCGGCGGTGGCAGGCTCCGCCCACCCACCCGGGATGCTTCTGCGCATGCGCGTGCGCGAACCGGTGGCAAAATTATTTACAACCCCACCACTGGCCTAATCCCATCAAGAAAAGAGTGACAGTTAACCGTGGAAGGTATAATTAGCTTAACACAAACCTAGCCATATGAACCATATGAACAGTGTGTGGCAGCAGTCAAAAAAGCCAATACAATCCTAGGCTGCATTAACAGAGGAATAGAATCAAGAGCACTTGAAGTATTAATACCATTTACAAAGCCTTAGTACAGCTACACTTGGAATACTGAACCCATTTTGGTCACCATAAAAGAAAAAAGTTGAGACTCTGGAAAGAGTGTAGAAAACAGCATCAAAGACTATAGGGAGCTAGAGACAAAAACATATGAAGAACAGTTGCAGGAAATGAGTATGTTTAGTCTAATGAAAAGAAGGACTAACAGATATATGATAGCAGTGTTCCAGTATTTGAGGGGCTGCCACAAAGATGAAGTGGGCAAACTACCAAAGCACCTGAAGGCAGGACAAGAAACAATGGATGGAAACTAATCAAGGAGAGAAGCAACCTAAACCTAAGGCGAAATTTCCTAATGGTGAGAACAATCAACCAGTGGAACAGCTTGCCTTCAATAATTGTAGGTGTCTCATCATTGGAGGCTTTCAAAAAGAGACTGAACAACCATTTGTCTTAAATGGTATAGGGCCTCCTGCTCAATCATGGGGTTGGACTAGAAGACCTCTGAGATCTCTTCCAACTCTATTATTATATGTTCTATGTTCTAAGTTGTAGAACAATGCTGGGAAGCAGACAGTAGTAATGGCAATATTGCCAATATTGGAAAATGTGGTCTGGTATTCCTGGCTTATGTGGTTAGATCAGGGGCGGGTTCCTCTTACCTGCCTACCGGTGCGCTGCGCACGCATCATCACATTTTGCGCGCATGCATCCCCTCGCACGATTTTGCTTCTGTGCATGTGCAAGAAGCAAAAAAACACTGAAATCTCGCATGCGCGCGTGTCCCCTTGCGAGATTTTGCTTCCGCGCATGTACAGAATTGTGCAAACGGCGGGCCGCTACCAGAACGACAGAGTGGACCGTACTGGTAGGAACCCACCACTGGGTTAGATAGATTTTTTTTTTATTCAAAAAAGTTTTATTAGTACAAACTTACATAAGTGGTAACAAAATATTAAATCTAAAGTACAAACATTTTTGTTTCCCCCCCCCAAACCCACCCCCTTCCCTCCCCACCTCCCCCCCGGACTTCCCAGAGATAATACAGGGCATAATAATAAGTTTAAATTGTTAATAAAAAGAAAAAGAAAAAAGGAAAAAAAGAACACTATTTTTAAAAAAACTTCAACTCCAAATTATACAGTACTAATATATCGCATTTGTATACAATAGTAAAGATACAAAAAAGAGAAAAGAAAAAAAAAGAAAGAGAATAAAAAAAAAAGAAAGAAAGAAAGAGAAAACTCTTTAACACTACAAACAAACAAACCTCCTACCTCCTCCCTTCAGTCCTCTATCTTATACAAGGTAAATGTTACCTAAGTAATAACTAAATATAAAATACACAAATCTTAAACTAATATTATTAACATTAGAAATAACCTCTAAGATAAAACTTAACTAAATGTTACATAAGTGATCATCAAATATTAAATTTCATCAAGATATTAATAAGATAATATTATTCTAAATTAATTCGCTAACTTCAATAAACAAAAAAAGAAAATAAAAGAAGAATAAACAATAAACAAATCTTCAACAAACTATATATATCTAATATTATCAACATTAAAAATAACCTCAAAATTATATAAAACTTAACTAAATATTGCATAAGTAATCATTAGATAGGGAAAAGATAAAATACAATCATATTAGTCTCTATCCATCCAATATATTTCAACATCACATTGTTTTGTATCTTGATAGTTCATCTTTTAATAGTTCAATAGATTCAAATTTGTCGAGTCGTCTCCCGTCTACTCCCAAACCTCCATCTCCTTTTCCCCAGCTATCTGATTCAGGCACTCCTTTTGGATTTTTGAGTCTATTTCTTTTTGATCCATCGAAGGTGGCTTCCCCTCCTCCTCCTCTTTTATTTTCATACATCCTTCCTCTGGAATCTTGGATATATCAGCCTTTAGAACATTGACATAAAATTCAGTAGCTTTTTTTATCGTGTTGAGCCGATATCTTTTTCCAGAAAATTTTACTGCTACTCCAACTGGCGCTTCCCATTTATATTGTAAATTTAATCTCTTAAATTCATCAATCAAAAAAGTATAGCTTTTCCTGGCTTTAAGCATTTTAGAGGGGATTTCTTTCCAAATCTTTAGTTCCTGACCATTCACCATAAGATTATTGTTAAACGTTGCTTGTATAATTCTGTTCCGTAGAGCTCTTGTGGTAAAATATATGACAATATCCCTTGGTAGATGCTTTTGTTTGGCGTACCACGAGTTGATTCTGTATGTTTTGTCGATTTGTGTAGCCAATTCCGCTTTAGAAATTCCAGACACCTGATCCAATATGTCAACCATCCTGCCTTTTAAATTTTCATATAATCCTTCTTTCAAACCTCTAATCCTTATAGCAACTTCCATAGATCTGAACTGAGTCATTAAGACCTCTTTTTCAAAATTTGCAATGTCATTTTGGATTTTATCTATGTAATTCACCGAAGTTGCCAAAGCTTGTTTATTTGTTTCAATACGTTCTGCCAAAACTTCAATATTTGTTGCTAAGCCTTTGCAAACCTCTAACACATCAAATCTTAGTTGTTGATTCATATTCTTCAAAGCAGCCTGCATCTTATGGTCTATCTCACTTATTTTCTGGTTAAATTCCAAAATAAGTTCATGTTTCATAATCTTTAAATTATTTAATAAATTTTCAGGTGTCAAAAGCTGTGGAGGTGTTAGCTCAGTGTTAAGTTGCATTTTAGAAATATATCCAGATGAATAGTCATTTCTTTTAGTCAAAACAATCTTTCCAAACTTTGAAGCCATTGGTGTTTCAAAAGAGTACAAAAAAGAAAGAAAGCCAGATGCCTGATTAAAGTTCTTTCCAGTTTAAAAATCAGATAGTCTTTTATTATTGAAAATATTTCTATTATAACTTTAATCCAGAGTTAGGAGACAGAGAAAGAAAAAACCATTTTTCCAAGTTAAAAGTTTCCATAAGAGAGAGAGAAAGAGAAAAAAAAAAAGCCTCTGGGGAAACGAAAGTCACTTTCACTTCTCAATCGCCATATTGTTACTCTGTTTCCTTTGTTCCCTTGCCGAAGTGAAAGCTAGCCCAGGAGTTGAAAAAAAAAGAGAAAAAGAGGTTTCAGTACTTGCCCATCTCACGCCTGTTTCTCTCTGTCTGCTTCTATAGTTTAAATGTAGTTATAAATCCCATTTTTGAAGCAGCGGCTGGTCACTCCATCTAGCTCTGCAAAGGCAGAGGTTTCCTGATCTTCGGAGCTGGAGACAGGCTGCATGGGGAGCTCTCCCTTCGCGCCCTACCAGATGGCTCCTAGGGCGCTGGGGGGGCTCTACCCCTCCTGTCAGGCTCTCATCTCTCCCCTTTGCCCGGGGAAGAGATTTTAAAGCCGCCAGACAGCTGTTCTGGCGGCTTTTAACAAAGATCGGAAAGGCATCCAACGAGGGATGTCTGCGATGAAGCGCTCCAAAACCGGAAGTCCTGGGTTAGATAGATTAAATTTCAAGACTGATAAAGTAATGGGCTCAGAAATGCTACCAGTTCAATGCTCAAGGCAAACTCAGTCAAAATCGGAGTTCTAATTATGTGGTTGTATGTGGAGACAGTTGTGCCAGATTTAGATTTGTTAGTCACGGAGGAACTCTTGGGGATAATTTGAACCTGTACATGGCACACCGGGCCTACTTGCCCAAAATAAACCTGGTATTTAGCATGAAACATGTGGCGCATCAACTACTCCTTGAAGGAAAGATGACAGATATTGAGCAAGTTCAAGCTTGCTTGGGTGTAGAAAATAAAGAAAATAAAACATTGGAAATAGGTTGGTCAGAAGCAAAGGGAGCGTGAAAAAGTCTTACAGCAATATTTTTAAAAGGACATGGTCTAAAGTTATTTCTGTGACAATGACAAATGTTTCCATGTCAAAATGGGGGAATTAAAGTTCTTGATCCTAATCTCAAACATAGAACGGGGACAGGCACCTGATGGAATAGAGACAATAAGCGGGATAACATCATTCTTTGATACAAACATTATATAAAGGACAGGAAAATGTGGTGTGGGGGTGGTATTCATTATTTACATCTGCCTTTACTATAGAAAATATAGTGCAGACACTATATAGTGTATAGTGCAGACACTATATAGTATATTGGCTTTCTTAGGGGAGCAATCAGAAAAACATTAATTAAGGTTAATAAGATAAGATATTGTAGGACAGGGGTGTCAAACTGGTGGCCTGCAGGCCGGATGCATCAAGTGCAGGCCTCGCCCACCCCAGCTCCACGAATGGGGAAAACATCACATGACGGCAACATGATGCAGTGAGTTTTGTAGGACATCTTGACAAACTTGAAACTTCTGATGGCACCTACCTGAGAGTCTTGGGTGGTAAAGAACTAAAATGTAAAATTGCTGCAAAAATATGTAAGTTATCCCTCAAATTAGAAAACCAGAATATAACCACTGCGACATCAGGTTTTACAAAGGGATCCAGGAAAGCACTAAGAAGTTGGAGGCCATTCGATTTAGCACATGTTCTGGGATGTGAATAATAATAATAATAATAATAATAATAATAATAATAATAATAATAATAATAATAATAATAATAATAATAATAATAATAATAATAATAATAATAATAATAATCCCAGATGCTTCATTGGAACCTGTGCCACAACTACCATCTACCAGTGGTAAAGAACTGGTGGGATCATAAACCTGAGAAAGTAGTTGAAAACAAACACGCCAAAATACTTTGGGACTTTCGAATTCAGACTGACAAGGTTTTGGAACATAATACACTGGACCTCACGATTGTGGAAAAGAAAAAAGTGTGGATCATTGATGTCGCCATACCAGGTGACAGCCGAATTGATGAAAAACAACAAGAAAAACTTAACCGATATCAGGATCGGTTAAAATCGAATTACAACGACTCTGGCACAAACTAGTACAGGTGGTCCCAGTGGTAATCGGCACACTGGGTGCTGTGCGAAAAGACCTCAGCCGGCATTTGAAAACAATAAACATTGACAAAATCACAATCTGTCAGTTGCAAAAGGCCACCGTAATTGGATCTGCGCGCATCATACAAAAATACATCACACAGTCCTAGATGCTTGGGAAGTGTTCGACTTGTGATATAGTGATACGAAATCCAGCATATAAATCTCGTTTGCTGTGTATTACTGTTTTTTGTGTTAATAATAATAATAATAATAATAATAATAATAATAATAATAATAATAATAATAATAATAATAATAATAATAATAATAATAATAATAATAATAATAATAATAATAATAATAATAATAATAATAATAATAATAATAATAATAATAATAATAATACCACTCAAAGTATATAGAGGAAGAAGCCTTGTTGAAAGGAAATCAGCATTTTTTAAATAAAAGTAAATCCTGCCTTACTAACCTTACAGTTTTTCTGAGTGTCAGTTAGCATATGGATGGAGATGATCATGTTGATACTGTATACAGGTAGTCCTCGACTTATGACCACAATTGAGCCCCAAAATTTCTGTTGCTATGTGAGACATTTGTTAAGTGAGTTTTGCCCTATTTTATGACCTTTTTGTCCCAGTTGTTAAGTGAATCTATGCAGGGGTTAAGTTAGTAGCACAGTTGTTAAGTGAATCTGGCTTCCTCATTGACTTTGCTTGTCAGAAGGTCGCAAAAGGGGATCACATGACCCTGGGACACTGCAACTGTCATAAATATGAGTCAGTTGACAAGCAACTGAATTTTGATCATGTGACCATGGGGATGCTGCAACGGTCATGTGAAAAATGGTCATGTCACTTTTTTCAGGTCCGTTGTAACTTCAAACAGTCACTAAATGAACTGTTGTAAGTCGAGGACTATCTGCATTTCAATTTTCAGAAGGCGGCCTTTGATAATATTCCCCATCAAAGGTCTCGAGTAAACCTTTACAGTCATGGAATAAGTAGATTAGTCCTTTTAAAGATTGCTAATTGTTTAAAAGTCAGAAAATAAACAATAAACAAACAATAACCTCAATGGAGCTAAATGCAAAGTGGGAAACACATCAACCCCCCAAAGTGAAAATGTGCTATTTGTTTTTAAATTATCTTAAGAAGAGGCGAGATGTGTGCAAGCTAAATTTGCAAATGATAGGGAAAAAATGCATGGTTGTGAAAATCAGAAATGATTGTAAAGATTTTGAAAAGGATATCTTTATATTGGGAGAATGGTCAACCAAATAAAAAATGAGGTTCAATGTAAGTAAGTCCTACGGGAGTTGGGCGGCATATAAAAATGACCAAATAAATAAATAAATAAATAAATAAATAAATAAATAAATAAATAAATAAATAAATAAATAAATAAATAAATAAATAAATAAATAAATAAGTGTAAAGTGATATCTATTGCTGCAAAAAAATCCAATCCAGTCCAGTCCAGTACAGTACAGTACAGTCCAAACCAAAGCAAACCCTAACCCTAACCCTAACCCTAACCCTAACCCTAACCCTAACCCTAACCCGAACCCGAACCCGAACCCGAACCCGAACCCTAGCCCTAGCCCTAACCCTAGCCCTAGCCCTAACCCAAACCCAAACCCAAACCCTAACCCTAACCCTAACCCTAACCCTAACCAAACCAAACCAAACCAAACCAAACCAAACCAAACCAAACCAAACCAAACCAAACCAAACCAAACCAAACCAAACCGTGTTTTATTTTTCCCCATGAGACAACTGTATTTTCTGTTTTTTCTTCAGAGAGAGCTGAAAAAGCTTCTTGGATGAGAAGGGAAATGTCTTCAAAGAAAAAAAACCTCTTGGAAAAAAAGTACCTTTGGGACAACCATGACCTGGATGACTGAGAATCTCCACAGACAAACCAAAATAACAACAACAGCCCTAATTTCAGGTACATACTGTTGGGGTGAGCTACATGTAATTAATCAGGAAATTGTGTTAAGGTCACTGTAAATAACTCAATGAAGATTCATGTTTATTCTCAGTGAAAAAGGCAAACTCTATGTCAGGGATCTTTAGGAAAGCGACTAATATAAAATTTCCAAAATTCTAATAGCCATATATAGATCAATCCATGCCTACATTTACAGTTTTGGTCACCACATTTGAGAAAGAACTGGAAGCGTCAACCATGGATTCAGGCATGTATAGGAAAAGTCTATGTGAGAACCTTTGACACTAGAAGATGACTAAAAGAGGGATGGTTGAGGTAAATTTAATACAAAAAAGCAGAGAGGGAGAATCCCCCCCCCCTTTTCTCAAAACACCAGGACCAGGAGTAATCCAATTAAGCTGTTTGATTAGCTTTAGAATCTAATTTAGATTTGGAACAGCAACAGCAACAAAAATCTTCACAAAGTACATAATTAACCTGTGGAATTAACATAGAAAGAATTTGAATGGCTTTAAAAAGGGATTGGATATATTCAGGAAATTTCATGCTACCTTCCAAGTGGGAGCAGTGTACCTCCAAAAACTAGCGCAGCAGAATGACAGTCGAGAGGAATGTCTCCACCTGCTATTTATGAATATATGCAATTCTTGATTCATGACCATTCAGCAACAATTTGAAGTTACAATGGTGCGGAACAAAATGGTGGGTTGACTGGAGTTTCAGCCATCCTATGTGATCATGATCTGGCCACTTGGCAACCAGCTCACATTCGCGGCTTGTTGTAGTTCTCCATGATCATGTGATTGCCAGTTGTGATCTTCCCTGCTGGCTTCCCCAGAAAGATAGATAGATAGATAGATAGATAGATAGATAGATAGATAGATAGATAGATAGATAGATAGATAGATAGATAGATAGATAGATAGATAGATAGATAGATAGATAGATAGATAGATAGATAGATAGATGATAGATAGATAGATAGATACACTAGATAGATACACTAGATAGATAGATAGATAGATAGATAGATAGATAGATAGATAGATAGATAGATAGATAGATAGATAGATAGATAGATAGATAGATAGATACACTAGATAGATAGATAGATAGATAGATAGATAGATAGATAGATAGATAGATAGATAGATAGATAGATAGATAGATAAGAGATAGATAGATAGATAGATAGATAGATAGATAGATAGATAGATAGATAGATAGATAGATAGATAGATAGATAGATACACTAGATAGATACACTAGATAGATAGATAGATATGTAAGTCTGCCAGCTGGATAGCTAACCCAGCTCATAACAACCCTAAAGCAATCACTTAGGACAGGGGTAGGCAAAGTTGGCTCTTCTATGACTCGTGGACTTCAATTCCCAGAATTCCTAAGCTAGCATGATTGGCTCAGAAATTCTGGGAGTTGAAGTCCATGAGTCATAGAAGAGCCAACTTTGCCTACCCCTGACTTAGGATAAGAAGGTAGAGAGATCAGAAACTCAGGAACTCAATCAGCTTCCAAGCTGGGCTCTCTACCCTGCTAAGACTCTGGAGTTGGAGTGATGATTCAGACATGTTTGTTCCATTCTGGATAAAAGAATCCGTCCCAAACTACTTGCTGCAAACCTATGCTATTGCCTTTGAATGTAGTTTCTAATTATTAATTGAACAGATGGATAAGTCAGTCTTCTCAATTCTTTGTGTGTGGGGGGGGGGAGGGGTGTTGCTGAAGAGTTGCACCAATTCTTAAAAACAATTAAAGGAAACAAAGCAAGACTATTAGTATTTCAAAAGATCAAAAGAAGAGAGAACCTGAGCACTTGAGCACTTAGATCAGTAATAGCGAACCTATGACATGCGTGCCACAGGTGGCATGCGGAGCCATATCTGAGGGCACATGAGGCATTGCCCTATGTCAGCTGATTTTCGCCCTTCTTTTCGGCTGTTTTCGCTCTCCTCAGGCTTCAGGAAAGCCTCCTGAAGCCTGGAGATGCTGAAAAATGGACCAACGGGCCAACCGGAAGTTCGGAAACAAAATGGAAGTGGAGCTGCCCTACTACTTACCTTCAGATAGTTGCAACCAGGCCTCACACACCTCAGCCCATTTTTTTTGCAGCCGGAAAAGCTTTCCTGAAGGCCTCTTCAGCCGATAACAGAGCTCCAGATCGACCTGGAGCTCTGTTATCGGCTAGAGAGGCCTTCAGGAAAGGCCTTTAGGAAAGGCCTCTGCAGCTGATAACAGAGCTCTGGATCAATCCGGAGCTCTGTTATTGCAGAGGTGGGTTCCTACCGGTTCTAACTGGTTCTTTAGAACCATTAGTAAACCGGTGGTGAAGTCACAGAGCCAGTTCTGTCAGTGCCGGTCTGTGGGTGCTGCCATCTTGTTTTTGGCTTCTGCGCAACCCAAGTTTATGGCACTGCGCATGTGTGCGTGCATGCACAAAGTGTGCACGTGCAAAGCACACGTGTGCACACACGGCATGGCCATGCGGCGTGCAATGCGCGTGCAGCCAAGCGGCGCGGGAGGAAGCGAACTGGCGGCGAGGTAAGCTAGAACCCACCCCTGTGTTATCAGTTAAAGAGGCCTTCAGGAAAGCTTTGCTGGCTGCAGAAGAAATGGACCGAGTTGTGCGAGGCCTGGTCACAACTATCTGAAGGTAAGTAGTAGGGCAGCTCCACTTCCATTTTGTTTCCGAACTTCTGGTTGGTTCGTTGGGCTATTTTTCAGCATCCCCAGGCTTCAGGAGGCTTTCCTGAACCCTGGGGAGAGCGAAAAACAGCCCAACGGGCCTACTGAAAGTCCGGAGGCTTCAGTGAGGCCTATGCGCATGTGCGGGAGGGGTTGTGCGCATGCACGGGGGGCAGCGCAGGGGGTTGCACATGCAGGGGGAGGCCATTGCATTATGGGTGTGGGCACACGCACGCACGCTATTGTTAAGGTGACCAGATTTTTTTTAAGCCAGACACCATTGACGGGGGGCGGGCCCGCCTGGACGCCGCCATTTGAGTTTTGCCCTCTGCGCATGCGCAGAACGCTGTGCGCATGCGCAGAGGGCAAAAGAACGCAAATGTCGGCATCCAGGTGGGTGGGGGGGAGGCAGGAGGCCTTTCCTCGCCTCCCGCCTCCCCTTCGGGAGCCGGCAGTGGCTTGGGCTGGCTGGCTGGCAAGCGAGCGAGCGAGCGGGGCTGGCTTGGGAAGGGAAGCAGCCCGGAGATGGTGCTCCAAACCAGCGTCTCTTGGCTCTCCTGCTCCCCCTCCGCCAGCGCTGGGCTGCTGGAGTGACAGGGGGAGAAAGGAGATCAGGAGGCAGCGGCGGATCACAACAACCCCAGCGGCAGCTCCAGGCAGAGAGAGAGAGAGAGAAGCGAGCGAGCAAGTCACTCCGCCGCGCACGCTCACAAACACACACACACACACACACACACACAAGCATGCATATAGGCGCGCACGGTGGAGTGACTTGCTCGCTCGCTTATCTCTCTCTCTCTCTGCCTGGAGCTGCCGCTGGGGTTGTTGTGATCCGCCGCCGCCTCCTGATCTCCTTTCTCCCCCT
Source organism: Diadophis punctatus similis (assembly GCA_023053685.1). Taxonomy (NCBI): domain Eukaryota; kingdom Metazoa; phylum Chordata; class Lepidosauria; order Squamata; family Dipsadidae; genus Diadophis; species Diadophis punctatus. The sequence continues at coordinate 82,044,257 of JALIGW010000002.1, read as the reverse complement.
GTCACTCCAGCAGCCCAGCGCTGGCGGAGGGGGAGCAGGAGAGCCAAGAGTAAGATGACCAGACGTCCCGCTGTTTCTTTTCAAAATGGCATTCTTTCCAAAAAAGCGTGACTTTTTGGAAACAATGCAGGACGCGGGACACATGCTTGAAAAGCGTGTCTGTCCCGCCAAAAGCGGGACGTCTGGTCACCTTAGCTATTGTGTGCGCGAGCACTCTTTTGGCACCCAAGCCAAAAAAGGTTTACCATCACTGACTTAGATGATAGTAGACAAAGAGAATGTTGTTTAAGTTTCCTTAAATACCCAAACTTGACATTTCTAGAAAAACATACATAAAACACAAAGTGGCTAATACTTCTAGAAGGCTTACAGTTTCTGTTTTTTCTTAAAAAGAGACTGTCCCAGCCTTCCTTTTTCACCCCAATGAAACAAGTGGGAAAGTTTGTAGTTTTCCTCTTTTTTTCCACTTGTTTGTTTATTAAATTTCTATCCTGACTTTCCTCCAGGAACTTAAGATGGATTCCATGAATTTTATCACAGCAATCCATCCATTCAGGTAGGTTGAACGAGAGAGAATTACTGGCTGAATGTCACTCTGTAAATTTTCATGCCTGAAGCCAAACTTGAACTTGGTATCCCCTGTCCTCATCCTATAGTTTAAACCTGGCCTGCACCATACTTATCTGTACTTTGACTTGTCTTTGAATTTTTGAAAACCTTGCATTGGAAGAAATAGAGGAAAGAAAGATTATAATTTACTCAGGACCTTTTGTTGCTGCTATGCATCTTTGAAAAGTAAAAACATAAGCATTTGTTCTCTTGCTGCTGTGGAAATACCTGGTATATGTTGCTTGGGTTTTTCTTTTTCTTTTTCCGTGCCTTTGTAAAATATGTTGTTTTGTCATATAGTTTGCTCTCCTGGCACTGCAAAAGCTTCTCAAAGACTGATTAAAATGCATTGTGTAAGCTAAAAAGATATTAATCATTTCTGCAGTGCTTTGCTGAATATAAAGACCATTTCTTATTATACAGTCTCAAATATCCCTATGAAAAATAACAGAATAACAAGAGTTGAAAGGGACTTTGGTGGTCTTCTAGTTTAATCCCCTGCTCAAGCAGGAGACCTTATACCAGTGGTTCCCAAAGTGGGCGGTACCACCCCCCGGGGGGCGGTGGGAACCCTTAGGGGGGCGGTGAGAGGCAAGGGGGGCAACAGGGGGGCAGTGAGAGGGGCCAGGGGGGCGGTAGGTGGTAGGTGGTTCGCCATGCTTTTGCACTTGAAGCTCTCTTGCGTTCCTCGCTCTTGTGTGCAGGGCAGCCCATTCTGAAAGAAAATGTGAGATGTTTTCTTTCAGAATGGGCTGCCCTGCACCAAAGAGCATGGAATGCGACGGAGTTACAAGTGCTAGGTATGATGCCTGTCTCGCGGCCCACCCAGCCCCCACCCAGCCCCCGCCCAGGCTCCGCTCCGCCCCGCCCTGCTCCACCCCGGTCCGGCCCGCTCTGCACGACTGGTCACCCCAAACTGCGTCCCACCACGCGATGGGTGTCCTACCTAGCACTTGAAGCTCTCTCGCGTTCCTCGCTCTTGTGTGCAGGGCAGCCCATTCTGAAAGGTAACGTGAGATGTTTTCTTTCAGAATGGGCTGCCCTGCACCCAAGAGTGTGGAATGCAACGGAGTTACAAGTGCTAGGTACTGAGCGCGGCACGAGGGAAGCCGACCACTCCCAAAGCTGCTCGGGTGAGCGCTCGTAGACCCATGGGAAGGCCCCGCTGTGGAACCTGCGCGTGCGCGGACTTTCCTGCCCAGTGTCCCTGTCGCCTAGCAACCCGGCATGCGCAATTCAGCAGGCTCCTCTCCGGCATGGTGCACCCGCGGATCTCAGCCCAGCTGCCCCCCGACATCAACCCCACCAAGGCGCCTGTGGCCTTCGGCCGCCGAGGCCTCCCCAAGCTCAATGAAGAGCTGCAGCACCCCGAGCTGCTGACGCGGCAGCCAGCCTTGATGGCGCTCTGTGACCTGGTGCACGACCCGGAGAACGCTTACCAAGCCATCGGCCGTGAGCGGTGGTGGCGCCCTGGGCATGGCTGGCGGGAGGGAAGGGAAGGGAGGGAAGAAGGAAAGAAGGAAAGAGAGATGGAGAAAGGAAGGAAGGGAGGGAGGGAGGGAGAGAGAGAGAGAGAGAGAAAGAAAGAAAGAAAGAAAGAAAGATGATAGGAAGGAAGGAAGACAGAAAAAGAAAGGAGGGAGGGAAGGGAAGGGAAGGGAGGGAAGAAAGAAAGAAAAAGGAAAGATAGAAAGAAAGAGCTAGGGAGGGGGGAAGGAAGGAAGGAAGGAAGACAGAAAGAAAGAGAAAGAAAGATGGTAGGAAGGAAGAAAGAGACAGAAAAAGAAAGGAAGGAGGGAAGAAGGAAAGAAAAAGGAAAGAAAGAAAAAGAAAGATGGTAGGAAGAAAGACAGAAAGAAAAAGAAAGAAAGAAGGGGGAAGGTAGAGAAGAAAGAAAGATCGAAAGAAAGACTTATGACCACAATTGAGCCTAACATTTTGGTTGCTAAGCAAGAGCATTGTTAAGTGAGTTTCACCACACTTTACAAGTTGGCCACGCCCACCCGGTCACCTGACCACTAAGCCATGCCCACCTGAAGGGGTGGGGTGGGGGGCGGTGAGGATGAGTTTGTAGCACCAAGGGGGCGGTGGACTGAAAAAGTTTGGGAACCACTGCCTTATACCATTTCACACAAATGGTTGTCCAATCTCTTCTTAAAAACCTCCAGTGTTCTGGAGGAAAATCATTCCTGTGATTAATTGTTCTAACTGTCAGGAATTTTCTCCTTAGTTCTAGGTTGCTTATCTCCTTGGTTAGTTTCCATCCATTGCTTCTTGTCCTGCCTTCAGGTTCTTTGAAGAATAGGTTGACACCCTCTTCTTTGTGGCAGCCCCTGAGATATTGGAACATTGCTGTTATGTCACCCCTAGTCCTTCTTTTCATTAAACTAGACATACCCAATTCCTGCAACTGTTCTTTTTTATGTTTTAGCCTCCAGTCCCCTAACCATCTTTGTTGCTCTTCTAGCCATGGGGCAAAGAACACCCCAAAGCAATTCAAGTTATACCCCATTATAAAGCAAAGAGCATTGACTTGGCCTCAATCATCTTGGAAAAATTAGTAATTATTTACACAGATTTGCTATCACCAGATACAATAACAGGTCCCTATGATCTCAAGATCCATACTAAAAAGCCCAAAAGCCTTTGTTGACTACATTGTAATTATGGTGCCCTTTATAATGCTCCATATGAATCTTACTTGTTTTCCCCAATGTTTATTTTTCACAGAAGAGATTGAAAGGCTGAGTAAGGCTCTGCGATTTACAGGAAGGAATCTATTGTGTCCTCACCAGTGGTGGGTTCCTACCGGTGCAGTCCACTCTATAGCACCGGTAGCGGCCTGCTGGTGACGTCACAGTACCGGTGCAGTCGGTTGCCGGTGCTTGGGTGCCGCCATTAAAAAAAAAATTAATTTTTTTTAAAAAAATTTCTTTTGCGCATGCCCAGAAGCCGAGTTTCCGGCACTGCGCATGCGCTGCCTTCCTACCCCACAGTGAGTCCAAACAGGGGAGGATGGCTGAGGGAGTGCATGAGACACTGAAAGAACGGGCGGCAGGAGCTATCTCCATTCCCCTCCCTTCAGCAGTCCGAGAAACCATGAATGCGCGGTGATGATCCCAAGCATTTTCGCACGTTCGAGGCTTCTCGAGCTGCTAAGGCCATGCCCACCCGGTCACATGGCTGGCAAGTCACACCCACAAAATAAGCCACGCCCACAGAGTGGTATTAAAAAAATTAGGAACCCACCCCTGGTCCTCACCAAGAAACCCAAAGATAACATGAGTCACTGCAGGTAGAGAAGGGAATATCACTGATATGGAATTTTGTACAGTTTACTTTTTGGAAGGCTGATTGTTTTTTTTTAATACACAGATTTATTTCTTTGTTTGTGTGGTTGAGCACTTAATCATATAATCCTCTCATTTGCAATCGGGAGCAGTAGATTCCAGATGTAAGTTTATAATCTCAGGTGTGACTTGTGGAAATCAATCTTAGATGCAGATGAAAGAGAATAAGAAATGGTAAAGTTTGGCTGAAGGCAAGACTATCAATATGCCACATTGTTCCTCACTGGAGTGCAGTTTCTGAAGTCTGTATTACACCTAAACATTCATTTGCCACTGAATGGTTGTTTACAGAGTAGGCAACATACCCTTGTGAGATGTTAAATTATTGTAAACCCTGCCATTAAGCTCTGGAGAAGAACCCAACAGCCCATTTGTCATTTTGTGTAGAATTCTCCGCACATTAAAATGTAGAATAATCACCACCACCCTCCCCCACTTGCAAAATTTTGTATCAACAGATTTTACCATAAGAATAGAAGGCAACTATTTCTACAATGCAATTAAATTGGAAGCCATAAGTCTCTTTTTTTTCAACTGTGCTCTTCCTCTGGGATGGTCTCAGGCATAGAAGCTTTATTATGTATTAATGTTATTAAATCTCTCTCTCTCTCTCTCAAGATATGCAAGAAAGATAACAGAGCATTTCATGACTTTATGGGTTAATATCTTTTTAGTGCCATTCCCTTCTAGTACAAATATTAATAAAATGGTAGGAATCATTAGAGATGGCTTGTAATAGAATCATGAGGTCCCAGTGGGGACGTTATTAAGACTAGGTGAAATTAAATCCTGTTGCAGCCAGTTGGGGGAAGTGATTTTGACACAAATGAAGCCAATAGAAGGTCAAGTGCAGAAGAGATGTTTGGCCAGTCTGGATGGGGTCAGCCTGGTAGCATTTGTAGAAGTGGAAAATATTGGAAAACTTCACAAAATGGCAAGCTTTGAGATCTGACTCAAAGGAAGGGAGAGGGAGCATTTGTTTTTGACTCTGTGCTCTATGGAAATTACATCGTATATTGTATGGCAAACTGACCAGTGGAAAAAATCTACTTGTTTGCTTTTAAGAGCAGTTTGAAAAGTAGATAAACAATGGAGGGCAGGGGAGGGGAGACGAGAGGAGAGGAGAGATTTTTAGATTTATTATTAGAGTTGGAAGGGACCTTGTAGGTCATCTAGTCCAACCCCCTGCTCAAGCAGGTGTTCCCACACCATTTGAGACAGATGGCAGTCCAGTCTCCCCTTGAAGGTCACAAGTGTTGGGGCTCTTACAACCTCCGCTGGCAAGCTGTTCCACTGGTTGATCGTTCTCACCGTCAGAAAGTTTCTCCTCACTTCCAGGTTGAATCTCTCCTTGGTCAGCTTCCATCCGTTATTCCTTGTTTGGCTTTCTGGTGCCATAGAGAACAGCCTGACCCCCCTCCTCTCTGTGGCATCCCCTCAAGTATTGGAACACTGCTATCATGTCATCCCTGGTCCTTCTCTTCGCCAGACTGGCCAAGCTCAGTTCCTGCAACCGCTCTTTGTATGTTTTATTTTCCAGACCCTTTATCATCCTTATCATCCTGGTTTTTATCATCCTGGTTTTATCATCCTGGTTATTAGAGGAGAGGATGTAAAATCACTTTGCAAACTGGAAATAAACAGGAACATATGTTAGTGGCAGAGATGGAAAGTCTGGGCCAGGATTTTACCCTGACATGATCTCCATCTGATGATCAGTTGGTCATTGGGGTGTTTATACCTTTTTGTTTCAATTGCTTATGAAGGACCAAGATAGATATCGTCAAACTCCTCAGGATAGGCAAATGGGCATTCCTTTCATTCCTTAATAGTCAAAGATAATCAAGAGTATCCACTACCATATCTTCCTGAACTTTTTTTAAAAAAGGACCATAATTGGTCATGCTTCCCAGGCACGATATTTAATGGCAATAGCTAAATAGTCTTTGCTTCATAGGGAACATCTGTCCAGTAAGAGGGAGACTTTGAAAAGTATGTGCTGCACTGGTTAACAGCAGGGAGAGTAAAACACTTTGAAAAAAACACAATAATGCTGGCTGACAACCATATAAGATTTCATCCGCTGTCCTCTAATTAGACTAATGCTCCATAGGTAAAAGATTAACTCTAATTTTCTACTGTATCTGACTATGATCCTTCCGTGAAGCAATTCTATCTAGCAAGTCCAGTGGATCCTTTTCAAATCCAGAGGACAACAGTTTGTGTTTCAGAATGACTGCAAGTTAAAAACAGAATTGTTTTGGGAGGGGCTTCGGAGCTGGGTGCCATCTTGGTGAAAATGACATTCAGTTCCACTTATTATTTCTACTGTTCTCAGATGCATTGATCTTTGGTAGGTTCTTACTTGAACCAGGTTGCCATTTGGATGAGTCACAATAAATAACTATGGCAACGACAACTATATATAATTAGAAGTTAAATTTAGAGGCTGCCTAGTCCAGGGGTCCTCAAAGAACCATAGTTTGCCCACCCCTGGCCTAGTCACAGGTTCCCTGTCTCAGAGTGTTTGGCGGTTTCCCTTTCAGCAGAGATAAATTAGACTGCTTGTAGCTTAGTACTCCTCCCTCCCTCCGTGAGGTACAAGTGCTTCTCTACCAGAGACAAATTTCTTATATGTCTAACCACACTTGGCCAAATAAATAAATATGTAAATAAGTAACACAGTAAATAATAATAAAGGTATGATGAATCACTCAGTACAATTTAGGCGGTACCATCACCATTTAGGCGACACTAGAGGACAAATTGGTTTTGGTTTGTTAAACAAAAAAGTTGTATATATATTTCAAGCAGCAAGCCTCTAAATGTAATGCTGGAGGGTAATGATCTCTGTGTAATCTGAGAGAAAGGCAAATATCTTTCCCGCCAAATGGTACCACCAAGATGTTTGGGCATGAAATGAAGCAGTAAGCCTGATTGCTGAAACAATTAAAGCCTTCCTTAACCTTTCCATGGGAAATGTTCAAGCTTATTTCTCCCAGAAAAGAATTCTAAGAAATACATTAACACAGTTCAGTTGCCTTGTGGAGCAGTTACTAATTAGCTTTAAATTAACACAGATGCCACATGGGAGTGTAGGAAGGACAATTAACCTGAAGTCACCACAATTTTTGGGGCGACTGGGTGAGCTTCATTAACAAGGCTTAATGTGGAATACATTCTTGACTGAAATCTTCAGGCTGTGCAGAACCCTAGAAATCTGCAAATTCATTTTCTAATGCAAGACGCTTGGGTAGAGTTTATACAACATGCTAGACCAGGCTCGCGGGTGATTCATTTGTAGTGCAGTATGTGGTGGGAATGTAATTTTCTTAGAAAGGTCAATAAACTAGGCTTTCACATTAAGCCATAAATAATTTATTTGTTGGGGCATATCCCACAATACAAACAAAATAGTAACTGTATCTTGTTAACCCGAGTTTAGAATTTAGCATGTTATGCAATGTCTGTTTCGGCAGCCCACCCTAATTCCAGAGTTCGAGCCAGAAGATTCCAGAAAAAAGGCTGAGAAAACCTTCAGAATAAAGCTATTTTGGCTAACAATTCTGAAAATAAGTTTCAATTTCCAGTGGATAAAGCTGTTGACTGGGTGATTTTGAACTGAAATGAAAGAATCTGAACATTCAGCACACTAGGAATAGAAAGTAAAGGGATCACTTCTGAAAAAACCATCACTTTTGCCTCATTTGCCTTTCCCTCTGTTGTTACCTGAGAGAAGACTCTAGAGTCTAGAACAACGTCCTAAAAGAGATTGGCCTCTTGGGATGACTTTCCAGAAATTTGTGAAGATCACATTTTTCCAAGGATCTTTGGAAGGACTTTGTACATCATCAATAGGTTATGTCCATTTTGTGTGTACTTTAATCATTATTTTTGTCCTGATTTCTTATGAGATTGTATTATTTATGGTAGTAGGTTAATTTTCCTACTGTCAATATTTTAATGTATTTGTGTTAATTTTCTTACAGTGGATATTATAATGCAATTTTATGTTCTTGAAAGTTGTTATATGAGCCTAGGAGGTTTGGATGATTATATTGGTCTGTATGAATCGATATGGTACAAACACAGTGTATGCAGATTCTGTTCAAATAAACAGATTGAGGTTAGATGTGAAGACTTCTCTCCCTTCACCTATTATGAAATGTTCCTTATATGTCCTGGCAATTATTTTATTGCTTTCAATAGCACTGAAATCATGAATAAGTTTTGATGGATTGTACTTTTTATGTTTAATTAAGGGGAAAAAGGATCTCGTAAATATTTCTCTTCTGAACTATGTAGAACAGTGGAACATGCAGTGGAAAAGCACGGTTTTTTTTGTTTTTTTGTTTAACAAATCCAAAGGAGTGTGAAATGTTTTTTAATATCACAGGTATTGAAAATAATCGTTAGAACATAATAATCATTTTTCCATATTATTAAAGGGAAGATCAGGTTTTCCACTTAAGATCACATTAAAAATTATTAAATGTTTTTAAAAAAATCCTTAACAGTGGATATATTTCATTTAGAAAAAGGTCTTTTTCACTTATTTTACCAACTAATTACATTCAACTTTGTCTTTTATTACAATTGCATGAATTCAATTCTGAAGGAATTTGATGCCAGGAACATGTTAATGTTAACATATTCTTCAGCAGAACATTTCTGAAACAAAATAATGTAAAATGGAAATTATTATTAGATGGAAATTTAATCAAAAACTTTAACAGAATCTATTCTCCTTCATGCTTAAATTAATATTGGAATGTACTGTATATCCTGTATTTCAAGAGAAATTGCTGTTAAATGAATATGGATCCTCCTAATCATAATTAAAGAAACATTGTAGACTTTGTAACATGTTCCAGCTATACAATAATATCAGAGCCCTAATTCAAATAAGGTCACATGCTCCCGGTTCGCTTTTGCCTGTCGGTCGTCGGAGAGCCGATCGCGAAGGTAGCGCGATGCTCCGCCCACCCGCCGGGACACCGCCATTTGAGTTCTTTTACCCTCTGCACATGCACAAAGCATTCTATGCATGCGCAGAGGGTAAAAGAACTCAAATGGCGGTGTCCCGGCGGGTGGGCAGAGCGTCGCGCTACCTTCGCGATTGGCTCTCCGACGACCGACAGGCACAAGCGAACCGGGAGCATTTCACCCCTGGTCACATGGTGAAATAAAGGTGAAATGGCATGCCCATTCAATTTAATCCCTTTTTATTCATTACTTATTCTTTTTAAACCATTCCTTTAAAAAAAACTTAAAGTATAATTCAAAGCAGCTAAAACTGGCTTCTTTTGTACAATAATCATATTTTATAAACAGTTTTTCTCTTGACACTCAATAGACTATGGAGAAATAAATAAAAGGACATTGCTATGGATATGGTTGACTTCGATTCTAACACAGTAAGAACTACTAAGTGAAGACTGAAATAGGGCATTTGTTTATAAATAAGAGAGGGAATATGGGATAATTAGATACATATTTGTAAGGGGGTGTGAATAATCACTAAATTTGTTTATAATTGAGATGAATTGTGGAATTTACTTCTTTAAATATTTATTTTCTCTATCTTTATTATATCCATACTTTTTCATTCTCTCTCTCTTTCTTTTTCTTGCACTTTTTACTCACTATTATCTTTTTCCCCCCTTAAAGTTTAGTTTGCATTAGATTTTACTGTCATAATCTCAAGCAATTCATTCTGAGAATAAGGTAAAATAAAAGCACCTTTTTTAGGAAAAGAAAACTGTTTAGAAATTACAATGTCATTTGAGGACAGCTTTAAAATGCTGGAAAGTTAAAGCTAGAAAAAAAACACAAGAATTCAAGTTACCCCATAGAATAAAATCTTGATTTAATGGTCCCAGTTCAGCAGTCTTCATATGCAGTACAGAACATTTCTGTTTGGAGATATTTCCAAAAAAATGCACATTGATATTTAAGTTCAATTACAATAAATTTATATTACAGTATTTATTATATTGCGGTCTTTTGTATACTGAACTCATTAAGCATTAATACTTTTGGATTTACTGGCCATTCAGGGCTAAGAGAAAATGACTTGTATAGTGGTTTTACTATACTTGTTATACTTTTGTTTACTGATTTTGAACCTCAATAAATTATGTACACATAGGCTGACTTTTAGGTGGCATTACATCCATTTAATTTCTCCCAGTTTGATTCCTACTGAAAATTTATATTTGGATGATAGGCCCATTTAAGGAATGTGCTGCATGTTTATCTAATTTATTTAATATTCAATATTTGGAGTTTTCACTGCAAATGAAGTTTTGAGACCCGAGCTCTGTGCAACAGGGTGAGCTCCTGTTATTTTCCAGTTCTGCCCACCTAACAGTTTGAAAACATGCAAATGTAAGTAGATAAATAGGTACCACTTTGGTGGGAAGATAACAGCATTCTGTGTGCCTTTGGCCAGTGGTGGGTTCCTGCAGGTTCAGACTGGTTCTTTAGAACCGGTAGCGATGACTCCAAGCCGAGAGAGAACCAGTTATCTGTGTCCGTGAAAGTGGGCCCGCCCGCCTGCCCCTGGGTTATATTGACCTTTATCTCTGCTTCCAAAGCCCAGCTGATCAGGGGCGGAAGATTGAATGGCTGTTTTTCATGCTCCTTGCGTAGTTTGCAACGCGGAAGTTCTATTCCCTCTGAACTGCGCATATGCAAGCAGCAAAGTGCACAGTCAGCGAACCGGCAGTGATGAAAAGTGGAACCCACCCCTGCCTTTGGCATATAGCCATGCTGGTCACATGACCACAGAAATTGTCTTCTGACAATGCTGGCTCCCTTGGCAATGAAGGTGAGCAATATGCTCTAGAATCGGACATGACTGACAGGGAAATATTTACCTTTATTTGGAAGTAACACTTTCAATTAAGAAAATCTTCAGGTTTGATCTCCCAATAATTTTTACAAGTATTTCTTATCTCTACAGGACCATACTGAATTTGATGAATGAAACGAATTGGCTTTTTTTTTGCTGTTTTTTATTGTTTTTTGGCACTGCGCATGCGTGTGCGTGCTCGCAATGAGTGCACAGCCATGCGGGGTGGAAGTGAACTGGTGGCAAGGTAAGTTAGAACCCACCCCTGGTGCATGCATTGCATTATGAGTGTGGGCATGTGCGTTGTTGCATGCGTGTGCGCACACTTTTGGCACTCAACGACAAAAAGGTTAGCCATCAATGCTATAGGGCAATATCTACAGTATGACTATACCATCCCATGCATATATGGCACTCTCTGGGTGGTTTGCAGAGTCAGCATATTGCTCTCAACAATCTGGGTTTTACCAACCTTGGAAGGATGGGGTCAACCTTGAGTCCCATCAGGATGGAACTGACACTTAGTAAGCCTAAGTACCATTGTTATTGCTGTCTAGGTGTATGAATTTGAAAGGAAGAAAGTGAATTAGTTTATTTAACAAATATCTCTCCAACTCTAAGTCCAACTCCTCCAGATATGAATACATTGCATTTTGATTTTTTTTAAAAAAAAATTGTTGGCTTCTATTATTCTCACAAATGTCACAAACTTGGATGGTCCAGTATAAATACAGTGCTACTGTGTTATCTTAAATATATATTTCATCTGAGCCTGTTCAAATAGCTATAAAAGTCTTTCAGTGTACTCTCTAAAGATTTCTTATGTTTTTTACTAAGTATCCTTATTTAGTTTCTGATTTAATAAAAAACTTACTGGGCACTGTAATAAATAATTCAGAACTTTGGTATCTACAGTTAATATTATGGAACCATACCTCAAAGTTGTCTTCTTACATAGAGGGCATCTAGACATAATATGAAATTAATCAGAGGACTTTCACCCTAGAGCAGGGGTCGGGAACCTTTTTGACTAAGAGAGCCATGAAAGCAAAAAATTTGGAAATTTATTTCAGTGAGAGCCATATAATATATTTTAAAAGTGAATTCAACTAAATGTCAATAGGGACAATGGGATATTGAGAGAATCCCTGTCTTTGTGCTGTTTAATTTGTTGCTGCTGTAGCAGCTTCCTTGCTCCAAAGTGATATTTGTCTTTGAGTTGGTGATTTCCATCATAGCATTGGTAATGATTCTTTCTTTCTTTCTTTCTTTCTTTCTTTCTTTCTTTCTTTCTTTCTTTCTTTCTTTCTTTCTTTCTTTCTTTTTTTCTTTCTTTCTTCTTCTTCTTCTTTTTCTTCTTCTTCTTCTTCTTCTTCTTCTTCTTCTTCTTCTTCTTCTTCTTCTTCTTCTTCTTCTTCTTCTTCTTCTTTCTTTCTTTCTTTCTTTCTTTCTTTCTTTCTTTCTTTCTTTCTTTCTTTCTCTCTGCAAACCAATCCCCACCGTGGCTCCTTTCTCCCTCGCCCAGCTCTCTTCCAAGACGTCAAGTGCGGGGAACCGCACCAAGCGAGGTAGGTGGGTGGGTTGCTGAAGAAGCCCCGGAGCCCCGCTGCCAACCTCCGTCTCCTGCTGGGAAGGAGCCTCTGTCGCTGTCTCTCGCGGGGTTCCAGCCACCCGACTGAGTCCCTGACCGCGGCACCGGCAGGGTTAATGCGTATGGGAGAGGAGAGAGAGCGCTACCGCCGCCGCTGCTACTTTCACCGCTCCGATATTTCTTTGGTGGGCGCGCGCGGGAGGGACCATGGAGCAGAGGCGCCCGGCAGCTTAAGGCAAGAGGCGGGTGGGAGACGCGGGCAGGAGCCTGTCGCCGCCGCCGCCACTTCTGGCATCCCCACGCCTCTCACCCCGCTCGCCGGGTGCCTCTGCTCAGCGGTCCCTCCTGCGGAGGCCCACCAAAGAAATATTGGAGCGGTGAAAGTAGCAGCGGCGGCGGTAGCGCGCTCTCTCCTTCCCTCCCTGCCCGCGTCTCCCACCCGCCTCTTGCCTTAAGCTGCCGGGCGCCTCTGCTCCATGGTCCCTCCCGCGCGCGCCCACCAAAGAAATATCGGAGCGGTGAAAGTAGCAGCGGCGGCGGTAGCGCTCTCTCTCCTCTCCCATACGCATTAACCCTGCCGGTGCCGCGGTCAGGGACTCAGTCGGGTGGCTGGAACCCCGTGAGAGACAGCGACAGAGGCTCCTTCCCAGCAGGAGACGCAGGTGGCGGCGGGGCTCTGGGGCTTCTTCAGCCGCTTGGCTGGAGAACGGCGGGGATGTGGCCATGGCCGTTTTTTAGCTCCCCCCGTCCCGGCTGAACGCCGCCATTTGGGTTATTTTTCCCTCTGTGCATGCGCGCGCATGCACAGAGGGAAAAATAACCCAAATGATTGTGGTCAGCCGGGACGGGAAAGCGGTGATTGTGTTCAGCCGGGACGGGAAAGCGGGCAGGAGAAGCTCCGCGCCGCAACCGCCGCCAGTTCCATCGGCTATACGCCGAAGGACTGGCCCGGGCGAACCGGGAGGATTTCACCCCTGCTGCGAGCCATATGCAGTCATCAAAAGAGCCACATCTGGCTCGCGAGCCATAGGTTCCCGACCCCTGCCCTAGAGTGTCAATGAAAGGCACAGTGAAAATTAATTTGTTTTTTTCTAGCGGCATTGCTTTAATATAAAAAAATTGAGCAAAGCAGTTGAAGATGTATTCCTATTGAACCAAGGGTTATTGCTTGATTTTCAAGCACCTTAATTATCTTAGACTGTCCATATTTTAAACAATTATAGTTGTATATTATTGTTAATTTCTCTCTTTTTTTGCAACATGAACAGTGGAAGTCAGGAGCTAATTAATACTTGCTAACTTTTAGTACTGATTCCAGGGTACAACTGTAGTTATTTTTATTTTTTATTTTTTGGTTAAATTTTTAGGCCACTCATCTCTCTCTATCCAAAGCAATTCTGTTAGCCAAATCACAGAGCTATGGCTTAAAATAACAGGTGTGTATCTTGTTTTCTCTTCCATATTAACATGTTTAGAAACAGTGTGTTCCAGTGATGCAATATAGTGTATTTTCATGCACTTGGCTACCATTAGGAGGGTTTATTCAGAGTTCATCAACTCTGTAATTATTCCCATCACAATACATAATGAAAGAAGATTGGAAGATTTAGGCATATGGCTAGAGATCCGTGGATCTGTCTAAACACATCACAGGTTTTTATATATCCTCAACATTTGCATAGATTTGTAATCCACATTTTTTACTTATGTGTGGCTTAACAAAACACAAATGTTAATGTTTCCAGGCCCTAGGGACTATTTTAAATCTGTTTTTCTTTTCTTTTTATAACCCTGTAATTCCTTGATTGGTGGTGGAGTTGGAGTGACTGAGTGGAGCTGAGTGTTTACTGGCCAGAGGACCTTCTTGATATCTTGATGCAGCAGATATTTTTTCTTTGATAGAGAAAATCAAATTTTGAATCAATTTTCCCTGCTAGAGAAACATCTGTTACTGCCTAGGATCGAACTCTCAACCTTCTGAGTGGGAGGCAAGCATCTTCACATCTAGGCTGCCATGTTCCTCATTTTAAATCTGAACATGGAATTGATAATATTTAGTTTGCCAAAGGAACAAAATGCTGAATTGGGAAGATTATATCACCATCACCATCTTAACATCTTGATGTAAGATGGGCAGCCTATAAATTTTATAAATAAATAAATATTTAGCATTCCCAAAGCATTTCAAAAGGTAGTTATTATTGATATTAATTAACTTGAACCTATCCATGCTGAAATTAATGTATAATAGATTAAGTCAATTCAATAAAAGTATTACATGGCTTAGGACCAGGTTACCTCCGGGACCACATTCTACCTCATACTTCCCTTCGACTGGTCAGGTCCCACAGAGTGAGTCTCCTCCAGGTCCCGTCAACCAAACAATGTCGGCTGGTGGGGCCTAGGGGAGGGCCTTCTCTGTGGGGGCCCCTGCTCTCTGGAACCAACTCCAGAGATACGAATTATCCCCACCTTGCTGGCCTTCCGAAAAGCCATGAAGACATGGCTCTTCCTGCAGGCGGGGTTTTGAGACAACTTCATCTTGGTCTCCCCCATTTATGTAAGATTTTGTATGCTTTTTTAAAAAATGCATTTTAAATTGTTTTAAATTATATTGTTTAGTGGTTCTTCAAATGTTGTACGCCACCCTGAGTCCCCAGGGAGTAGGGCGGCATATAAGAATCCTAAATAAATAAATAAAATAAATAAATACTTGAATGAAAGCAAATTTGGATGGACCTCAATGCCCACCATGTAGAATTTAAAGGCTGAAATAGTCACTATTTGGAGTTTCTCTCAATTAATTACTTGAGTAAAGTGGCAGATTTTCATGGAGAAAAAAATTGTGGGAAAGAAATAATATATTATTGCTGTTACATTTATCACATCTGTGTGCCCTTATTCATCTTACAACTACAGATTGTCATTTTTATTTACTTTTGTGGCAATAGGTCATGTGAATGCACTGCTTGTTATACATTTTGGCATACATCTTGGAGCTAACAAAAACAAGCAGGAAGGTATTATTATATTGCACCTGAATTGAAATTTAAATGTATGAGACCATTACCCCCATATGCAAAAATATGTATTGCCATATTATTAATTTGCTGAATGCTACTTGACTTTCGTACAACCATGAAGTTATAGCCTGCCAGGTTCATTGTCCTACATCACCTCTCTCCTCAAATACAAGAACTGTTGCAGACATACTGAATATTTTACCTAGGGGAAAGCTGTACATTGGACTAGCTTGTCCTGTATGCTATAGGCCAGCAGCAGTAGATTTCCCCTAGACTTAAATAGGAGTAAACAATGCAGCAAAACTAATAAAGTGGATACTAACCATGTTTGTAGCCTAACAGATTTTTTGCAGTGGCAAAAAATCCAAAAAAAATCCAAAAAAAGGCAAAAACAAGATGGCGACACATGTGCAGTGCTGGAAACTCAGCTTCTGTGCATGTGCAGAAGAAAAAAAATTCCCCAGGAAAATAAATTAAAAAAAAAATAAATCCAAAAAAATTCCAAAAAAAGATGGTGACTTCCACGGACCGGCACCAACCGATCCGGTTCCGTGACATCATCGTGACATCACCAGCGGGTTGCTACTGGTTCAGGTGGACCGGTCCGAATCAGGAGGAACCCACCTCTGGAAGAGTGGTTGCAGGAATTGGGTATGGCTAATCTAGAGAAAAGAAGGACTAGGGGTGACATGAGAGCAGTATTCCAGGATTTGAGGGGCTGCCACAAAGATGATTTGTGGCAACCTTATTTTCCAAAGCACCAGAAAGCAAGATAAGAAACAATGGATAGAAACTAAGAGAAGCAACCTGGAAATAAGGAAAAACTTCCTAACAGTGAGTACAATCAATGCCTTCAGAAGGTGTGGGTGCTGCATTACTGGAAGTTTTTAAGAAGAGACTAGACAGCCACCTGTCTGAAATGCTGTAGGGTTTCCTGTTTAAGCAGGGGATTGGACTAGAAGAACTCCAAGGTCCCTTCCAGCTCTATTCTGACTTTTTTCTGCCTTAGGAGTATTTGTTAGTTTTGAAAGTGTTTCAAACTTCATCAGCTGCAGCTGATAGAGAAGTAGTTTACTTTACTTTATTGATTAGCCCTTGGACCATATCAATGATAGAGAAGTAGAAAAGAGGCATGCTATACTATCCCTATGACTTCATGGTCTGCCTAAACAATGATGCAATAGACCAGGGATATTTAACTCATGGCCTGACAGAGGTGATAATTAATCTCACAAAGAGAAGTTGGATCTTTTCCCGGACATCAGACATTAGAAAAGAAACCGCAGTTTAAAAGTCTAAGTAAAATGTTTATTTCGGTACAAAAACAATAAATCCTCATTAATTTACATGCCTGATATAAAAGTAGGTCTTCCTTCAATGGAAGCCAGGAACAGAAGGAAAGAACAGAGAGAATGGAATGCACACATGCGTACAAGAACATATCAATCACGTGCTCAGGAATAAACCATTGTAATGAGTAGGGATGCATCTCCCTGAATATACATATGACAGGCAATAAAATCACTGCGTGACATGGCCCGCATCAGTGGTGGGTTACTACCGGCTTTACAACTGGTTCGCTGAGTGCACGCTTCGCTGCGTGCATATGCGCAGTTCAGAGGAAATAGAACTTCAACGTTGCAAACTAGGCAAGGAGCAAGGAAAACAGCTGTGGAGCGGCAATTCAATCTGCCGCCCCTGATCATCTGGGCTTCGGAAGCAGAAATAAAGGTCAGTGGCGGGCGGGCGGGCGGGCAGGCGGCTGGGCTCACTTTCATAGATACAGAGAACCGCATTCTGGGACCGCATTCTGCCTCATACTTCCCTCCGACCGGTTAGGGCCCACAGAGTTGGCCTCCTCCAGGTCCCGTCGGCCAAGCAATGCCGGCTGGCGGGCCCTAGGGGGAGAGCCTTCTCTGTGGCCGGCCCCGTGCTCTGGAACCAACTACCCCCAGAGACCCGGACCATCCCCACTCTGCTGGCCTTCCGAAAAGCCGTCAAAACATGGCTTTTCCTGCAGGTGGGGGGGACAGCTTAATCCACCTGAGATTACCCCCCAAGTATGTATGATGTTGAATGGATGTTGTTGTTTTTAATATTGCTTTTTTAAAAATTTGTATTTGTTTCTTTTTAATTACATGTATTTTGATTATTCTTGTATTTTTTCCCTGTTGTACGCCGCCCTGAGTCCCTTGGGAGTTGGGCGGCATATAAGAATAACAAAATAAATAAATAAATAAATAAACCGGTTCACTCACGGCTTGGAGTCAGAGCTAACGGTTCAGGTGAATCGGTCTGAACTGGTAGCAACCCACCACTGGCCCACATGCATCACATGCTGGCCACGCCCATCCCAGATTTAGCAAAGGGGAAAAAATATGTCACGTGACAACAATGTGAAGCCGCGAATTTGACACTTCTGCAATAGAGATTTGCGCTGAGGACAGCAGCACACTTTTTCTATGCCACTACTATATGTAATAAAATGCCAAGAATCCATTATCTCCTCCAGCTAATTATGCTCTCCTCTCTCTCTAATGGAGAAGCGGTGGTTGCGCAGTAATTAATGAGATAGGTCCGTGCATGCTTAATTCTTCATTAAGTTACAGCAGAACTCCAAACTACACAGAGTTCTGGCAGCGACTAACTCAAATGGCTTTAAAGAATGCAAATGAATGGTGACTAGATCTGTCAGTTGCTATTTAACCAAGATAAATAAATGTAACCTCTTTGTTTACAGGGACCTACACATTTTTGAATAGCAGATACTGACATCTGATTTCCTCTGTGCCCTGCTTAAACATCTGTCTCCCACCACAAGCCATAAAATGGCCTATTCAGTGGAACTTATGACTAATCCAGGAGGACAGCTTCATGGTTTTTAATAGGACTTAAAAATGCACAGTTTTGTCTGGGTCATGCTGCTTTATGTTTTCCATGCAAATAAAAATTCCTGCGTCTTTGTCTCCTTCTTGCTTGCTTTTGTCGGGCAAAGTGACATCTCTGGTTGCATTCCTGTTTCATTTTATGTTTTAAAAATGTGATTGCCACAGAAGCCTTATTTGATTTATGATAAATGTTAATTGCCTTTCTGCAGTTTTCAGCCTGTCCAAGTAGGCTGCAAATGCTGCGTTCACTCGAGCGTGCTATGTTGTGAATATTATGTATTAAAGCCATTGTGGGCTAAATGAAGCAATTAATATTGAATGAAATGTTTGTTCACTTCTTTAGTACCAGACTCAATGCGTATGGGTCTATGTGTGTGCATATGTGTCTATGTGTGTGCACAGACAATTTTTTTATCTTGCCAATGCCTTTTTTTAAAAAGAAGTGCACAAATAATTGTGATTATTGTCCCCAGCTCTTTTGGAGACAATTCAGCAATACCCAGTTGCATCTAGGGATGAATTTCCACACACAATTCATTTAGACATAAATGACAGCTCATAACTGAACTTGGAAGGTCTTGTAAAAAATAAAATATCTTACTGGTGCTTCAGTAAGAAATCAGCAGGAAAATCCAAGGTTACAGACTAGACTGGAAAATCCAGGAAGACTTTGGAGAGAACTTATTTTATGAATTAAGGCAAATATACGTGTCCCAGGATAATGTTGCAGGATCCAATCTGGACCAGTTCACCCGAACCGATAGCAACCCGCTGGTGATGTCATGATGATATCACGGAACTGATTCAGTCGGTGCCGGTCCGTGGAGGCCGCCATCTTTTTTTATTTTTATTTTTGGAATTTTTTTTGCGGGGAATTTTTTGGGGATTTTTTTCCAGGTTTTTTTCCTTCTGCGCATGCACAGAAGCCGAGTTTCCGGCACTGCGCATGCATCACCATCTTGTTTTCAGCTTTTGGGGGGGGGATTTTTTCGGATTTTTTGCCACACAGCGTGGAAGGAAGTGAACCAGCAGCGAGGTAAGTTAGAACCCACCCCTGAACTAAAGCAACTAAAACTCTCTGATTAAAAACAAAGAACCAAACTGTTCAAAAGTCTTCTTCCGGACACTGTAACAGAGAAGACATATTTCCTGGATATTACTAGATTATACTACCTCAAGGAAAGGACCTTGGCATGCCCACTTCTTTGGTTTTTGTGGGATGAGCAGATAACTTTGCAGTCTCAAAAGTGGCCATACACCATGTAGAACTTTATAGGTGACCATTAGTCTCTACAACAGCACTCTAAGGCAGTGTGGCTTACAGTGCAGTCGTGTTACATGGCACATGATGAAGTGTCCAAAGGGACAGATGCACTACATTTTGAACCAGTTGTAGCTTCAAAATGCTCATCAAGGGCAGTCTTGTGTAATATTCCAACTGGGAGATGACTAAACCATGAGTGATTGTCAGCTGTACTTCCTGATGGATTAGGAAGTACATAAGGTGGAGCTGGAAGAGTTTGGATATGGCAGTAAAGATGTGGTGAGAGCATAATTAAGGAATAGAACACTATTTGTGTCTAATTTCTCAAAACATGGAAACAAGGCTAACCACTTTCCATGATGTGATTTTGAGCATACACCCACCATTTCCAATAAGTGCATCAGAAATCTTTTTGAAGTCCTGAACCTCATTGATAAGCCCTGAATCCCAAATTATAAGGAGACAGTGGAAGAACAGTAGAAGAAATCAGTGAAGTTGCTAAGAATGGATGTGAAGAATGATTGACCAAGAAACAGATACAAGCTATTCTGGATGTCAGAATAGACAGTAGAAATTGCCAAGAAGAGAAGATAAGTCAAAGACAGAAAAAGACAAACATGTCAGGAAGGAACTTAACAAATTTAAGAGAACTGTTAGGGGAAAAAAAGAAGCAATATCACAGTGACATCTAAAAAGATATTGAAGATGGAAACAAAATTGGAAAACAAGGAAAGATTTCCAAATAACATCAAACAATCTTAGAAAACGTACACTGACATTTTATACATGTCATTTTCATATAATATAATTTTCTATCTTACCATTGCTCTTTATTCCCATTTTTTTTTGTATTCACAAAACTGCTAATTATGTAGGCCACATGTTTGAAAAGCAGATTAATAGCATGGGGAGAAGACTGCCTTCGTGTGTCCCATAACATCACTTTAATAAAAAGAGAGTATGCTATTCATAACTATTCATGAATTAAAAGTTAAATAAATAATATTTAATGCATAAAACTGTATGAAAACTCATAATTTCAAATGATTTCTCAGCATCTGAAGAAATTATACACGCTGGAGTCTTTCTTTTCTGAGTTACAGTAAGAACATCAAATAAAAATATAACACTGTCAGAACACTGAAATCCCCATATATATTCAGTCAGTAGAAAAATACCTGTAACAGGACAGGTTGTAGACTTCAATATATAATATGCCATTAAAACTAAATGCTAGGGTGCTATTTGAAAAAAAGCTTCACCATGTACCTCCAATGAAATAAAACTAAACGCAATGTGCTTTTTGCACCAATCAAATGGAAACGTTCAGAATAAGGGACCTTTCACACTCTTAAGTTTAAATTGCACTCACAATTGATGAAACAATAATGTAACCTTCATAGACTAAGCCTGTGATAAATCTGATAATCTCATGTGCTGTTCATCTGTTGATGAAAAATGAGAGCTATATAATTTAGAATACAGTTGAAATATTGTTTAACAGAACTGTACTATATATACATATTCCCATGTGTGTCACAAATAAATGGCACAGAATTAAAGTACCTAATTTGTATGAATGCCAGTGGCTTATGAAACTTCTCTTCTATTTCATAAATTGTCTAGTGTCATTACCAATTACATGGACCTTGCCCACTCATGCTTTCTGAAACAAAGCTGCTGATCTTTACAAAGAAAATAAAAAAAATCTGAAAAAGGCATTTCAGAATCTCCCTTTAGCTAATACTTGACTATGCATACTTAGAAAACCCAATCTTTAAAATTCCATATAATAAATTACAAAGATATAGAATAGGTGGTGCCAGGCTTAATAGTAGTAACTGCTAGAAGGATCTTGGAGTACTAATAGACCAGGGATGTCAAACTTGCAGCCCATGGGCCGGATACGTCATGCGCTGACCACGCCCACCCCTGGTTTAGTGAAGGGGGGGAAGTCATGATACGTCATGTGATGACAATGTGAAGCCACGACTTTGATACCCCTGTAATAGACAATCACTTAAATATCAACCAGCAGTGTGCTCCAGCTGCCAAAAAAGCCAACAGAGTCCTAGACTGCATTATTAGAGGGATAGAATCAAGATCACGTGAAGTGATCTTTAAGAGCTGAAGTGGTGCAGTGGTTAAATGCAGCCATTGCAGGCTGACTGCTAGTTCAACAGTTCAACTGTTCAAATCTCACTAGGCTCAAGGTTGACTCAGCCTTCCATCCTTCCGAGGTCGGTAAAATGAGGACCCAGATTGTTGGGGGCAATATGCTGAACTCTGTAAACCGCTTAGAGAGTGCTGTAAAGCACTATGAAGCGGTATATAAGAAAAGTGCTATTGCTATAAAAAAAAGTGTTAATACCACTTTATAATGCCTTGGTAAGACCCCACTTGGAATATTGCATCCAGTTTTGGTCGCCATGATATAAAAAGATGTTGAGACTCTGGAAAGAATGCAGAGAAGAGCAACAAAGATGGTTAAGGGACTGGAGACTAAAACATAATAAAGGCTAGTTTAATGAAAAGAAGGACCAGGGGTGACATGATAGCAATCCAATATCAAAGAAGCTGCCATGAAGAAGTGCTCAACCTATTCTCCAAAGCCACTGAAGGCAGGACAAGAAGCAATGAATGGAAACTAATCAAGGAGAGAACCAACCTAGAACTAAGGAGAAATTTCCTGACAGTTAGAACGATAGATCAGTGGAATGACTTGCCTCCAGAAGTCGTGGGGGTTCCAACACCGGAGGTTTTTAAGATGAGATTGGACAACCATTTGTCTGAAATGATATAGGGTTTCCTGCTTGAACAGGGGGTTGGACTAGAAGACCTTCAATGTCTCTTCCAATTCTATTCTGTTACTCTATTATAAAGAAAACTGCGTTCAAGTGTGTTCAAGTGAAGAACACATATGTTTTCTTAAAGATGCTCAATTCCTCTCTCTCCACATGTGCGCACCCACCCACCCACCCCCCCACCCCCCCCACACACACAAGTAAGAAGCTGTTAGAAAAAACTAACAAAAGTTAAAATGAAATCTGTATATCATAATTAGTAATAACAAAGTACATTGCACCACATCCATCAATACTGTTAAGGAGTTAATGTGCTCTTAAGCATATACACAGCGAAATGTGTTGTAGTAATGGTGTTGCAGTTTGATATGAATGCTATTCAGTCAATAAACAGAATATCTTTAGTATGTACAACATAGTTTTTACTTGAATAGTAGCAAAGTTAAATAGGAAGTCCAAGTCATACACAGTTATTCAGTCAATGCGAAGTTTCTTCTTCTTGCCTATCTTTGATTTAACTCACAAACAAAGATTACAGCTATTCTCTACTATCACAGATAGTTACTCTTTTCTTCACAGCAATTTCACACAGCCATAAAGTAATCTACTCATCAGTAAAGCAGCACAGAGAGTCTTCAATCCAGAACACACCGTCAAACACAACCATCAACCATCAACCATCAACCACATTGAGCATGCTCTCTTGCTTGCTTATATAGTAATCATCCACAATGCATTTAAAACAATATACACATAACAATGATTTGTGGCTTAATCATATATTAACACACCCAATCGTTTGAACAGGGTTCTAACAAATACTCCCTTTACAAATCATTAACCATATTATGGTTAATTATTATTGTGTTTATTATTGCTGATCTTTCGGAAGAAGAAAGGGTTCTACTGAAAGAGGTGGATCTTAAGTCAAATTTTTAAGAAAACTGGGGAAGAGAGGGAGGGAGTGAATAGACATTGTAGGATATGCAATTATCTTTAACCAAGGCAATATTACAAATAATTTTTTAATTAAGACTCAGAAGAAGAAGAAAAAGTAGAAGCCTAAACACAAGTAAGAACATTAGCAGAACATAGAAAAAAAGGAATCCATTGCTGAAGAAGTATGAGGACTCTAAAAGGGGAAAGTGGTAGTTTCCATTTGATTATGGAATAATATCTCAGTGCCAGGTGATAATTTGGAAACAAAGGCTGAAAACGTAATGAAATACTGAATAATTTTCTTTCAAGCATTTTTTCACTGTACTAAGCATCTTCCTTTGTTGTTCAACTGCAGTGACAAATCCCTTTGATATGACCAATCCCTAAAGCATGTAGTAATTTAATTCCATGTTTAAAGACCTGAAGCTCTAACTCATACTTTTGTAATCAGTTCACTAATTAGTATGTCAATTGCTTCACTGAAGTAAAGACTTATTATATCTCCAACATTCCCAGATTCTATTAAGAAAGTTGCCTGATTTAAAACACAACAACAATAAGATAATTTTGGTCTGGAAGTTATTACCTTAATAAACACCTTCTGGCTTCTGATAATTATGACATTGTTTATATGTTCTTACAAATTCAATGATTGAAAATATTCCAGGATGTCCTTATCAGACTGACCAGATTTTGGATATTCTGTCACCAGAATGGGCCAGCAATCAATTTTGGAAGGCAAAAAATGGAGATATCCCTCTGTTAATTGTCCATCAATTGTCAAAATAATCATGATGAGTTTTCCTGCTCTACTGCTAAAGTATATCTTTCTATGGTGCCTTAGGTTTCCAGTCCATTTCAGATACCATGCTTAAGTTTGTTGCTGGCAATTGCCTTGCAGTTTATGTGTTACTTCTCCAAGAGGTGGGAATGCCATTTCAACTGAGTGCTTATTGTAGAATCTGTTTAGAGCTATATTTTCCATGTATTGTATATAGTACAATGGTTGTCACACTTATTTTGTAATTTAAAAAATAGCTGTTTGTAACTTACAGTAGCAGAACCATTTTTCCTTTGCTTTTATCTATCCTTAAAACAATTCTAGCAATGGGATAATTTATCATTTTTTCCAGTTACCTGAGATGGAAAGGTTTCATTCCCAGCTTCCAAATAATCCATATGTTATCTGTAATATTTGGGAGCAAAGAGTGAAATTGTTCTACCTGGAGTGACCAAAAAAATAATGAAAAATGCTGGACTTATTTAAAAAAAACCCAGAGAAAGTAGAGCCACATAAAAAGAAGAAATGGGTACGCTTTATTTAATTGTTTACTGATTAGTATCAAGTCAAAGAGTTGATTCACATGTCTCCTATTTTCTAAAGGGGAAAACTATCAACAAAGCAAGTAAGGAAAAACATGTCATTTTTTAAAAAGCCATTTCTTTCTAGGTTGTGGCAATTGATTGTTCCATTGATTGCATGCCATCAAATCATTATTAACTCATAGCAACCACATAGATTTTCCTGACAATCGGCCTCTAAGCTTCCAATGCTGCACTCATTGCCAGTGTAACTTTGCTTATCCACCTTGCTGCTATTTCTTCTTCTCTTTCCTTCCAGGTAGCTGCTATATTGTTAGCTTCATGGAATAATATAATGGAGACTTTCTTGGACACGACTCAACCAAACAATAACTAGATCCCTCTGATAATCAAAAGTATCACCAAGGTAATAAATTCCTGATTCTGATTCTAGTATTTGCTAGTCAAATCGCAAATCAATGGGTGTGTGTGTGTGTTGTGTGTGTGTGTGTGTGTGTGTGTTTGTTTGTTTGTTTATTTATTTATTTAGGGTCTACTGGAGAAGTCAAATCACAGATCAATAGTAATCAGTGTATATGGATGGATGGATGGAAGAATGGATGGATGAATGGATGGCTAGATGTATGGAAATAGAAAGATAGAAAGATAGAGATTAGATAGATAGCTAGATAGCTTGATAGCTAGATAGCTAGATAGCTAGATAGCTAGATAGCTAGATAGCTAGCTAGATAGCTAGCTAGCTAGCTAGCTAGCTAGCTAGCTAGATAGATAGATAGATAGATAGATAGATAGATAGATAGATAGATAGATAGATAGATAGA
The DNA here is from genome assembly GCA_023053685.1 of Diadophis punctatus similis. Classification (NCBI taxonomy): domain Eukaryota; kingdom Metazoa; phylum Chordata; class Lepidosauria; order Squamata; family Dipsadidae; genus Diadophis; species Diadophis punctatus. The sequence continues at coordinate 82,018,789 of JALIGW010000002.1, read as the reverse complement.
TAGATAGATAGATAGATAGATAGATAGATAGATAGATGATAGAGAAATAAGTAGATAGATTTTGGGGGTCTATTGAGAACCTATCTTGACTGGAAATCAAGAATCACTGTAAGTAAAATGGGCAGCATAGAAATTTAATGCATACATATACATATACATATACATATACATATACATATACATATACATATACATATACATATACATATACATATACATATATGTCGACGTATATATACCGGGTAGTGGTGGGATTGAAATTTTTTTACTACCGGTTTTGTGGGCTTGGTGGGCGTGGTGTGGTTTGGTGGGTGTGGCAAGGGAAGGATACTGTAAAACTTTCATTCTCGCCCCACTCCAGGGGAAGGATACTGCAAAATCCCCATTTCCTCCCTATCAGCTGGGACTCGGGAGACAGAGAATAGATGGGGGCGGGGCCAGTCAGAGGCGGTATAACTGCTCAAAATTTCTGCTACCGATCCTCCAGAGCTGTTCAGAACCTGCTGAATCCCACCTCTGATATACATACACACACCCATATATATTGACCTCACCGCATTCCTAAGAGGTCTTTAAGGGGCGTGCATAAACGCACCAGCGTGCCTACTGTCCCTGTCCTAATGTTCCCTTTTATTTGTATCCATTTCATGTATTCATAATTATGTTTATACTTATAACTGGTATCTAATACATGCCTGACGAAATAAAAATACAACTACAAATATGCATATACATACACATACACATATACATACACATACACATATATACATACATACATACATACATACATACAGTCTGAATCCTTGTCATATGGCCTTATCTTGACATCTCTGAAATTGGTCAGTCTACGTTAAGTTTTCCCCTTTCATTCGGAAAAGTTTTAGTCTATAATTCCAGTGTCACAGCTTGCATTTCTCCATTTCTATGCCAACTTGGTGACTGCTGTTTTCAGAGGCAGGGAAATGTCAAGTAACAAACCAGATAAATGTGCCTAAATCAGATGGAAGAAAACAGCAATACAATTTTTCCACATACTTTTTTTTTCTTCACAAGCATGAAGTGACTGGGCAGTTTTCAAAGGCTCTGTCCTGAAGTAGCAATTACTCTGTCTTTCTCAAAAAAAAAAAAAAGAGAGAGAAATAATCTAATTTTTTAAAAATGACTGCCTTATTGCTATGAATCAGCAGAGGGGGAAAAAGAAAAGAAAAGATCTCTCAATTTTATTTGACTAAATTCACTGAATACCCTTTTCCTCCTTAAGTGGCAGATTTGGTACATAACTCATAATGTACATTTTGCCTCACCTCTCTTTGTAGACATTTTGCCTGAAGAAACTGATTCCAAGTAAATCCATCATAAGGAAGTATCAGCCCTAGTGACACTTCATCTATTCTCTGCATGATGAAGTACTGGCAACTGTGAGCAGAGCACCTTACTCACTGGGTCATTACCGATTTCCTACCACCTAAAGGCAAACTCTGAATCATGGCTTAAGTATATACTAAGCCATTCAATAGCAGTTCTGCAGAAAGTTGAGATAATAGGGAATAATCAGTAAAGAATGGCAATTCTGTCCACTTATGCTTTGTGAACTTTCCATCTCATCAAGTGTTCACATATTAGGTACGATGGCTTTTGACTAAATCCATACAGCGGGATTTTTTTTTTTTTTTTTGGCCTCTTTTCTGAAGGGCACGTGTTGTTTTTTTTTTGTACAGACTTTTTCTAGTCTGAGCAATTGTGCAAGCTATTTCCCTCCTAATTAGAAAATGCATTTCTCTGTATATTTTCTCTCTCTCCAAATGTATGCACTTTCACACATTTTTGAATTTCACACGAGACTCCTACATTCTGAAACGTGTAGATTTTGGTGTGGAAGCATATTCCTTGCATTTGTTTGCATTTGGAAAGGACGGAACTGGCATGTGCACCTAAAATACAAATGCATACAAATGCAACTAATAAATAAATAAATAAAATTTCAAACAGGATAATTTACTTATCCATTCTTTCCATTAAACATATAAAGACCACACATGGAGCATACACAAAGCAGCTCCTCAATGCTTAGCCTTAATCCAATGTGATTTACAGACAAATAACATGCAAAAATGAGCATGCCCTGCTATTTCATACATTAGTTCATTATCATGACTGGAAAAATATTGCTCTCCCTGTCATGAATGTGGACTGAATACTTTTCATGCTTATTCTGTACTTAGCCAGTTTAAAGATGTTGCTCTACTCATGGAATACCACTTGATGTCAATATCAGGTTCCCACGTCAGCTTCCAGCATGACAATAATTTAATTTTATTTATTTATTTATTTATTTATTTATTTATTTATTTATTCATTTATTTATTTATTTATTTATTTATTTATTTATTTATTTATTTATTTATTTGTGAGACTTATATACCGCCTCACAGCACAAGCATTCTCTAAGCGGTTTACACCAGTAAACAATGTATATTTATATTGCCCCCAACAATCTGGGTCCTCATTTTACCTACCTCGGAAGGATGGAAGGCTGAGTCAACCTTGAGCCGGTGAGATTTGAACTGCTGACCTGTGGATCACAGTCAACTAAAGTGGCCTGCAGTACTGCCTCTAACCGCTGCGCCACCTCGGCTCTTCAATAATCAGCTACAGGGAGTCCTAAACATACGAACATTCGTTTAGTGATCGTTTGAAGTCACAGAGCACTAAAAAGGAGGGATTTATGACAATTTTTCACATTTATGACCATTGCAGCACCCCCACTTTGGTCATGTGAACAAAATTCAGACGCTTAGCAATTGACTCATATTTATGACGGTTGCAGGGCCCTGCGGTCAATGTGATAAACTTTTGCAAACTTCTGATAATCAGAGTCTATAGAGAAGCTGGATTCACTTTACAACTCTGTTACTAAATTAACAACTGCATTGATTCACGTAACAACTGTGACAAGAAAGGTCATAAAATGGGGCAAAACTCACTTAAAAATTGTCGTGCTTAGCAACAAAAACTCTGGGCACAATTGAGGTTGTAAGTAGAAGACTACATGTACCACCAACTGAAGCAGACACATGAATCTTGGTATTTTATGAGGAAGTTATGTGTACCTTGAGTTATAATCTAATCTATTGTTATAAATTAGTGTGGATTCCAGGCCCTTCATGGCTGCCTCTTTTGTTGAAAACTAATCACTCAGCAAAATTCTGAGTGGTTACATAATTATTCATAATCTGGAAAGTGCAATGTAGGTACTTTTTTTTTTTTTTGAGAAAATGACCTTAAATTGAAATAGACCACTAATTTGCTTAGTACTATTCACATTGACTAGGCTGACAATCCTCATGATTTCAGGCTAGAGTGTGATTACTATTGCTATTGTTGCTGTTGTTATATTCCTATATTGCTCTTTTTCCCAGAACGGGTGGCTCAGTGGTTAAGATGCTGGGCTTGACGCAGGGGAGAAATTCAGCTGGTTCTGGACAACCGGTAGCGGAAATTTTGAGAGAACCAGCAAATACCACCTCTGGCTGGCTCCAGAGTGGGGTGGGAATGGAGATTTTGCAATATTCTTCCCCCAGGAGTGGGGTGGGAATGGAGATTTTGCAATATTCTTCCCCCAGGAGTGGGGTGGGAATGGAGATTTTGCAGTATCCTTCCCCTGCCACGCCCACCAAGCCACGCCCACAGAACCGGTAGGGAAAAATTTTGAATTTCACCCCTGGCTTGTCGGCTGGAAAGCCAGCAGCCCGGGTTCGAGACCTGAGCACCACACAGCAGGGTGAGCGCCTGTCCTCATCCCAGCTCCTGCCCACCTAGCAGTTTGAAATCATGCTAATGCAAGTAGATTAATAAGTACCATTTCAGTGGGAAGGTAATAGTGCTCCACAATGTCATGTTGGCCACATAACTGGGGAAGTCTTCAGATAGCGCTGGCTCAATGGCCTTGAAGCAGAGATGAGCACAGTCCCCTACGGTTGGCAATGACCAGTGGAGTAAAATCCGCAGGGACTCCTTTACCTTTTACCTTCTTCCCAGAATAATGAATTATATAAGTTTTTAAAAAGTCATCGCAACAAAACTAACAATTCTTAAAAGAAAGTATGCCAAAATTAAAACAACACTGATTCTTGGAACAAGAGAGGAGCCAACGATTAGGTAATCATAAAGTCTGGTCTTGTCTCACGCATTTATGGTGAGATTTATTCTTATCTCATGCATTTATGGTTAAAATCTTTACTTATTTTATGAAAGGAGAGAGAGCGTATGGGTCACCCAAATATTTATAGGGAGAGAATAATTGGGACGCTGCCACTGAGAAGGCTAAACTCACCCGTGATCCCACAATTGAAGGCTTCCAGTTCAGGGGTGGGTTCTAGCTTACCTCGCCGCCCGTTCACTTCCTCCCATGCCATGTGGCCGCGCCTCATGGGTACGTGGGCGCTTTGCACGCACGTTCATGCGCAGTGCCAAAAATTTAAAAAAGCAAAAAAAAGCCAAAAACAAGATGGTGGCACATGCACAGTGCCGGAAACTTGGCTTCTGCACATGCGCAGAAGAAAAATAATGGCAAACAATTTTTTTTAAAAAAATCCCCCCAAAAAAGATAGGTGGTGTCCATGGACCGGCACCGACAGAACCGGCTCCGTGATATCACCAGCGGTTTGCTACCGGTTCTATAGAACAGGTGCGAACTGGGAGGAACCCACCTTATTTCCAGTTCATCTGATTATAGAGGTTACAGTACATGATATTGGGGAGGCAAATTTTTCAGTGCCTGGATCTTAAATTAGAGTTGTCAAAGATTGAAATTAGGATCTCTTGTTCTATATTCAGGGCATTCACTAGGTGTTTCCCCTCTCCCCTTCCCTTTTTGCCACTAGCACAAACAGATCTTCACAAATAATAATAATAATAACAACAGAGTTGGAAGGGACCTTGGAGGTCTTCTAGTCCAACCCCCTGCTTAGGCAGGAAACCCTTCATCACTTCAGACAAATGGTTATCCAACATCTTCTTAAAAACTTCCAGTGTTGGAGCATTCACAACTTCTGGAGGCAAGCTGTTCCACTCATTAATTGTTCTAACTGTCAGGAAATTTCTCCTTAGTTCTAAGTTGCTTCTCTCCTTGTTTAGTTTCCACCCATTGCTTCTTGTTCTACTCTCAGGTGCTTTGGAGAATAGTTTGACTCCCTCTTCTTTGTGGCAACCCCTGAGATATTGGAACACTGCTATCATGTCTCCCTTAGTTCTTCTTTTCATTAAACTAGACATACCCAGTTCCTGCAACCGTTCTTCATATTTTTAGCCTCCAGCCCCTAATCATCTTTATTGCTCTTCTCTGCACTCTTTCTAGAGTCTCAACATCCTTTTTACATTGTGGTGATGTAAAATGTAAAATTACATTTGCTTGCTTCTCACCACTCTAATCAAGGCACCTTGGTCTCTATCTGCAGAAGAACAATCAATGGACCATTCTGTGCCTGTGAGAAGAAATCAGATTATTTGCTTTATCATATGATAATGGTAAGCGTGCAACCATGCTGAACGTGCCCTATTTGTGTGAGGTTTAGCTTAGAAGTGACAATTGCTTAGTTTATTCACATTAAGTTTATTATGGACTGAAACAATATTGCTTGTTCCTTTCTTTAAAAAAAAGAAAAGAAAAGCCCCCTCATGCTGTTTTGAGTATGTTGGAAGCAAATGCTTTGAGTATGTTGGAAGCAAATGCTTTGAACCAAAATCCATGCTCTTGAATTAAAAAAACAAATAAAACGTGATCGACAATTGTTGTTAAGAAGAGAGATTGGACACTGAGGGAGGGATTGGAGAAGACAAAGGCCTGATTGGACTTTATTGAGGATGCTTTCAGATCATCACAACCCTTGTAATTGGCTCTAAATGATGCAGTAGAAGAGTGTGTTGGATTAACTTGGTGGTGCTTTGCAGCTCTGCTTGTCCTGAAGAGAAGATCATTGTTTGTTTTAAATCAAGTGAACTCATGGCTTAGCTGGCAATTGGAACTAAGCCTCCAATTTATCTTCTACCAAACCATATGGGTATCTAAACCTTTTTACCGCTGCCATGTACTCTTTAGACCTTGAATCTTTCTTGTGTCCTCTTCTGTTTTGGTATTTTTTCCCTTCTCCTCATGAAAGCAATGTGTGAATGTATGGATGAGATACATTTGGCTGTCAATATTTGGCTGAACCTACCCCCAAAAAAGCATTTTCTGCTAAGGCTTTCTACCTATGGGTCAGAGTATAGATTTATTCATTTGATCTAATGCAGGGGTGTCAAACTCAAGGCCCACGGGGTGCTTAGATCTCGCCCAGGGGACCACCCTGGAAACAGCAAAGGATTAGTCCGCAGTGCCTCTGCCAGCGAAAACAGAGCCACCACAATCAAAAATGGAGCTTGTGAATAGCACTCCCAACTCCGTTTCTGCTGGCAGAGGTTTGCAGGAGGCTGTCACAGCTGAAAAGGAGCCAGGGAGCCCATTTTTTTCTAGCAGAGAGCTCGGGCCGCCACAGGTGCCCCTGGCATGAATGACGTTCAGCTGGCCATGCCCACCCTAGCCATGCCCTCCACCCCCCCAAGGTCAAACACAACCCAAATGCAGCCCTCAATGAAATCAAGTGCCAAGCCGCGCAGCCCGGGGCTTGCCATAGTGGGGGGGGGGGGGGGAAAGGAGCATGGGTGAAGGGGGGTGTCATGAATGCACTGGTGATGGGGGTGTCAGGACAGCTGCAGCAGCAACGCAGGAGACCCAGTTGTAGCATGTCGGCTCGGCAGCCTCATGGCGGCGGATGCAACAACAGAGCTCAGCTGCGAGGCGCAGAGGCATGGCCAAGCAAGGAACGCCCTGAGCAGCTGTTCCAGCCCATCAATAAACTGGGCTGGAGCTGCGGCATGTGACAGCCACCAGGGTGAGGCCTGCGCAGAGGAAAGGCGTGGCTCACCTATTTAAAGGCTCTGGGAGGCGGACGCTCCCAGCTCTGACTTTGTATCAAACAGACTTGCTTAACCCAGACTTTGCTGACTGCTGTTTTGCTGCTGAATGACCTCATTGTGTGCCAGAGACCGGCTGAATAAACCCAGTTTGCATTCAAGCATGTGGCATTTTCCTACTGGTGTCGGTCCAGAGCTTGGACCTTTGAGATCGAGTTTGACACCCCTGATCTAATGCATTGCAAAATCATCCTTCTCGTCTTCTTTGCAAAGCAACATAGCAGCCTGGTCATGTTAGTTTTAGTTTTCAGAGTGGGTAAAATGCTAGCATTGAGCTAGAATAGTTGCTGATTCTTTAGCAGCTACTATAGTTTAGGCAGAATGCATCTGACAAATAGGTTCCAACTTAGCAATGCAGGATATTTCTTAACACATATTGGATGCATGACCCTCCACTGATTTTTTTTTACTCTTAAATCTCATTTAATTGTATGAACTAAAGACCCGAAATAACACTTAATATCAAGAGCTTGCATCAGGCTCAATTTCTGTACTTTCAATTAAATATAAAGCAAATATATCCCATTTTCATTACTGCCGCCATGATTGGCATGGCAATCAGCCAGGCAGCTTTTATCAGGTTAGCTTAGGAAGTATATTTTTCAAAATTTTATTTGGATGGTGGAAGTTTTAGTAACAAAAAAAGCCACTTTCTTCTGAGACATAAGACAGGTTATTCAATATTCAGTATTATGAGGACCCAGATTGTTGGGGGCAACATGCTGACTCTGTAAACCACTTAGAGAGGGCTGTAAAGTAAGGTGACCAGACGTCCCGCTTTTGGCAGGACAGTCCCGCTTTTTAATAATTTGTCCCGCATCACTTGGCGTTTCAAAAAAGTCCTGCTTTTTAAATTTGAATTTGCCCTGCACACCCCTCTGCCTCCTGCCTCGCCTGCCGGAGGCCTCCCTCCCCTGGAGGCAGGGAGGGAGGGCAGTGAGAGGGGCAGCGGCGGTCTTACCTGTTCGTCGCCGCAGAGCCGAAGAAGCTGGTGGTGTTCATGGCGCAGGGCTTCCCCCGCCCGCTTCCCCTGGCCACCGGGATGCCGCCATTTGCGTTTTTTTGCCCTCTGTGCAAGCAGAACACTTTGCGCATGCGAGAGGGCAAAAGAATGCAAATGGCGGCGTCCCGGTGGCCGGGGAAAGCAGGCGGGGGAAGCCCCACACCGCGAACGCCACCAGCTTCTTCGGCGCTGCGGCGATGAACAGGTAAGCCTGCGCCGGTAGGAACCCACCCCTGGCTTTTTTTGGGGGGGTGCACAAAGCTGCAGGATAAGAGAGACGGACCCCTCCCATCTTGCTCCCCTAGAACCCCCCCCCCGTCAATGGTATCCCGCTTTACAAAAAATAAAATCTGGTCACCTTACTGTAAAGCACTATGAAGCAGTATATAAGTCTAATTGCAATTGCTATTGCTATTATCGCTACTGAAAGATGGAGGTTTTCCAGGGTCTCAAGCAGCACAATGTGAAGATTTTGGGTATGTCCATGCAACACAGGGATTTCTTCTACTGAGGTCTGGATTCCACCAAGACTTCCCCAAATATGATGGGAAAGGTTCTGGAACAGGTTGAAACCTTCTGGATACAAAACTCATGGTCTTACCTTGAATTGGAACCTTTTGAAAATGTCCATGGATTCTGATGTTGTAGTTTTACTCTGGTTCTCTCAGAATTCAGACCAAGGGCTCTTTAGTTTTACAGTAGTATGCCAGAGGTGGGTTCCTTCTGGTTCGGACCAGTTCTATAGAACCGTTAGTAACTTGGCGGCCTGGGTTGCTGGAACCGGCAGTGATCCAGACCTGCCACGCCCCAGAGCCAGTTCTCTGATTTTTGCTTCTGTGCATGCGCAGAAGCTTTTTTTAGTACTGCGCCCACGGGGCGTGCGATACATCCGTGCCCATGCGGCATGTCCCTGAGCGAACCGGCGGCAGAAGAATCCGGAACCCACCCCTGTAGTATGCCTAGTACCAAACTCTAAAGAACAAGAGACTCAGATTTAATCTAATTTAGTTAAAATTAGATTACAAATAGTTCTATAGCACCATCCAGTTCCTATTATGCCTTATTATTTTGGTTCCCCATTCAAAACTATAATTCAGCAGCAAATTTTGGAGGGGCTCTGAAGATCACTATATATTTTCAGGAGTTTTTTTTAATTTTCAAAATTCCCAAAGATTATAGATTAACCATCATTCTAAACTTCTAATTAAAGCATCCTCCTTTCCTTGATCGTTGTCTTTCCATTCTGATTATTACATTTTTAAAAAATGACTTTGAGTAATTTGGCCCATGTCTGAGGTCTTTTTCTCTATCTGAAATAGGTAAATATTTATATTTATCATATAATACATAATTCTTTAAACTTAAGCGATACTGTATCATCAACTGGATTAACTCCAACTCAAGTTGGAAAATTTATGTGACTTAAAAACACTCCAAAAGAAAAGTTGAGTAGATATTGGATGCACTCTGATATCCATTTCCTATATATTGCTATAAAAGCATTATCTTCCTCCTCCCCTTCCACAGGCTGATATAATACAATACAGAGAATATAGTAACAATTGGAGCAAGGCCAGTTCAAAAATCTCATTTTCACAGTAGATTTTCACTACCAAATGGCATGCATGTGTGCTCAGGGAAAGCACTGGGATTGCTCCCTTGAAATATATAGTGGCTTCTTTTTTTAATATATGCCTCAGGTGGAATCATTTGCATACAGTTAGCGGGTTTAATGAATAGAAAAGTCCTTCTAGTTATGAGCTTTTGATAGTTTTTGTGTTTTCTTTCCCCCAAGTACAATTTGTGGAGAAAATGATGTAAATGGACCATAACAATAGTACATTAATAGACAGAGCCCTAGGTATCCATTTTTATACAATGAATAGCATTTGAATTGGGCTTATTTGTGTTTGTATGCAATGGATATAGGAAGACATTAGAATCTGCAAAAATGTATGACATTGATTGAAGTAAATTTGTAATTCATAGACCCTAAGCTTTGGCTTAATGAATAGATGGAACATGAATTTCTGACAGGCATATCAACACTGACAGGGCAAGCCACTAGAATATAAACTGAGAGCAAACACCACTCCCTACTAATGCTGATGATGTTAACACGTTTGGTAATGAAACATCTGCAAGAAAACTACCAAGCTCAGGGAGCACCAAGGACCCTACAGGCATGTCTGTGTCATAGGAAAGGAATCATCTACTGTCCTCTACATATTAGCATGTCCAATATACCCAGTTTTTCTTCCTACTTTACAAGTGATCCCCATTTCACAGGCTTCCTGAACTTTTAAGAATGTAAGAAGTTAGCATCAGGACTATGTCCATTATTGGTTTGCTAGAGTGACCAGCCAGATGTCTAAGAAGCTCACATTAAAAACAAATATGTACATTAACTAGCCATTGGTTTCTCTGTAGTTATTACTTGGAGACATGATGTCCCAGTCAAAGGAACCATTGAGTAATCCAGACCAACAGTCTTTGATAGATTGGTTCCTACATGAATTTATTTAATCCCCTTTAAAAGCCATTCAAGCTCCTCCTCCTCCTCCCCTCCTCCTCCTCCTCCTCCTCCTCCTCCTCCTCCTCCTCCTCCTCCTCCTCCTCCTCTTCTTCTTCTTCTTCTTCTTCTTCTTCTTCTTCTTCTTCTTCTTCTTCTTCTTCTTCTTCTTCTTCTTCTTCTTCTTCTTCTTCTTCTTCTTCTTCCCTCCCTCCCTCCCTCCCTCCCTCCCTCCCTCCTTCCTTCCTTCCTTCCTTCCTTCCTTCCTTCCTTCCTTCCTTCCTTCTTCGGAGCAATCTTATTTAGGAGAATGGATTTCTATCACTGCTTTAATTCTATTTTCAATAGATTCTAATGGATTTCCATTAGCATATTTTGGTTTTAGATACACTTCCCTAGTAGAAAAAGATGAAAATTAGCAGGACCAGAGACTGTGTGAACCTAATTTTAATTCTGGAGGTTGTGCTGGTTCCTTCCCTCTCCAACTGTAAACTTGATTGACTCATTGTGTCAGGCTGGCTGAGTATTTTAGATGAAGGTATTATTAACATTGTGAGCCCCCTGGGATCAATTCACCTTCGGCATTAAGCAACAGCAGGAAAAGAGGAGCATTTACATTTGAAACTGTGGATTTTTCTCTTAACTGTCAAATCTTACTTTCAAAGAATTATTACTGAGTGTATAAAATGTGGGACACAGTATACAACATAAAAACAACAACAACAACAACAACAACAACAATAACAATAACAATAACAATAATAATAATACACCGGATCTCACAATTGTGGAATTAAAAAAAGTGTGGATCATTGATGTAGCCATACCAGGCGACAGCTGAATTGATGAAAAACAACAAGAAAAACTTAACCGATATCAGGATCTTAAAATCGAATTACAACAACTCTGGCATAAACCAGTACAGGTGGTCCCAGTGGTAATCAGCACACTGGGTGCTGTGCCAAAAGACCTTAGCCGGCATTTGAAAAAAATAAACATTGACAAAATCACGATCCGTCAGTTGCAAAAGGCCACCGTACTTAGATCTGCGCGCATCATACGGAAATACATCACACAGCCCTAGACGCTTGGGAAGTGTTCGACTTGTGATATAGTGATATGAAATCCAGCATATAAATCTCATTTGCTGTGTATTACTGTTTTTTTGTAGTATAATAATAATAATAATAATAATAATAATAATAATAATAATAATAATAATAATAATAATAATAATAATAATAATAATAACAACAACAACAACAACAACAACAACAACAATAATAATAATAATAAATATTACAAAAAGGAACTTGAAACTGTTGAATTATCTTATTGAATAACCACTAGTTCTATTTCCAGTACTATTGTGTGTGAATCAATGAAACCATAACCATTTTTTTTCTAAGTATATTAATTCAGTTGGTTGGATGACCATACTATCTCCTAAGACTATGACCAAAGGAAAGCCAAATAGCCATATCAATCTAGTTTAGTGGAGCCCATTATAACCTATGATATTTCTATATTGCTCATTAACTGCAATACATTGAAATTGAAAGCTACGACGTTAGTTAAATAACATTATCAGCAGCATGATGCAACCGTGCAAAAGACATGAATAACAAATATACATGATTTTGCATTACGATGTAATTCATATCATTTGTGCATTTGGCAGTCAGGGTCAGTGGTTAGGTGATCGAGTTACACATTGAGTAATGGGCCAGCGGCATACTCCAAAGAGTAGATAGGGACAGGAATATAATGTGGAGATATAATGATCAATGGGTTTAATAATTCCCTTCTTCTCTCATATTGCAATTCAATAGTAGTTTTGGAAGTATTGGGGATGACAAGAGTAAAAATAGCCTAAATGAGACTCTAGAGCAGCGGTCCCCAACCTTTCTGGCTCTGCTGACAGACAGTGGCAGTGGCGGGGGGGGGGGGGAGAAGGGATGGTTCCACACAAACAGCAGGCACATGCCGTCCTCTTGCACAAATGGAACTTCACATGCTTCACACGCTTGTGCAGCCCAGTTCCCAAGGAGCCACGGCCCGGTATTGGGTCATGGCCCAGGGATTGGGGACTCCTACTTTATAGAACCAGATTAGGTGTTCCTTTGCTGGAAGGCCAGACTGCGTGCCTTCCTGTTCACTTTATCTGTCCATCTGAGTATAATGTAATCTATCTATTCTGCCTAAGGAATGGGTAAAAATCATCCTGGCTTGACTAGCATGTGTTTATGTGCTTTTGAGAGAAAGATACAGAAGGAATGAAAAAAAAGCATGGTTCAGAACAGGTGTCTGCAACCTTAAACACTCAAAGAGCCATTTGGACCCATTTTCCACAGGAAAAAAACACACTGGGAGCCACAAAACCTGGGTGGGTGTGGCCAACTCGATGTCACTCACTCCCACCCAGTCACATGACCCCCCTAGCCAGGTCAAACCATTCTCTCTCTCTCTCTCTCTCTCTCTCTCTCTCTCTCTCTCTCTCTCTCTCTCTCTCTCTCTCTCTCTCTCTCCTTCCCCCTCTGTATCTCTCTCTGTCTCTCTCTCCCCTCTCTGTAGCTCTCTCTCTCTCTCTCTGTATCTCTCTCCCCTTCTGTCTCCCCCAAAGGAGGGTCATCTGAAGGAAAGCCTCTGCAGCGGATTTCCGGATTTCCAAAAATATCCAAAAAGAAATAAAAGGAGTAGTGAAGCGCCCCAAGGAGAGCTTGCTGGCTTGGCCCAGTCACGGCTTTCTGAGAGAGAGAGAAGAGATGCAAAGACACAGAGATAGTGTGATATATATATATATACACACACACACACAGAGAGAGAGAGAGAGAGAGAGAGAGAGAGAGAGAGAGACAGACAGACAGACAGACAGACAGACAGACAGACAGACAGACAGACAGACAGACAGACATAGAAAGAGAGGGGGAGATCGGCTGACGGGTGAGCGTCTTTCGTGAGGGCTTTCTCCAAGCCTGACCCCCAGGGTGGGCATGCGAGGTTCGGTGGGACCAGCTCCCTTTTCCCACTGCCCTGAACCGCTTAAAGCCGTGGCTAGGTACTGCTGGCCCATCCCCCTTTCCAACAACCCCTCCTCCTGGATCCCATTTCCACCCCGCCAGCCCTTGTGTTAGAGAGGCCGGCATTGGTCGCGGCCAAGTTGGGCCAGTGTCTCAGGGTGGAGAGCAGGTTGCGCATCTCCCCAAATGACCGAAGCACGCCCAACACCAATAATGGCCAGAAGAAGCTCCACAAGAGTGAGGCGCCAGAGAATCAGCCCCGGCCACTTCTCCATCCCCCACTGTCGGCCTTATCTTCTCAGGTCAGGTGAGTGACGAGGAGGGGAGGGCGAGGGGCGGGGCCAACCAGTGATGGGAGAGGGAGCCACAGCAGAGGGCCCAAAGAGCCACATGCAGCTCTGGAGCCACAGGTTGCCGACCCCCGGTTCAGAAAATGTAAAATTATCACTCGTATCAGAATGCATTTTTTTCTTCACACTTTTGGAAACATCTCTGCCCCGATGTATGTATGTATGTATGTATGTATGTATGTATGTATGTATGTATGTATGTATATATGTATATGTGTGTGTGTGTGTGTGTGAGAGAGTGTGTGTGTGTGAGTGTGTGTGTGTGTGTGTGTGTGTGTGTGTGTGTGTGTGTGTGTGAGAGAGAGAGAGAGAGAGAGAGAGAGAGAGAGAGAGAGAGAGAGAGAGAGAGAGAGAGAGAGAGAGAGAGAGAGAGAGATTATGAGTCAAAGGAAAAGAAGATTTTTCTATCGCTGAAGAAAACGATACCGACTTGCTTAGATTAATAGTCTCCTTTAGTATAAAGCTGCTTCTTTTGTTTGTATTACCAAAGAAACTGCCTTTGCTGTAAACTCTCTATTTGAAAGGTCAACTTTGCAGTTATTAACTTGTCTAAATCCACTTCTTTTGCATTGCGGCTGGGCACTGAAGCAGGCCTCCCTGCTGAATTCAGTGTTTGGTTTGCATTAGTTCGTTTTCTTCTTCTAGCTCTTTCCCAGAAGACTAAAGCCACATGTCTCCAGTAGGATGAACAATCTAAATTCATCCAATCTCAGTTTGCACGTATTCAGTCGTCCGTTCCATTTATTTTTATGTGCATCTTTTCCTATTGTATCTATTTTTCTATTCTACATTACATAATATAAATATTGTTACATGCAAATTTTGAGCCCAGAATTACAGGAGCTACGTGATAAAGAACTCACTCTAATCTGCATAGTAATTTGGAACATGCAAATGATGTCAATTTGCTTTAAAAGCAGAGCATACTAAATTCTTTGACATACTTTTATACAACCTCTGGGAACGTACTACTACACGCAAACCAATCTATTCTTCTTCAGAGCAGATTCAAATACAAAAGCCTGCAGAGCAGGCTCTCACACATTCCTGTAACTGTGGCACAAGCATGTTCTAGTAAGGTTTGTAAAAAGGACACCAAAATTGTGCATTCATAAAATTGCCTTTGTCTTATCTGAGGCAACATACAGTGTATCTCTAACTGTTCCAGTTTTAAAGTAATATTTCCTTTTTCCTCTTGATGGAGTTTTGACATGCTTGCTTC
Source organism: Diadophis punctatus similis (assembly GCA_023053685.1). Lineage (NCBI taxonomy): Eukaryota > Metazoa > Chordata > Lepidosauria > Squamata > Dipsadidae > Diadophis > Diadophis punctatus. The sequence continues at coordinate 82,003,668 of JALIGW010000002.1, read as the reverse complement.
ATGGACAGTTGAGTAGATGATGAGGCAGAAGCTAGTTCCGATTTCTTCCAGTTACTGGGCATTGCCTTCCATGCCCATTTCACTTTGAGGTGCAGGAGAAATCAGTTGCATCACTGCCATAGAGGAATCTGCCCATGTAACACAGGTAGTCCTTGACTTACGACCACAGTTGAGCCACAAAATGAATGTTGCTAAGTGAGACAGTTATTAAGTGTGCTTTGCTCCATTTTACGACCTTTCTTGCCACAATTGTTAAGTGAATCACTGCAGTTGTTAAGTTAGTATTTATTTATTTATTTTATTTTAGTGTTCTTATATGCCGCCCTACTCCCTGGGGTTAAGTGATGGTTGTTAAGTGAATCTGGCTTCCCTTTTGACTTTGCTTGTCAGAAGTTTGCAAAAGGTGATCACGTGACCGCCAGGACACTGAAACCGTCATAAATATGAGTCAGTTGCCAAGCGTCTGAATTTTAATCACGGGACCGTGGGATGCAGCAACCGTCATAAGTGTGGAAAATGGTCATATGTCACTTTTTCAGTGCTATTGTAATTTTGAACAGTCACTAAATGAGCTGTTGTAAGAACGAGGACTACCTGTAACCGACCAGGCTTTCCATAGCACCAGCCAGGTCTTACACAGGATCCTTAGTGGTTTTTTGAAAGACTTGTAGCTCCATGTTGCGCAGAAGGTTGATTTAAATAAAAACGGGGAGGTGGATTCTGCCATTGTGTGTCCAGCCACCAATAAGTACATTACAGATTTTCCGCTGCTTCTTCTGAGAAGAAGCTTTTGCATGGCCATGCATTTATTTATTTTTTATTTGGGGAAGCAATGTCACTTTGCCTACTCCATGGGCTACTCCATGGGCTACTCCAGCGGTGGGTTGCTCCCGGTTCAGACCGGTTCTTAGAACTGGTAGCGGCGGTGGGGGGAGGCTCCGCCCACCTGCCCAGGATGCTTCTGCGCATGCACAGAAGCATCACACGCGCACAAGCATGACCCGGCAGCAAAAATATTTACAACTCACCACTGGGCTACTCCATTTGCAAGCCATAGCCATTTGCGGCCAGCACTGCCATTCCCTTGCAACACTCCTTGACAATGGAGCTCCCATCCATCCACTCCTTCACCCTCTGTACCTTCTTTACCTTCTTCTTTACCTGTGATCTGTGAGCTTTAATGTTCTTCAAGAAGATCACCAGAGCCATGACTGGAAATAGCTTGCTTTGTCAGCTTGCTTGTCAGTGCAAGCATGGCTGACAAGTAACAAGAATGAAGAACCTTCACAGCCAATTTAAGAAAGGTCCATGCCAGCTGTTCTAAACTCCTGACTCTAGTCAACCATCCCCACTCTACCCTACACTGAGAAGAGAAATTGGTGGCAGATGATGCTTGGTGGAAAGGGAAGGAAAGCCAGAGGATTCTGCCAATCATTTACCCTTAACATCTCCCACATTAAAATATAAAGATAGCACCATTTGCTCTCCTTCTTAGAGAGACAGAATATGGTTGAGCAATGAGGGCAGCACCCTTTGGGACAGCATTCCTAAATCAGGAGCCATAGTGACGCAGTGGTTAGAATGCAGTATTGCAGGCTAATTCTGCCGGCTGCCAGTAGTTCGATCTTCACCAGCTCAAGGTTGACTCAGCCTTCGACGGTTGCTAAAATGAGGACTCAGATTGTTGGGGGAAATATGCTGACTTTGTAAACTGCTTAGAGAGGACGGTAAAACACTATGAAGCAGTATATAAGTCTAAGTGCTATTGCTATTCTACAATTGGCCCCAATCCTCATGTTCAGTGAACACTGCTAGATTTACTGTCTAGATCTAGACAGAATCATTGTTCTATTCTTTACAAAAGGATGCAATGGAGAGTTATATTCTGTCCCTGCAAATGCTGATCCTCTGCACAGAAGTAATGGCTTTTTAAGGAGGAAACAGTTCATTATGTCAAGGACAGGATGTGTCAGTGGTTTGGGGAAATTTAGTAATAAGCTTTAAAAATTTGCTCAATGAGAGACAGGTCCTGACACATCCCTCTCCATGTCGTGCAGGCTTCACAGAATTGTATAGCTAAAGAAGGCACTCCACAGAGCAAATAGAAAATGTTCTGAATGAGGGTCATCTTGTCCTCCTTCTGCAATCATAGCAAAGTTGCAGCAAAGCATTTGTTATGTCACACTTGAAAAATAGAGGTGTGAAATGCTTTAACCACCATCCTTTGGACTATATCAGCCCATCTTATTTTTCATTTTTATCGACATCAAGTCTGAACTTGAAAAGTTTGAAGTCTGAATTATCTAGACCTCAGTGTTTCATTATGCACAGGTAAGAAGCTGAGAGAGCCACAATTCCTGCTTGTAATGTGACTTCATTCTTCAGGCAGGGATGCTTTCTCATGGTGCATCATTAGTGAAATGATTTCTCATGTGCATTCCGAGATGACAGTATTCCATTAAAAACACTGGATATTGACATTTGTTGTATGATCATATTTATTCTCTTAAATTCGGGTTGGGGAAATCTGTAGTCTTCTATATGCTCCTGAACTGTAATTCCCACCATCCTTTTCCTCAATGGCCATATTGTATAAAACTGCTGGAGGGGCTGTATTTTCTTCACCCCCTATATTGAGTAGTAGTACTTCTCCATGGAGAGGACTTTTCCAGAGGTCTTCCTCCAACACAATTTTAATTATTTCCTTATTCCCTTTCAATGTATGGATTGTCTGTTAAGTTTGAAATATGACATGTGTTGAAGGAAAGAGAGGGAATCTTGACCATTTAACATTATTTGGTAGACTACCTGAATTCAGGTGCTATTTCCTGAAAGTAAGGATAGTTGTGTTGCTCAGTCGCAACTTTCTCTTGTTTCTATCAATGTTGACACAGCTGACACAGTTGAATGATATTTTTATGTGTCTGTAAGCAACATGAAAATACAGTTGAAGTTCAGAACTTCAAACTAATATAAACAGATTAGAACTTCTAATCTAGCTCTTCCCTATGCCTCCAACTAACTATTCTAATATATTTACTTTTATTATCAGATATGTACAATACAACAGAGTTTGATGGACAAACACCACCACCCCGAAGATCTTTCTATAAACAACTAGCTGTAAGCTCAGTGGTGAAATCCAAATTTTTTTACTACTGGTTCTGTGGGAATGGCTTGGTAGGCGTGGCAGGGGAAGGATACTGCAAAATCTCCATTCCCACCCCACTCTGGGGCCAGCCAGAGGTGGTATTTGCCGGTTCTCTGAACTACTCAAAATTTCCGCTACCAGTTCTCTGAACTACTCAAATTTTTCACTACCGGTTCTCCAGAACCTGTCAGAACCTGCTGGATTTCACCCCACTGCAAGCGCCTTCATGATCACTGAAAAGATTATCACATCACAGTGATATGCCCTAGGTAAGTTAAGGCGAGACTACAATTTTGACTCTCTATAATGAGTCAATAATGTCCATTATAATCATATGTGTGTATACTCCAAAAATACCCCGTTGAATTCATTATTTTCCTATGTGTAGCTTAGATGGTGGTTTAAATGTCATTATCTGTCCCAAAGCTTTCAAATGATCGTCTCCATGAAACATAGGTATAGAACACACCATATGAAATTATATTTAGATTTTTCTTAAAATAAAAAACCTTTTTTTTTCTTTTCTACCCAGCAGAACAATATGCATAAATGATTGACTTTTCTGATTAATGAAATAATGTTTAGTTATTCACTGTATGTGCACACACACACACACACACACACAGAGAGAGAGAGAGAGAGAGAGAGAGAGAGAGAGAGAGAGAGAGAGAGAGAGAGAGAGAGAGAGAGAGAGATGGATTATTTTATAAGATACAAAATGATTTCTTATGCTTGCATCCCAATAGCCTATTGTCCAAAATGTAGGGATGGATGAATGGAAGATTACATTTTAATTAGATTTGTGTGGCCTTTTAAAATTCTGTATTCAGCTTTCCTGCTTTGACTTCTGGTTCCTGAGCAGAATCCAACAGTTAATTCCAGCTGAAACATATTTTCGTATCTCATTGCAGCATCTCAAATTCAAAAACTGACTTTTTTTTGTCATACTGGGGTGAAATAGGAAGTTATTGTCATTTCTTCATGAGACAATTTTATGTAAAAGCTGCTTAGAGCACAAGGGGCCTCTTCTTCTATTCTAATTTATATGACCACAGGAACAGTTCATATTATAGTCAATTATCAAGTCAATTTGGCAATGTAGAAAAGAGTAAGCAATCTTCTATTTACAACTTAGCAGATGTTTGCATGTTTTCTTCCTCTTTTCTTTAGCAATCTTTGCAAGCACAAATGGACATATCTCTTCCAGCCTTCCCACCCTGCCATTTTGTTTCCCCTTCAAAAATATGCAGGTATGAAGTTCCTAGGAGCACAGTAGAAGAAGAAAAGAATGGCAATGCTATAATTACTGAGTCGTGGTGACCCAGTGGTTAGAATGCAGTATTGCAGGCTAATTCTGCTGACTGCTAAGAGTTCGATCTTCACTGGCTCAGCCTTCCATCCTTCCGAGGTGGGTAAAATGAGAACCCAGATTGTTGGGGGCAATATGCTGACCAGTGGTGGGTTTCACTTACCTTTGCTACCGGTTCAGGAAAGGGAGCGTGCAAGCAAAGCGTTTTTGGTGATGTCCGGGTGGGTGGGCGGAGCCTCCTGCCACCTCCGCTACTAGTTTGCGCAATCCGGGGTGAACCGGTAGCAACCCACCACTGATGCTGACTCTGTAAACTGCTTAAAGAGGGCTGTAAATATAACCTTAAGTGCTAATGCTATTGCGACAAAAGTTAGTGAATCATTATTGTCTTGTTGATAGTTCCATTTGGCCTTATGCTGGTCAATCAGCATTGGCACTGAACCAGGGGTGGGTTCCTACCGGTGTGGTGCGGTGCTGCGCTCCGGTAGCAGCCCGCTGATGACACAATTTAGGTGTGACAGCTCCGGTGCCATCTTTCCCGGTCCGTGCGCACCGCCATCTTTTTTCGGCTTGAAATGTCCTTCTGCGCATGCGTGGAAGTAGAATCGGTGCTTTATTCCTGGTTTGGATGGCTTCTCAGCTGTGTTTCGGCTTCAAATTTCCTTCTGTGCATGCGCGGAAGTAGAATCGCGCGCTGTGACGTGCATGCATGCGCTTGAGCATAGCGAGCATGTGCATGCGAAACATGCGCACTGGTAGCAAAAGGTAAGTGAACCCACCCCTGCATTGTACATAACAGAAGGCCAAAATAAGAGGATTTAGAAGAAGTGGATTTTCCATCTGGGCAGGTATTTTGCCTGAGCAGAAAGGAGTGACTACAATAGGCTGAGGCAAAATGAAGAAAAATTATTTGGTAAAGATGACTCTATAATATCTATTTTCACTTAGATTTTCATATTTTCCAAAATGTGGCTTCATCCTTTCTCTTCCTTATTTGCTTTTGACCATTATTCACAGAAAAATATTTTTCCTAACATGTCTTGTCATCTGTACTTTTTTCTGATAGGGTACAAATTTCATAAGCAAACTCCAATTATATATGATGCCTTAATACACAAAACGCCCCAGGCAGATTTGATGCCTATATGAGTGCCAGAAAAAAGCTTCAATTCTCACAACTCTTAGCCTCTGCAACTATTTCCCTTAAAGACTGTCTTTTTCAGTCACATCTAGGAATTTAGCCATTTTCTTGCAAATTAAAAAAAAGCAAATGTAGCAAAAGGCTAAAACATTAGTCTTTCAAGATTTCTCTTACATAAAGCTCATAAAACCTGTCATTTGGAATTTGATAGAAACATTATTTCTTAGCTATAATCATATCTGTGTTGCTCTTTATTATATTTGTATCAATAGAAAATCGCAATTTACAGGACACAACTTATATTCAGCTGCCCTTAGAAGTTCCTGCAGTTTCAAAAAAGGGAAATAATTTAATTGATGGGCAGGAAGCATGCTGGCTATATTTAATTAATTACATTTCATATGGACTAAATTGAAACTCAAATCAAATTTAGTTTGTATCTCAGCCTTTCTTGCCTTTTAGTACAACGTTTCTCAATCTTGGCAACTTGAAAATGTGTGGATTTCAATTCCCAGAATTCCCCAGCCAACTGGTTGGGGAATTCTGGGAGCTGAAGTCCACACATCTTCAAATTGCCAAGGTTGAGAAATACTTTTATTAAATATTAAAGACAAGGGAAGAACTTGAATCAGAAGGATATGTTTGCCATTATTTATCAACAACTGAAAGAAAGATTTAAACTGGATAAAAAGTGATTTCTATAAAATGTTATAAATGTTATAAAACAGTTCTATAAAATGTTACTGAAATTGAATTTGGAAAATGAACATGTAAAACATTGTATGATTCAGTGGGCAAGGAATTTTGGATATAATGTGATGCTTGAATGAAGGGAAAATGTGAACAAAGGGTTTAAAATTTACATTAAATTATAAACTAAAAGAACATTTCTATAAGATGATGTATCATTGGTATTTTACACCAGATAAGTTATCTAAGATGTATAAAGGTATGTCAAATGAATGTTGGAAGTGTAAAAGTAAAGAAGGGGACTTTTTATCATCTATGGTGGATATGTGATAAAGCAAAAAAATAAATAAATTGGAGTATGATTCATATTCAGTCCCTCAATTCTATTTTGCCTCTTCACTTCCCTCAGTTTTCCCTGATGGTGGCTCTGGGGGACCAAATGGCTTTATGGGATTATGTGCAGCCTGTGGAATTCCCACCTCTCCTTCAAAGAGACTGCAGGAAGTTGCTGGACTGTTTGTAACTCTATTGTCAAAATTGAATCAGACAATGGCAATTTGTGCATTTGAAAGCCTGGAGAGTTGGAGAAAGAACATCTGGAGTTCTCTCTTGTTGCTTCCAACCCTCTCAAATCATAAGTTGTATTAGACCTGAACTCTTCGATAAATACTTAGCATATTATACTTCCAGGACAATGGCTGCTTCCAAGGACATAAGATATCAAAAAAACGAGGGGAAAATGAACCCAAAATATCCCCTCCTGGGATGATTGAACATCTCTGCAGAGGAAATGGTCCCTCAGCTATCTTGGAACTAAGCCACTTAGGTAGGTTGTATAGATAATAATGAGCCTTAAACTGTGCTAGAAACACAGTAGGAGCCAATGCAGCATCAGTAGTATAAGTGTGGCACTGTTAAAATGTTTCTCACCTGCCAGTATGCAGGTCATTTCACCAGCTGAAGTTGCTAAGTAGTCTTCAGGTGCAACCCCAGGGAATGTGCACTGAGAAATAATAAATCTGTTAAATTATTTAGCACATTATTTAGCACCTGCAGAATGAATGATATTGTTAGGATGTTCTACATGCAATTCCTATGGTACAAGAAAGGAGTAAGCTACCAACTAGCAAAAGAACTTCTTGTCAAAGCTGGGCTGAGAGTCCAAATGCTGTAGTATTTGGAGAAAACGGTGCTTGCAAACAGTTTACAGATGTGGCTGGGACAAGGAAATGGGTGTAAGAGTCTGGAGCTATGAAATTCATTCTAAATGCTTTTACAATTGATTGTTTTAAAAAGGGTCGAGGCAAAGAGATTCAGCGACCTGAGGCCTGAAAAGCATGACTTCTCTTCCTTGGAAGACTGCAGGTAGTTCTTGACTAATGATCACAATTAAACCCAAAATTTCTATTGCTAAACCAGACAGTTGTTAAGTGAGGTGTAGTTCGTTTTATGACCTTTGTTGACACAGCTGTTAAGTGAATCACTGCAGTTGTTAAGTTAGTAACACGGTTGTTAAGTGAATCTGGCTTCCTCATTGACTTTGCTTGTCAGAAGGTTGCAAAATGTGATCACATGACCCCAGGACACTGCCACCATCGTAAATATGAGCAGTTGCCCAGCATCTGAATCAGGGGTGAAGTCTACTTACCTTCCTACTGGTTCGGAAGTGCGCGTGCCACGCACGTGCCATTGTCACATCCGTTTTTTTACCCTCTGCGCATGCGCATGAGCAGAGGGTTAACCAGGAAGTAGTGACGTCCGGGCAGGTGGGCGGAGCCTCACACTGCCGCTGCTACCGGTTTGCCGAACCACATGCCACCATCGCTACTGGCACGCACAATCTGGACAGAACCGGCAGGATTTCACCACTGATTTGTGAATTTTAATCACATGACCATGGGGATGCTGCAACCGTCATAAGTATGAAAAATGGTCATAAGTCACTTTTTTCACTGCGGCTGTTGTAACTTTGAACAGTCACTAAATGAACTGTTGTAAGTTGAGGACTACCTGTGCCTCTCTTCTACGTAGGACAGAAAGGTCTCATCCGTGAGACCGCTAATGAATTAAGAAGGTGACTTGCGGTTATAATCTTCTAATCTCCATTTGTTGCTCTGCAGCCTCTTCTGAGACAAATTTGAAATCCCCAGAAGTGCAAATTGATATTATAAAGTAGAACTGAGACAAGGAGTCCGAACAAATTTTGTATGCAGCACAACAAATGGTCTGTAATGAGGCATATGGATTGTTCCCATTACCAACCTCATCTGTGGGTGGTATCACGTCAATCCTTTTAGTTCAGGATAAGAAAAAAGAAAAAAACCAGAAAGAGGGATGGAAATAGTTTTCACATAAATAAAAATAGGCTGTAAAGTGAGGTATTAGATCAGACACATGGCTGTAGCAATGGAGACCAGGAGCATGGGTTATACTCACAGAATATACCCATCCTCTTGTTTTGAATCACGGGGCTGGAAGAGGAAAGAGCAATCAAGGATCAGAAGCAAGAAAGGAGGTAGGACCTCAGTTTAAAGGCAGAATATGATATGAGAAGTATGAAATTAAGGAACAGAAGAGAAAGGCTGAGGCTTCCACAGATGGAATTGGGAGAGATGAATTATAAAAGCAATGTTTCACCAAAACAATGCAAGCTCTGCCCCTTTTGTGATGTTGTGCAAACATAGAAAATGTGAGGCTGATAGTATCCTTTTGGTAGCAATAGCAATAGCACTTAGACTTATATACCGCTTCATAGTGCTTTACAGCCCTCTCTAAGCAGTTTACAGAGTTCAGCACATTGCCCCCAACAATCTGGGCCCTCATTTTACTCACCTCGGAAGGATGGAAGGCTGAGTCAACCTTGAGCCTGGTGAGATTTGAACAGCTGAACTGCTGAACTAGCAATCAGCTGAAGGTTGCAGTGCTGCTTTTAACCACTGCGCCACCTCGGCTCTTTTTGGTATGAGGGCTGCATCCTGCAGCTGCCCCTGGCCTCCTTATCCTGAGCCTAGGATAAGAAAAGTGTAAAGTCCTCGGATTTACGACGACGCCAAAACCCAAGCCGACTGCAAGCCGAGCCTGATTGGCTAAGACGTGAGCAGCTGGCTAGCGGGAAAATGGGGCGTCCTGGTTGGTTACCGACTTGACAGCTCGAGTATAAAAGGAGCTGTCAGCCGGCATGTTCCTGTTCTCTTTCTCCTGTTGTTGCCTGTGGTGCTGAAGTGGAAAATAAATGTGTTGCTGTTTAAAAGACCCTCGTCTTGCCTCCGTTCCTGTCAGCCCAGGTTTCCCATATGAAACAAAAAGTAATAGATTTATTTGTTTAGTTCATATTCATATTTTTCACTATCATTTAGCTATTTAGCATGATTTAGCTATTTGGCTAGAGAGAAGTTCCATCTAACATGAGTCTTAAAGCTCGGCAGACAAAACTTCCTGTCCCGGTGGCCGACCCAGATTGGATCCTGCAACATTATCCTGGGACAGGTATATTCGCCTTCATTCGTTATTTAGCTATGCTTCTAGTCTAGCCCTTCTTTACTTTTCATATATCTTTGTGCATAAAGCTCATATATTTAACAACCATTCATTTAATGGAACTTTTTAAGTACATATTCTTCTCAAGCACAACATATTTAAATATATCTTTTCTCCAAAATGAGTTGACATTTTGATACACTTAAACTAACAGAACTGTATTGCAGCCTCCAAGAATTGCAAAATCTGGAAGATTTGCAGAACTTCGTGGTAAATGCAAGATATAATAATTAAATGTAGGAGGCTGCAAAGACTGAATCCCTCAAGGTTTCAGAAGTGAAAGCTTTCAAGATTTCCTACCCATAGTCAAGACCAAGGAAGGGAAGGGAAGGCTAAATTTAACTTACTGATTTGAACTCATTATCCAATGCTTAGAAGCCAAGCTGTACTTTATTAAAAAGCTGCTCCAAGATCAAACGTCCAATTTTGAAGAAACTTTTCTTCCTCCAGTTAAATTCTCTCCTCTTCTATTTATTTCCCCCAGGGAGCTTTCAAGTTTATTTCATATTTCTTCCGATAGTATCTTGGAGTTAATCTTATTGTTGTGCAACAGCAGAAGTAGCTGCCTATTATTTATCTCTCCTTCATTCTGCATTCTCTCTGATTTTTTTTTTTAAAAAAAGCCTTACGGATGGAGTTTTGTCACGATGTCTCCCATTTAAATTAACTACTGAGGTAGGAAATGATAGAGGCTGTAGGCCTTGGAGATAAGATTCCACTTTGAGTATTTGAACACTGACAGTCTTCAGCCCCTGTTAATAAAGTCAGAGCAAGAACTTCCATATCCATTAGAATTTCAGAACACCCAAGCAATTTTTTTTTCATTAAACCGAAAGAGAAGTGGGGGGCGGGGAGGGCAGAAGAAATTTCCCTCATAGCAGAGGTTTATCATATCATATTATTCCGGTAGCACTGTCCAGTGTCTGACTCTGACTGATTGGCCTTCATTAATGGAAACTTTTTTGGGGGGGGGGGAGCTGAAAGAATTCCAGGATTTCCTCCAATCATCAGTTTCCCTCCATATGGATCTCAAAAGAAGCCAGAAGTAATTTTTTTAGAACTGGGAAATAAGTAAATTTTCTTCCTACTTAAAAAGTACCAAGGAAAGTGATATTGAGAACATGTTACAAGGTCTGAGGTGTCCTTTGTGTTAAGTCTGCTTGCACTGCAATTACATTTGGGTTGGTTTCTAGTGTATTACATGTTCAGAATAACTCAGTGTATATATAACGATATAACTAAGTTGACTTATCAGTGACCCAGCCTTCTTCTTTAAATACATTTCAAATTGAAATGAGTGGATCAAGGTTAATGTCAGTTTTAGTTTCCCTAGGAAGTCTTTTGCTTCTTTCATTTTAGCAGTATGCTATATTTTCATTTATTTGCTGAAAATTGAAAGTATGCTTTAAAATTATTGCAATATCTCCATTCCCTAATTTAAACTTCATGTTTCTTTCAATGTTTAAACAATGGGCTAATTTTTACTTCTATTGCTACATACTGAGTTTTTAAAAAATTGTGGACTATTTTTAACATTAGCTTTATAAAATACCTTGAAATTTAAAAGAAGAAATCGAGGGAAATATCCATCCAAAATTGATGATGATGGGGAGGAGGAGGAGGAAGAGGAGGAGGAGGAGGATGTGATGATGATGATGATGATGATGATGACAATAAGGCATATGGAAATAACATCAAGAGTTTGGATAAAGATGATTACTATAAATACCTGGGCATCACTCTAACCATCCCCAAGTATAGAAGAGTCTTTTCCCTAGCCCGTTTTAATGTTTTGCCCTCAGCACTACTGGAAGGGCGATTCAAGAGGCTCCTGATTAGTGAGCGACTATGCCCCTGTGATAGGGCTGAGGTTGAAACTGTGGAGCATGTCATATCATACTGCCCTATGTATAACACAGCCAGAATTCAATTATTGTCTCTTCTTGGAACTGATCCATCTGGTTCTAACGCTAGTAATTTGGCCTTATATTGTCTAGGGGATGACTCCTCCTATATTACTTCTCAGGTTTCAAAATTTTTCTTAAGAGCTGTAACTATTAGAGGAGGACATTGTAATTCTCTTTAGCCAAGGCTTTGTTTTCTTGTTTTCTTTTTGTTGCACTTGTATTTTGGTCTGTGACTGTAAAATAAAATTATATATATACCTGGGCATCCTTCAAGCTGGCAACAACAAACACATTGATGTCAAGAATAAAGTTAGAGGTTTGTTTCAACAAAAAGGATGAATATAAAGATAAAACCAGAAACTTTTCTTTTGGGTTTAATGGAAAAAGGCTTGGAAATTTTTTTTGGAACTTTGATGTTATATATGTTGACCGCAGCAAGACTACTTTATACACAAAAATGGAAGGACATTTCGATCCCCACAATAGACAAATGGCTGCAAAAGTTGTTGGAGTTAGCAGAAATGGTTAAATTGACTGCTTTGAAAAAAAAACACAAGTACTTTTGTTTCTACTTGGAAACCTCTTCTGGACTTTGTGCTTGAGGTGGGGAAAAAAATGAAACTTTGATTTTGGGTTTTACTGATTAGATAGATCTGTTGTTATAGAAATGGCTAATTTATATTATCATGTAAAAGTAAGAAGTTGATGTTACTTCTTATTCTACTGCACCAAAGGGAGTCAGAAGTCAATGCCCTTTCTTTCTTTTTCCCTTTTCTCCACACTATTCTCTTCCCTTTTCCCTCCCCTATTTTTCGTATTATTTGCTTTTGTATTTTTGTATTTTATATTATAAACTAATAAAAAGATTGACATAGAAAAAGAATAAGATTAGAAGTTAATATATCATGAGAATGCATGAGAATGAAGAAGATCTTAAAGTCCAAACTCAGTAGAAGAAATACCACCAAGACAATGAATGCCTTGGGAATTCCAGGCATTAGCTACACAGGTAGAATAGTGGACTGAATTCAAGCAGAACTATAAGCTCTGGATAGGAAGATCCGAAAAATAATGACAGTGAATTATGCCCCTCATTCACACAGCGCTGTTGACAGACTGTACTTACCAAGGCAAATAGGCGGGCTGGAAATGCAAGTACACCAGACAAATGAAAAGGTACTACAAGAAAACTGAGAGCTATGCCAGAGGTTCAGCCATCCTGAACAGGTTTCATCAGAATAATCAGACAAAGTGTGACTCAATATGATGAGATGTAATTCACAGAAACCCATACCACATTGGTCATTTCCCAGGTCAGTGACAGACTCCGATTACCAAAGAGCATAGGCGGACATGGAATGTTGCAAGCACACCAAACAGATAAAGAAGAAAAAAAGGACATTGTAAGAATATCTGAAGGTACTGAAGAAGATGCATAAAGGTAGTAAACCATGAAGACTTACTGAATACCAGAGAGACAAAATTACCCTACAAAAAAGACCAAACGAAGAATAGAATAGTCATGGCAAGGCAAGGCAAAGTATCACATGGTCAGTACCTTAAAAAGATAGCAGGCGAAGCAGATAACAGCAAGACCTGGCAATGACTAAGAGCAGTAAAATTAAAAACGGAGTGCTCAGATGAAGCCTTAAGAGCAAATGCTTAAAATCCCAGAATTGAGAAATCAATAACAGACACCAAATGCCACCTCTGTAAAGAAGCTGAAGAAACAGTGGATCACCTAGTTGGCTGCTGCAAGAAGATTACACAGACTGGCGACAAACAACGGCATGACAAAGAAACAGCAATGGTGTATTGGAATATCTTCAATAAACACCATTTGCCTCAAGTAAAGAACTGATGGGCCCACAAAACAGAGAAAGTAGTAGATAATATAGCAGCTAAAGTGCTCTGAGAATTCAGTCAGACCTGCCAAATAATATCCCAGACTTGACAATTGTTGATAAGAAACACACACACACACACACACACACACACACACACACACACACAGTCTGGATAATGGATATGGCACTCTCTGGAGACAGCAGAAGAGAAAGAACTGGAGAAAATCACAAAATACAAACAATTGCAAATGGAAATAGAATGAGTGTGGCAAAAACAAACCAAATATAGTATCAACAGTAATAGATGCCTTGAGTGCAATCCCAAAATATCTGGAATACCATTGATATTGACAAAATCGCTGCCAATTGCAATAGGCTGCATTACTTAGAACAGCTTACTTCCTGCAACATCCTTTAATATTATTTAGCCGTTTGACTATGTGACCAACTATAATCTATTATACTTGCATGCTGCCCAACTCTCAATGACTCTGGGTGACTCACAACAATTAAAGGAGTTACAACCAAACCAATAAAATATAAAAGATAGATTTTAAAAAATTGCCAAGTGTGATGAAATGAGGGCACTCCCCCATGCCAGTCTTGACAAAGTCTTCACAGCTCTTCTAAACAACAGCAGAATGAGGTCCATATGGATATTAAGGGAACCTTCTTCTAGAGAGCAAGAGAAAAGAGGAGGAGTGTTTCTGGGGTCCCAAAAGATGACATTGTTTAATCGAAGGAACCTGGAGCACACCAATCCTGTAGGCTCAAATTGGCTGGGCAGATGTAATGGGAGAGAGGTGGTCCTTCAAGGAATCATTCCTTATGCCATGTAGGGCTTTATGGGTAACAACCAGCCCTTGGATTGCATCCACAATATCTATGCAACTTTATGAAAACTGCCTGACCACTACAGCACAACCAACACAAGCTATGAGGAGGGTAACACTTCAGGAACAACCAACAGACTATTACAACCACGTGGCCTGACCATGGCACACTAAAAACTAAAGCCCTCCAAAACATCTTCAGTAAACCCAAAGACCCAGTAGCCCGCAGAGAAAAAAACTGGTGTCATCTACAACATATAATGTAAGGATTTTAATAGCCACTATGTAGGACAGACAAGCAAAAGACTAGCAGAGCACATCCATGAATACCAACTAGCAATCCAAAGTCACGATAAAAACTCCTTAATGTCACAACACATGGACTGACTCAACCATAGTTTCAACTGTAAAACTGCGAGCATCCTAAAACCAAGTTAAATTCAAAAATGTACCCGGACTATCATTAGGTACTATCATTAGGTACATAAGGTTGTACCTTATGATTCTTGATGAGCATATCTTTTCTTTTATGTACACTGAGAGCATATGCACCAAGACAAATTCCTTGTGTGTCCAATCATACTTGGCCAATAAAAAATTCTATTCTATTCTCTATATAAAATTAATATTTCCCAATTATTGTACATACTTTTTACTGTATATTTTAATACAAAATATCATGTTTACTAGTAGTATCCATGCCATCCAACATGCTTTCATGCTGCAATGGATTCCCTTCTCGCTGGTCATGCCATTTTAGTAGTAAAAAAAACCAACCTAAAAACTATAATAGGTCTCTCTCTTTTTTTTGTAACTCTTGTCTATTCAAGTAAGCATGCTAAGGGTCAGAAATGTTAACACCATTTGCTCAGACATCAGAACAACAAACCTGTCAAAAAGAATTCCAAAATAGAAATGCACATATTAGTTTTCTTCTTCTTGTGTTCACTTAGCCCTCTCCCTTTCAAGCCGCAGCAGCTGGTGAATATTCAGAATTCTACTTGAAGTCTCACCAGTTTTGATCAACAGATCCAGCCACCATTGGGGGATAAATCAATTGCCAGCAGATGTGGATTGCTATTTGAATATGAGGCCTGAACAGCTTAATTGGGGGGAGAGATGTTAAAAGTTAAATTGACAGTCATGTAAAAAAAAAAATATTGAACTCCCAGTGCTATAATTTGTGTCTGAAACGAGCACTGAGTTGCCCTGCTCATTAAGAGGGAGGTACTGATGTTTGTTATACATGTCTTATGCACTCTGAGCCTGGAAGTAAATTAAGACCAGAGGGCATACAAAATAACGGAAGCAAAATATCACTCTTCATTCTTCAATGAAGCAGTGTACATAGATAGATAGATAGCTTTTATTGCGGTCGGAGACCAATTTAAAATACACATAAAAAGGGGGGTACATTTTACAAATATAGATAGATCAAGTGACAGTACACCATCTACTACAATCTATACCGTCAATACTAGTGATCCTCTGCCGTAGGGGTTACCCGTCTTTTCCTCCATTTTCCAGCCACGACTGCAGCAAATTTTTTTGCCATCTTTGAGGTTATATTAGGGTCTATATCCTGGAGTAGGAAATAAAGGCTGAACAGATCCGGTGGACCAGGGAATCTCTGGGAAATAGGGGAGATGAATCTTGATCTTATGTCTCGATAGTGGGGGCATACAAATGTAATATGGAGCAGAGATTCCGGGGATCGGCTATCACATGTACAATAGGTGGATTTTGCTCCCCCCGAGAGCCTACTCTCAAGGACATTCGAGGGGATCACATTAAATCGTGCCTTCATAAATGCAAGCCTATGTTTGATAGAGTGTAATGTGGAAAGGTAAGGTGGGGGGGGGGTGAAGCAAGGGGACAATACCAAGGGAAAACGGTGAGCAAGTTCCTGATCCGTTTGCCAGATTGAGTTGTCTATCAATGTTGTCCAGCCGTTGAAAAATCAACTATTTGGCAGCATCAGGGTCTAAGATAAAAACTCAGTGTACATACCCAAACACTGCTAAGGAAGATATTTATTTGTACAGGTAGTCCTTGACTTACAACCATAACTGCACCTAAAATTAAAGTCATGCTGGTCAGGGGGTGGGTTTCTCTTACCTTCCCTACCGGTTCGGAAGTGGCCGCGTCGCGTCGGAAGTTACATCCGGTACTGACCCTCTGCGCATGCACAGAAGCCTTTGCGCATGCAAAGCCAGCCGCTTTCAAGCAGCAGTGACCGGGGAACAGGTTTGGGGGCGTGGCAAGCCGGCCATCACTACCAGTTCGGCAAACAGGGCCAAATTTCCGCCACCAGCTCACGTGAACTGATCCAAACCAGTAGCAACCCACCACTGATGCTGGTCCTGACTGGGCCTAATTTTATGATCTTTTTTTGATAGTTGTTAATCTGTAGAAAGTTAGCACCCACCCATCTCCTAGAAGAATGAAATATTTTGGGGAATATTAAAAAAGGCAGAATATTATATTTCCCTAGATGAGAAATGGAGAAACATGTTTTTTTTTAAAGACAGAAAACGGACTAAGTCTTTCTTAATAGCCCCAGCAGATGCTGAGGCCAGCTTTTAGAAATGCAGATGTGGTAATCCATTCAAGACAGGATATTTTGAACAAAGGCTGAATTAGGTAGAATGGTAGGATTAGCCCTCACTCAAGATCCAACACAAGCCACACAATAGGAATTGTCCAACACCTAACCCTTTCAGAACACAAGGCCCTTCATTGCATTACCCTCAGAAACTTCAACCAAAATTAGGCCAGACATACTCCTAGGATTTGTACTTTGCCTATAGAGCCAACTATGACCCCTACATAACCCCTACGTAGCCCCATGGGTGTCTGACAACAGCCAATAGAATACATGTTCTTGCATAGGAACAGGAAGCTCAAGTGCAAAGCCCAAGAGAAGGTATAAGAACCCCCCTCTCTCAACTCCATTTAGACAGCTGCACCAGAACCCATGTGTTTCTGCTTCATCATTAAACCATCTTTCCAATCAGCCTCCATGTTTCCAATGTCTTTCTCCCAGCTTGGAACTGAACCAGATGGATATTTCTTCCAACAAAAGGAACATGGCAGTTGTTAAGCAGATCCTTTGCATTGGCTTTTTTTTCTGTAAATCAGAAGTAAATGATGGTTCCCAGCAAATAAATAAATAAATTGTAAATTACGGTCATGTCACCGTAGGATGCTGCAAATGGCTGTAAATGCAGGCAGGTTGCTAAGCACCCAAGATGTGATCACGTGACTCCAGTGGTCCATGGAAAAATTGTTTTCCGCAAAACCAGTCCCTGGGGCCAAACAGATTTGGGCCACTGCTCTATCAAACAGGAGTTACCGGTAATTTTTTAATTAAATGAAATGAAATAAAAACGAAAATGTGGGGTGGGAGAGGAGAGGAGAGAAACTCATATTCTTTCTGATGCAAAAAAAAATTGCCAAAAATTTGATTGGTCAGTTATATATTTGAGGCAACTCAAATAAAAATTGACTAGAGGACTTGCTATTTTCATTAAGTTTTCCAGTGTTATAGTTGACAGTCTAGTATCATTCATGTTAAATAGTTCCTGCAATTGAATACATATTGTTATTGTTTTGGATGATACTTTGGGCCCTATTAGTTATTTTTAAAGATCTTTGCCAGATCTTTTAATGTGTAGTCCTGACTCTTCATGCCTGAGAGCCAGTGGATGGTGATTGTATGATAATTTTTGAAAATAATACAAATATATATAATGTAATGCCAATTAGAATAACATTTCTGTTGAAATTTGTCTAATTTGAGCTTTTCCTTAATTTTCCTTTGAGCTCTTCCTTAAGAGCCGAGGTGGCGCAGTGGTTAAAATGCAGCACTGCAGTTCAGCAGTTCAGCTGTTCAAATCTCACCGGCTCAAGGTTGACTCAGCCTTCCATCCTTCTGAGGTCAGTAAAATGAGGACCCAGATTGTTGGGGGCAATAGGCTGACTCTGTAAACCGCTTAGAGAGGGCTGTAAAGCACTATGAAGCGGTATATAAGTCTAAGTGCTATTGCTAAGTGCTATTGTTTGGATTTTCATAAATATTTGGAAAAATATTCCTAGAAAAATATATTTGTTAATAGAAGAATTTTAATTAAATAACACAAATTAGTGGCATTAATATAGTGGCTGAAAATGCTTATGAATCTGTGGGGATGAATACATCTTTGGAAATTGAATATATATTTTAAGAGGAATCTTAATTTAATTTAGATAAATTGACCAGTAAATGCTTAATTTTTAATGGAATGTCAGACTTTAAGGTTCTTGCTTACTAAATTGCAACTGCTTTATGAACATGGGGGCTTCAATTTTCCAGATGCTTAACTGTATCATTGGCTACACATATTAAAGGGATAGGAGCAGGTTGGAATAAATAAATCATGTTAACTGGAACTTAATGTGTGGTCCTGACTCTTCATGCCTGAGAGCCAGTGGATTTTGGATTTTAAGGCCCTTGAAATTAATTCAATAAATAAATAGTGCATACTGTACTTCCATGGGGGAAAAGGTCTATTTGGGTTCTCTGAGATAAATGACTGGCAGAATTTTGTAAGCAAAAAGAGAATGGAGTACGATAAAAGTGCAAAGACACTAGAAATGCTGAAGGCATCATTGTGAAAGTCCATAGGTTGTGGAGTTTTGAGAGAGAAAAAACAAAATTTTATTCTATTTGTTGCTTTCCCTTCCTTTTGTAGATTATAAATTAAGATTGAGAGAGATGGTTACTACCAGAAAAGAGGTGAAAGAAGGGGAGTCCCAAAGGTGTTTGGACTTTCTAGTTTTTCCTTGAAGATGTTTCACTTCTCATCCAAGAAGCTTCTTCAGCTCTGACTGGATGGTGGGGAAAGGAAGGATTTATACTGATACAAAAAAATGCAAATGACCAGCTGTCAGCAAGGGGTATAAATCAGGGGTGAAATGCTCCCAGTTCGGGCGGGCCAGTCGGTCGTTGCAGAGCCGACGGAGCTGGTGGCTGTCGCGGCGCAGGGCTTCCCCCGCCCACTTCCCCCGCCCGCCTGGACGCCGCCATTTGAGTTCTTTTGCCCTCTGTGCATGTGCAGAATGCTTTGCACATGCAGAGGGCAAAAGAACTCAAATGGCGGCATCGAGGCGGGCGGGGGAAGCGGGCAGGGGAAGCCCTGTGCCGCAACAGCCACCAGCTCGGTCGGCTCTGCAGCGACCGACTGGCCCGCCCGAACCGGGAGCATTTCACCACTGGTATAAATCCTTCCATTCCCCACTATCCAGTCAGAGCTGAAGAAGCTTCTTGGATGAGAAGCGAAACGTCTTCAAAGAAAAACAAGAAAGTCCAGTTTCTGAAAAAAGCATCTTTGGGACAACCATGACCTGGATGACTGAGAATCTCCATAGACATTCTGTGAGAAAAGAAATGAGTTTGTGCCTGTTGCCATCATTAACTGAGCATCAGGGATTACATCCGAGACTTGACTTACAATACAAGATATAATGTAAAACATATATGCTTGAAAAAAAGACTGTCATAATGTCAGTGATGGCAGACATAATAGAGAAAATCATGGTGAATATGGAGGAAAGAATTGATTTAAAAATGGAAAAATCTGGAATACAAGTAAGAGGAGAGGTTAAGCAAATTAAGGAAAAAATAAACATTTTAGAGATCAAGACAGAAGTGATAGAAAGTCAAGAAACCGATAAAGATTTAAACAATTTGGCACTATTGAGAAATAAAAGAATTTTGTTTGAGGTTGAAGGTAGTCTTAGAAGAACCTGGTAAGGATATAAGAGAGGATAATTCAGGCTTTCACAAATTTTTGGGAATGGGATGAAGAAGATATGGAGGCAAAAGTGAATAAAGTGTCTAAAATCAGAAATAAACTTTGTTCATAATGCTGAGTCTTATCTTGGTTCCAGCCTACTGCTAATCAGTGAAGAAACAGAGCTGCTTAATATTGCTATAATATTTTAATACACAAAGGGAAACTAACTTTCTGTCTGATCTCCTGTAATCACTATTCCAAAACAGGGAAAAACACAAATATATCTTAAACAACATCAGTGTCAATGGCTAGCGGAACAAACAGGAGATTGAAGAACTTCAAAAACAATTTGTGACATGGTGTGAAGATATATTGTTTTTTTTTAAAGTCAGAACTATCACTGAAGAGCTTCAAGTTGACTTGTTCATCCTAGCCAGTCCTAGTATACCTTATTTAATTTTGCTAGATACAGTATGAAAAAATTATATATTGTCTTCAGTGGTGGGTTCTAAATGATTTTGCTGCCAGTTCGCGCGCACGCACGACACTTCTGCGCATGCGCAGAAGGGTCCCAGGCGGGTGGATGGAGCATCCCCAGCGTGTGGGCAGAGCATCCTGGGTGGGTGGGTGGAGCATCCCAGGTGGGTGGGCAGAGTGTCCCGGGTGGGCAGGCGGAGCCTCCCACCACCAGTGCTACCAGTTCTAAGAACCGGTCCGAACCGGGAGCAACCCACCGCCGATTGTCTTCCTCAAAAAAAAAATAATAATAATAATTGACCAACAATATATTTCTTCTTCAAATGATCAAACTTTGTCTAAATCTTAGACGTTTAATATAAGAGTAATCCTGATCATATGAAGCTTTCGGGTTTTGTCTATACAACTGTAAGTTTATAATCAGACTTAAGAATATATCCAGGATATACTGTCATAGTTCTCTTGTGGTACTGAATTTAATATATCTGAAACAAATGTAGGCAAGAAGGAATAGTAAGAATGTTTGAAGCCAGATCATTAGTTCAAATTTCGTGGCAAATTTGAACTAGCTGGAAGTAGCAGAGGTTGAATGCAGCTTAATGAGGCCTTTAATTGACAATTAATGTGAGCTGAATGCCAGCCAGACAAGGAAAATAGGAAACTTTGTGGGGGAAAATCTGGTCAGTTTTAGGAGACAATTCATTATAGGAGGAAGATTGATTAGTCAAATGAGTTAGGGAGAAATTTTAAATATAGATCATTAAATAAAATGGAAAGTGTCTCGGTAACATTTCTTTGAAATAGTGGTTTATCTCAGTTGCTCTTAAGTATAAGTCCACTATCACCCACCAGGCATGCAACTCAAACATTACATACTCCAAAACTACCACTGCAAGATTTAGATATAAAAAAGAAATGTTACAGAGCACAGTTTATGATATGTAGGTGTATATGTGCAGTGGAAAATAATCCAGTTCTTCTGAATATTTTAGATCTTCAGCTTGTATATCAGTGTTAAAGACTTTTGTGCATTGTATGTACCTGTCATAAATTGGGAACTGACTATTTGGTACAAAAGGTTTGAGCAACTTTCCTAGATAACAGCTTTTCTAACCCTGATTTAAAATTGACACATTTCACAATCAAATCTGAGTTATACTATCAACGAGACTGTTGTGCTTGATAGAAAGCAGCTCTTCACTGCTCTTCACTGTTAAGTTTCTTCTTGATGTTTTACGCATTAAGAACCTGTTTCTTCCCTGCCTTTATTACTGTTACAGAACAGAATGTTTTCTTCCTGGGAAGCCAACCACATGTATCATTTTTGTGAAACTGTTGTCCCAAGTTGAAATTTGGGATTTGCTGTGGGATTATTATTATTTTTGAAATGGTTTTGAGGATTACCATTTAGAGCAGCGGTTCTCAACCTGGGGGTGGCAACCCCTTTGGGGGTTGAATGACCCTTTCACAGGGGTCGGGAGACTTCACCCGGATGCCGCCATTTGGGTTCTTTTACCCTCTGTGCATGCGCAGAATGCTTCAAGGAACAACAGAGCAATGATGCTAACATGGGAACCAGAACCTGCAAGAAACTCAGATGTCTACTTTGCCACCATATTTATACCCACTGCACTATTACAGGCCCCAACAACTTAATATGTAAGATTAGAGGCACCATCAAATGTGCTAATCCTTCAAAGTGATATAGTGATGACTCCTTTGCCTCATCCTCTTTTCAAATCCTGTATTGATTTAATCACTCTGGGCATCTGATAAAGTGAATTACAGCTTATGAAGTTTCTGCTTTTAATAAAATGTGTTAGAAAAGGTGATACCAGGCTCCTTCTGTCTTTTGTTATGTACCAGTATATATGTATTTAGGATATCAGTAACCTAATTAGTAATACGGAGGTTTGTTCTCATCTCAGACATGAGCACTTGAAAGTTTGGCTGCTTGTGAAATTATACAATTATCCTGGAAACTGAGTGTTGAATGTGAGCCACATGCTATCTGTCATAACAGGAATAGGATTTTATTATCATTATAATCACTTTTTCCCCAGTTCTGATCCTGAATGTTTTAAAATCACCAATCTCCCTTACATTTTACAATTTTATTTTGCCACAAGCCTTATAAGCTTCTGAAATGCATCGACAACTTTTAAGTTTGATTAAACGTTACTTTTTTAAGTAAAATTGTTATGAATTAATTTATGCTTTTCTGCACTGAAATAAATTTATTACAATAGGACTAATTTGATTGGTTTTTTATTTCCTTGTTGTTCCAAATATTAGGAATGTATACTTCATAAATCCATTGCAGGGGGAAATACATCTATCCACTGTTTTGAGTGGATATGATTATATCACTCTACACACAAAGAAGGGGTGTCATGATGTGAATATTGTCAGGGTACATTCTAATGATCCTGGAGTCTATTTTCCCAGAGATGAAATCACTGATGACCAAAGCACATCTGGTGTTCCATCTTCACCAGCCGCGGATGCTTATGCTAGCGACAACGATGGAGATGAGGACGACAAAGAAGAAGATTGGACAACCGTTCCGAGACATTCCAAGAGAACTACAAAAGGTATTCCTCCAAAGAAATACACACTGCACTGCACAGACAAACCATTCTCTGCTGCCATGTTAAGGGAAGAAATCCACATAGAGGCGATTTTTGGATCTTTTCCTTGGAATTCAAATACTTAGAAATAAAACCGAGATTAAATGTCTAATAGAAAATATTTATTTTGGTACAAAACAATATAAAAACAATAAATCCTTAATAAACTACATCTTTGCTAATTAACACGACCTTCCTGGTCGGAAGGCACATCAGAAGAGGTGATTAATGGTGGATAGGAATGTAGACATGCACAAAACATCATATCACGTGCTCCGCTTGTGTTGGGAAGTACCATGATATTTAATATAGGGGTGCATCACCCTGCATAGGCTCACAACTGACAATATTCACATCGTGACACTACCCAGTTAGTAGTAGTCCAGGGGTGGGCTTCAAAAATTTCAGCAAATGGTTCTCTGCCTGGTTGCTGGGTGGGTGTGGCCATGGTGGGCATGGCCTAGTTGGCCTCCTGCACCAGGGGGGGGGCGTTTTAACCTTCCCCAGGCTCTGGAGGCTTTCCTCGAGCCTCTGGGAGGGTGAAAACTGCCTACCCCGGGCTCCGGAGGCCCTCCAGAGGCCAGAAATGGGTCCGTTTCTGGCCTTCTGGAATTTCTGGGAGGCCTATATTTCCCCCTCTCTGAGTCTCCGTGCAGGCCCTGCACTTACCTCGCATCCCAAAACGAGCCGTGTGGAGACTCCTGGGAGGGCAGGGTGGGGTGGGAGGGTGGAGTGGGCAGGGCTAGCCAGGGGTGGGATTTGGAGGTTCTCCAAACCGGCCATAACATTAGCTACGGGTTCTCTCGAACCCAGGCAAACCTGTAGCAGCCCACCCTTGAAGTAGTCCCAAAACAGCTTCCTAAGGAAGTGATGTCATGCTGGCCACATGACCACCGAAATGTCTTCAGACTCAATGACCTTGAACCAGAGATGAGCACTGCCCTCTATAGTCAGCAACTACTAGTGGAATAAAATCTGCAGAGACTACTGGCAGAGGTGTCAAACTGGCAGGCAGCCCGCAGGCTGGATGCGTCACACATAGGCCACACCCATCCCAAATTCGCGAAGGGAAAAATGTCATGATACGTCACATGATGGCAACATGATGCATCACATTTGACACATGTGTACTAGACTAGAGGCAGAATCTGGACTTTGTCTGTTTGTGCTAAATCACATCTAGTTACCTGCTTGACATTTTCTGTTATGCTAGGTTGTAACCAATATTCACAAAACCTTACAAAAATAAAGTACTTATTTACTTACTTTCTTTACTTGCCCAGTGATAGACTGATCATATGATTCTGCCATAGTTCTGTTATTCAGCTATTATTTTTTACACTTACAAGTTGATTAAGCATATAACAAGTTGTAGTTGTTGTATTTGCTGTTTCAATTTTTTTTCGCATTACTCTCAATGTCAGTTCCATTGTTACAACATAATTTGAGGATATGACAGCATTTTACTGTACTGTAATTATTTGTTGGAGGAACCCATAATCAACATTAATTAAATTAGCATGGTGGATCAAAGCTAAAAAGTCAGAGTTTGTTCACTGACAAACTAGAGAAATTAGTGGGTTCTCCAAAATTTGCATTTTAATTAAAATATCACTGAGCACAATAAAATGCGAAGAACACCAGATAGTTGAATTTCATAGAATCATAGAAACATAGAACTGGAAGGGATCTCAGAGGTCTTCTAGTCTAACCCTAGCTCAAGACAGGAATCTTATACCATCCAAACCAAATGATTGTCCAGTCTACATTTGAAAACATCCAGTTTAAGTTTAAGTTTAAGTTTAATTAAATTTATATACCGCCCTTCTCCAGGGGACTCAGGGCGGTGAACAGCCAAGTAAAAAACATTAAAATACATTTAAGCCAAGTAAAAAACATTAAAATACATTTAAAATAAAATATTCAATGTGGCCCTAATTTAATACAATTAAAATTTAGTAAAATCTTAAAATTTTAAAAACCCCAAAAACTTTTTCACGCCAGCCCGGCTTGATAAAAATAATACGTCTTGAGGGCACGGCGGAAGGTGGACAGGTCGTGAATGGTTCTTAAGTCTGGAGGGAGCTGATTCCAGAGGGTGGGTGCTCCCACAGAGAAGGCCCTCCCCCTGGGCGTCACCAGCCTACACTGCTTGGCTGATGGCACCCCAAGGAGGCCCTCTCTGTGGGAGCGCACTGGTCGATGGGAGGCAGTTTGTGGCAGCAGGCGGTCTCGGAGATACCTAGGTCCAATGCCATGGAGCGCTTTAAAGGTAGTAACAAGCACCTTGAAGCGCACCCGGTAGACCACCGGAAGCCAGTGCAGCTCGCGCAGGAGGGGTGTTATATGGGAGCGCCAATTAGCCCCCGAAACCACCCGCGCGGCTGCATTCTGGATCAGTTGGAGCCTCCGGGTGCTCTTCATGGGGAGCCCCATGTAGAGAGCATTACAGTAGTCCAGACGCGACGTGACCAGGGCATGGGTGACTGTGCACAGGGAATCCCGATCCAGAAAGGGCCGCAACTGGCGTATCCAGTGATGGAGCATCACAATCCCAATAGCAAGCTATTCGATTGATTAATTGTTCTCACTGTCAGAAAATTTCTCGTTACGTCTAGGTCAGGGGTGGGCAAACTATGGTTCTTTGAGGACCTGTGGACTTCAACTCCCAGAATTCCTGGGCCAGCCATGCATGCATGGCTGGCCCAGGAATTCTGGGAGTTGAAGTCCACAGGTCCTCAAAGAACCATAGTTTGCCCACTCCTGGTCTAGGTTATATCTCTGACAGGCTTTCACCCATTATTTCTTGCCCGGCCCTCTGGTGCCTAAGGAATAAGTTAATCCCCTCTTCTTCTGAAAACCCAAGTACTGGAAGACAGTTATCATGTGTGTGTCCCCCACCTCCAACATCCTTCTCTTTAACAGGCTAGACATACCTAAGTCCCTCAACCATCCATCAATCGATTTAGCCTCCAGATGCATTATCAATGTGTTGCTCTTCTCCGTATACTTTCCAAGGTCTCAGCATCTTTTCTGAATTGTGGTGCCCAGAAGAGGATGCAGTATTCCAAATGTGGTCTCACCAGCACAATGAGATAACATTGTCTTGATGCTATCCTTCTGTTGATGCAACCTAAGACAGCATTGGCTTTTTGGGCAGCTGTAGCATACTGCTGACTCATACTTAAATGGTAGTCCTCTAGATCTTGCCTGTTTGATCTTCCACTCCCTACAGAATTTGTTTCCCAGTTGATGTCAGGGTAGTTAAAGTCCCCCATTAACCTGATTAATTTTGATGAATGATAATTCTTCAACTTGAACTGACTTGCCATTTATATCTGTTGTTTGATTGCGTATCATCAGATAAAGCTACTTTGTCCATCTATCATTATTATCAACGCAATCAAACTTAACCGGCTTTAATTCCTATTGATTTCAGTTGGAAAGAATTAAGCACTGAAATCAGTTAGCTTGGAATTAAAATGTAAATTCCTGACCTCAGCTTTTTTTCCCCATTGGAAAGTAGATACAATAGTAAAGCAAGAGTTAAGATCTACAGGTGGAACGCCGCCCTGAGTCCCCAGGGAGTAGGGCGGCATATAAGAACAGCAATAAATAAATAAATAAAAATAAAATAAGTAATCTGCCTAAATTACTATCTGAAAGAAAGAATCACTTATTCTTGGACTTGTAAATCCTTGTAGAAAGAGAGAGCCTGGTAGCCCGGAGTTGTATTTATACAAAATTAAAGCAGTTTCGACTTTTTTTCAATGAAATGTTTTCTTAATGGAAGCCCCAGAGTTTTTATAACGCTGCATGGCCAGTTTATGATGAAATTTGCAAATTTGGATAAGTTCTTATTTTTTAAAAAACTTTAACCACCTGAAAAACCCATCTGCACTGCTCACATTTAATAGAGCAGGATGTCAAAGAAATTTGTTACCAATTTCATTTAGCTGAACTGCACCAATCTGCTAGAGGTGACCATATTATGGTACAGATGGCAGCAATGACTAAAGTCTCCTGTCATCCATCGTTCATAAAACTTCATAACAATTCATAAAAGTTCATAAAAATCAGTATACATTCAGAAACATTGTCTGGGAAATTATGCATCACTTTGAAAGTTAAGCACAATCCCATGACAAGTCTAACCTTGGCTAAATAAATGGCATGAAAAAACTGGTACAGCAAAAAACAAAACAAAACCCTAAGAATAATGTCCTTTTTGAAAAAACAATAATTTTGCACTGGGATTGCATGCACTGCACAGAACAATACAGGTAGTCCTTTGACTTAACAACCTCAGTTGAGCCCAGAATTTCTGTTGCTAACCAAGACATTTGTTAAGTGAGTTTTGCTCCATTTTATGTCTTTTCTTGCCACATTTGTAAATAAAAGTTAGTAAATGAACTAGACTACATGTATACAAATTATAAGGAACCATGTATAAAATAAAAAAAGCAACTGTGGATCTTCTAGACCAGTGATGGCGAACCTATGGCACGCGTGCCACAGGTGGCACGCGGAGCCATATCTGAGGGCACGCGAGGCGTTTCCCTATGTCAGCTCCAGTGTGCATGCGTGTGCTGGCCAGCTGATTTTCAGCCTTCTTTTCAGCCTCCTGAACCCTGGGGATGGTGAAAAACAGCCCAACAGGCCTACCGGAAGTCCGGAAGCTTCAGTGAGGTCTGTGCGCATGTGCGGGGGTGAGGCGGGGGTTGTGCGCATGCGCATGGGGACATGGGGGTTGTGCACATGCGTGGGGGAGGGCATTACATTATGGGTGTGGGCACACGCACGCACGCTATGGTGCGCACACACATCCTTTTGGCACCCGAGCCAAAAAAGGTTCGCCATCACTGTTCTAGACAATCTTTAAAACACTTGTAAAACTTTTTGAATCTCTCAGAATTAGGAATAATGAATATACCTGAAGTTCCGCTGGTCTTTCCTATAATAGAAGAGATGAAAATCCAAATTCAGCATGGCAAATATAGGTATTAAAATGACACTTAAAACAAGCCAAATATGCAAAGCCATTTGTCTGAGTGAATATATATATTTGGTTGCACTTTATCCATATATTGTAATTTCCATTCATTTATTTAAATTGTACATTTGTTATACCAAAAAAAGGAAAAAAGAACATAAGTATCTCACCTTTTCTTAGGAAGGATAGATGTGTCTGTTTGGATATAATCTCTAATGCTGCTTGTAACATAGCATATTTAAATGTTAACAAAGAAAAAAAGACAGCCGCTTATGCAAAAAAAAAAAAAGATTATAATTCAGGAAGCCCACCATTGGTGCATTTCATTCTAAATGTGGTGTTTCTGGAGGTTGTGTGCATTATATGCAAACTATTTCGAATTGGAAAAGAAATAACTTTCTTTTCTCTTTCTACTAACTTGGGAAATTGAAAAGTGTTGTTAGATAAACAGCCCCGCCCCCATTATCTCCCACTGTGAAAACATTTAGAGTTAATTATACAACCTGCAAAATTGAACCATACTGCTTTTTCCAGAAATATATTGCAAATAAGAGTTTTGCTTCCCAGTTCCCTAAAACAGTCATCTCTTGACAGGCATTCAGAGGTGTATTCTTTCTTTGCAAACACATATACAAGGAAGTAGTACTGTTGAAGAAAGAGAAACAATCCAAGGACACTTATTATGCCATTGGATTTTGTGAACTGCCCAGGTTGCACTATGAATGTTGCAGGGATTTTCCTTTATTGATGGGCATTTTTATATTAAAATGATTGTTTCCTGCCTTCGTCTGGAGTTCCTCCAATCGGCCAAACAGGCCAAGGATTCCTGTAGTTGTAAATTGCAAAATGCAATGAATGCTGCAAGATTCCAGACCAGTCTTGTTACTCCACTCTGCTGTTCTCATTGGTATGTGCAAGGCCAAGCAGAAAGGGGGGGGGGAGAGAAAAGAGCTGAATAGAGTAAATGTCAACACTTAATAAATCTTATTGCCAACAACCTGCCAGCAAACGTTTATCACACTTCTAATAATGCTCCAAACAGTCACTGCACAATGATGAATCATACCCTTATATTGCACACATGTTGATCATAAACATTTCTCAGGCTTCTGGCAGTATGCACAGCATTGGAGAGACAGCATGGCTGGCTGAGGAATGTTTGTCCTATAGTGGTCCCTGCGAAGTGTCAGCATTTTAACACACAATGAAATGGAGGTGGCTAACTAGAGGATAACAAAAGGAAGACCGACCAGGCTGCCTTCCCAAAATAAAACAGGAGATTGCCAAACTAATCTTAAAGCATGTTAATTCTGAGTTAAATTCCTCTCACTTTGACTGGATTGATTTCTTTAAAAAACACTGTCTAGGATTTTATTCTGAGAATTTGTATCTGCTTTTGGATCTAAGAGCTATATCTATTGGGTTTGTGTCAAATAGATCTGCCTTGCTCCAATGAAGTGCTTTGTGGCATAGAAGAGATACGGCTTGCCTCACTGAAGCATGGAGAGAGCCTCATTCTCCTTGGGAAGATGCTTTGTGATACTTCATGACATTGTCCAACAGTTCCAACAACTACCATGAGTTAGAAGCAGGGGTGCGCTTCAGATCCTTTAGCAACAGGTTTGCTGCCCTGTTGCTGGGTGGGCATGGCCTAGTCGGCTGCCTGCACCATGATGGGGGAGGCATTTTTCACCCTCCCCAGGATCCTGAGGCTTTCCTCGAGCGTCCGGGAGGGCGAAAACTGCTTCCCCTGGGGTCCGGAAGCCCTCCGGAGGCCAGAAACAGGCCCGTTTCTGGACTTCCAGAATTTCTGGGAGGCCTGTTTTTCGCCCTGGGAGGGACAGGGCAGGCGTGGCCAGCTAGAGGTGGCATTTGGGGGTTTGCTGAACCCGGTGATCCTTGCCTAGAGGATTGCCCAAACCCTGCCAAACCCCCAGGAGCCCACCCCTGGTTAGAAGAGGCTTCTGCACATGACATTCTGAGACCGTGTTGTGAAGCAGGACAATTTGCCTCTTTGTGGGCTGTGATGGGCTTGGCTAATCAGAAGATGCCGATTTCCAAGAAAGCAAAGGGATGAAGTTGGCAGCCATTTCCTAAAAAGTTACTAAAATGCTCTCTGGGAATGAAGTTGGCAGCCATTTCCTAAAAAGTTACTAAAATGCTCTCTGGGAATGAAGTTGGCAGCCATTTCCTAAAAAGTTACTAAAATGCTCTCTGTCACCAATTTTTTTTTAAAAAAAGCACCTATTATATGTGGGAACACTTACAAAAACAGCTTTGGGCTTGTAACAGAGTGTGAGAAAGACCTTGGGAGATGGTGGGTGGGTGGGTGGGTGGGAAGAGAATCTGCCTAGGAAAGAGAAGGCAAGAGAAGTCATAACCCGCACCTGTATAATGTGGTAGAAAACCAGACTCAGAAAGGGACCCTAACTAACTTGTCTGCCTGAAAAAAAGGAAGCAGGAATTTTTGTATTATCAGAACTTCACACAGTCTGCATGATTCTGCTAAGGTAGCCTTACAATAAAGTAATATTACCTCATTAGCTCATTTGGTCATGTTTCCTGGTTGCTCCCAAGGAAGGCTGACAGACTGCAGCCATGTAGTGTGGCCTATTTGTGTGCCCGAGTTATTCTTGTAGATAAGGATGAGACGATGACGGCTTGTTTTGCTGATTTTTGAAACAAAAATAAAAGTTAGGCAAGCAGCCTGTGTGGCAAATGAGAAATGTAGGCATTATGGACACCTCTTTTGGCAGTTAATTTATCCTGTCCATCCTGTTTTATCCATTCTACATTCCTGTGAGATTTGTCAGTGACACTCATCTGTCACCGGTAAGGAAATTCTGTACCTCACTGAACATTCTCATATGACAAAATGAAAACTTGCTTGCTGCATTAGCAATTTATTTATTTATTTATTTAGACCAGTGGTTCCCAATCTTTCTAATGCCGTGACCCCTTAATATAGTTCCTCATGTTGTGGTGACCCCCCAACCAGAAAATTATTTTGATTGCTACTTCATAACTGTAATTTTGCTACTGTTATGAATCGTAATGTAAATATCTAATATGCAGGATGTATTTTCATTGTTACAAATTGAACATAATTAAAGCATAGCGATTAATCACAAAAACAATATGTAATTATGCCAGATCAGAAATTCTCGGGCCAGTCTTTGCAAGAGCACAAGGAATATCATCTTCCACAACAACTCTACTTCTGTATTTAGACTTGATAACCAACAAGTGTACAGCAATATTTCTCAATCTCAGCAACTTTTAAGGTGCCTGGACTTCAACTCCCAGAATTCAAAGCAAAGCTGTCCCCTTAGCTGATGCCGTCAAAGCTCAGCCGCCAGGCATCACAAACGCCTCTCACTGAATGGCACCTCTCCCGACCAATCGGAGGGCTCGGGCGAGTTGAGTCGATATGGCCAGGCTTGTGGCAGTGGGGGGGGGAGCTGAGGATGTCGGGGCGACCCCTGGGAAATGGTCGTTCGACCCCCAAAGGGGTCCCGACCCCCAGGTTGGGAACCACTGATTTAGACGCTCTTATAGGCCGCCCAATCCCGGGACAATTGCATGTATGAAGATCTCATGTGGTTAGTTCTACTCAGTGGTGGGTTCCTACCAGTGCGGTCCACTCTATAGCACCGGTAGCGGCCCGCTGGTGACGTCACAGTACCGGTGCAGTCGGTTGCCGGTGCCTGGGCGCCACCATTTTTTTAAAAAAAATTTCTGTGCATGCCCAGAAGCCGAGTTTCTGGCACTGTGCATGCGCTGCCTTCCTACCCCACAGTGAGTCCAAGCAGGGGACGATGGCTGAGGGAGCGCGTGAGACACTGAAAGAACGGGCGGCAGGAGCTATCTCCATTCTCCATAGTGGGCGGAGCGAGTCTCCAAGAATGGGATGATCCAATCCATCAGCCAATCAGGACTGAGTCTGACTCTATATAAAAGCTGTCACCCCGAAGGGCACCCCCTCTTTCGACTCAGTCCTTAGTCAAGGATTTGTGTTTCCAACCTTCCAGGTTAATTCAACTCTCCTGCTTTCTTCATCTTCTATCTTCAAACAACTGTGCCGTGAGTGCTAACTTCCCCTTTTGACCTGTTTGGCTCTGTGAGGGAAAAGCAGTGAGGCCTTTGGCCTCAGTGACAGCCCATAAGCCACCCTTCAGGTGACAGCTGTCACAGGAGCGAATTAGCGGCCTGGCCAACATCACATCAAGCATAAGTCACAAAAGCCTTGCGCTTAGGTGACCTCCGGCCAGGGCGGCCCTGCCGCTGACCGCTAGGGAGTGGGGCCTCCAGGGACTCTTAGATACCACCGCTGACATCTGCGACCCGTGGCTGCCTCTCCCCACTCCCCGACCGGCTGCTAAGGATCCCACCTTTTCCTAGCCGTTCGCTTCCTACTCACGTTATCGATCGTCTGCGGCTGCTGTTAAGGGCGACCTCTGAGGGAATCCCTTTTGGCGCAAATCGCCATCTTGCGGGCCGAGTGCAACCGGAGGCCGCTCTACCACTGACGGGCGGGGGAAGCCCCTCTGCACATGCGCAGAGACCGCCCGAAGCCGCCGCTTCGCTTCCCGTGCCGCCCGCCACCAGGAAGACTGCTGACCGACACCCCTCGGCCTCCTGCTCCTGTCTGCAAGCGGATCCCAGGCGAGGCACCGCTGAAGCCCGACGCCGGCGGCTGAAGATGTTTCGGACAGCCGGGAAGCCTCGCCGCCGCTGTTCGCCGCTCGCCGCGGCAGGCCCGATCGCCAGCTGACGCTACGTGTCTCGCGCGCATGCGCTGACGCGAATACAAGCCAGCAGGGCGTCAGCGACACCGAAGAAGCCTCGGAAGTCTCCGCCTCGCTCCTTCAACCAGCCCCGCCCTCCAGCTGACGGGCGCCGGCCTCCGGCAAACCCCCCACGCAGTTCTTTACTGACAGCACCTCAGTACCGACAGCGGCAGGCATGGCGGACCCTGGGGCCAAGGCGAAGTCTAAGCCAGCCAAAGTGGCCCAGAGACCTGAGGAGGCTGCCAAAGCTCCTCATGCCCCCCCCAGCTACCAGGGATCGCTCTCCTCTGCGATGAGACTCCTCCAAGGACAAACACCCTAAGGGCAAAGCCTCTGACAAGGCCACGCCCTCATCCTCAAAAGGGGCATCTTCCTCCCACAATAAGGGGGCCCTCCCCCCACACCCACACCTCCCCCCAGGTCACGATGTCCATCTGAGGCCTTATCTCTTGATAATCCCGACCTTTGCCTGGGGGAGGCTGACATCTGGGAGGAACCTCACCCATCTGCAGCCCAGCCTCCTGCGCTGGCTCCTTCCGCAGCAACTCTTCTTCACTGCCCTGAGGTTCAAGCTCTGATCCGGGAGGCCATTTGGGAGGGCATAGCTTCAGGCATGCAGCAAGTGGCGACCCCTGCCCCCTCCCCTTCTGCCCCCAGAGCTTCCTCAGCAATGCCTCGCAGACCCCAGACATCAGACTGGGATGGCCCCTTGGAACCAGAGCCTGACTCACCGGCACCTTCCCCCACACCAGTTCAGGCAGTGGAGGATCCGGATCAGGATTTGGTCTTGTCAGCTGATGAAGACATGGCCCCCGAACCACCGGCATCCAAGGGCCTTTTCAATCCGGCCCTATTTAAATCCCTCCTGCACAAGGCGAGGGCAGCGGCCAAAATGCCCCCAACCGATCCTAAACCGGCAAGTGAGGACTAGAGTGACCCCCTTTTTGAGGAAACCGCCTCACCGGAAGAGGTCATTCCGACCCCCAAACTGTTTATTGAATCTGTCACCAAGCAGTGGCAGACTCCCATCTTGGGGGCTGCACCATCCTCTTTAGACAAGAAATATTTTAACGTGGCCCACGGCCTGGCACAACACCTGCCAGTACCCCCTGTGGAGCCACCTATAAAGGCAATATACTCTGCCAACCCCCTTCCGGGGGATACCGAAGAACTCCTACATCCTGAAGACCGCCGCACTGAGCAGGCCATCCTGCGGGCCCACCAATCGGCCGCCTGGTCGGTCAGGGCGTCTGCAACCGCCTCCTTTTTCTGCCGGACATCAATCCGCTGGCTCAAGGTGCTTCAGGAGCAGTCCACTGACGCACGGACTCGCCAAGACCTCAATAAACTGATCGCAGTGGCGCAATTCACATCCGACGCCACCCTCCAGAGCGCCCGCTTCGCGGCAAGATCAATGGGAGCATCCGTGGTGGCGCGCCGGATGCACTGGCTCCGAGGATGGCAGTCTGACGCTCGCCACAAATGGCGCCTCGCCACCTCTCCGGTCCAGGGTCAGTCCCTCTTCGGGGAGGCATTGGACCCATACCTCATAGAGTCCAAAGATAAGCGGAAGGTTCTCCCTAACTGTACCCGCAGGGGCCAGAACAAACCTTCTACTCCTCCTCCCCCTCCCCCACCTCGCCGCCCTTACCGTGCTCCTAGGTACAGGGGTAGATATCAGGTAGGTCAGAATCAGGGGCAGGACAGACCTAAGGCAGAGCCACCGGCCAAGCGCCCTTTTCGGGCTGCAGGCGGGCGCTCCTACCGCCGCTTCAAGTAGATCCCACGGGCCTTCCCATTGGGGGTCGCCTATGCTACTTTGCTGGGCGATGGGAAGATACCACCATGGATAGTTGGGTGCGAGAGACCATCTCATCGGGACTCGCACTTGACCTCCTCTCCACCCCTCCAGGATATTTCATGAGGTGCCCCCAGTCCTCCAATCCCGAGAAGCGGTCGTTAATGCTGGCCGCTATCCAACACCTG
The DNA here is from genome assembly GCA_023053685.1 of Diadophis punctatus similis. Classification (NCBI taxonomy): domain Eukaryota; kingdom Metazoa; phylum Chordata; class Lepidosauria; order Squamata; family Dipsadidae; genus Diadophis; species Diadophis punctatus. The sequence continues at coordinate 81,968,600 of JALIGW010000002.1, read as the reverse complement.
TTGGAAATTGAGGCCATCCAACAGGTTCCGGAGGACCAACAGGGGCAAGGCTTCTACTCCAACTTGTTCCTTGTTGAAAAATCCTCGGGGGGGGGGGGGTGGAGAGCGGTCCTGGACCTCAAACGACTCAATAAATTCGTCGCATATAAGAGGTTCAAGATGCACACGCTGCAGTCCATCCTAGCGTGTGTGCGAAAAGGGGACTTTATGTCCTCGATCGATCTGACGGAAGCTTATCTTCATGTACCAATTCGGCCCTCCCACCAAAAGTACCTTCGCTTCTGCTACATGTCCAACCACTATCAATATTCCGCACTTCCATTCGGCCTCTCCTCCGCCCTGCGGGTCTTTACGAAGATCCTGGCAGCCCTTGTGGCAAGCATGAGGGACATTCCCGTCCGCATGCACTGCTATCTGGACGATATTTTAGTCCTGTCGTCCTCATTTGCGCAAGCGGAGGTGGACCTTCAGCTAACTATGGAGTGCTTGGAAGAGCATGGCTTCTCCGTAAACATCGAGAAGAGCCAGCTCAGGCCCACCAACAGAATTACCCACCTAGGGGCTATTGTGGACTCCCTGGAGTGCAGGGTGTTCCTTTCCCAGGAGCGACAGGACAACATCACCTCTCTTGTCCAACAGGTGCTCTGCCTGAGGAGAGCGCCTTTGAAACAACTCTCGTCCCTCCTGGGGAAAATGATCTCGGCCATCCATATCACTCCCTGGGCACACCTGCACTCCAGGGAACTACAATGGCTCTTACTACCCTTCCAAAGGGCGGAAAAGAGCAATTCATCCCATCCTCTGTCCGTCGCTCTCTCCAGTGGTGGCGGTCCCTGGCGATATCCGAAGGGTCCAGCTTCTTCGAGCCGAGCCGGGTGACGGTGACAACCGACGCCAGCCTACAGGGATGGGGGGCCCACGTACTTTCCCATGTGGCCCAGGGAACGTGGTCTCAGTCGGAGACCCTCCTGAATATCAACATTCTAGAACTGAGAGCGGCATTCCGGGCTCTTCAGGAATTCCAGCCCATCCTCCGCAACCGCCATGTCCTATTGATGACGGACAATGTGACCACCAAGGCGCACGTCAACCGGCAGGGTGGGACGGTCTCCAAGGGGTTAATGTCGGAAGCCAAGGCCTTGGGCCTCTGGGCGGAGCGCCACCTGCTCTCGCTCAGAGCAGAACATATCTCAGGAGTCGACAACACGACAGCGGACTGGCTCAGTCGCAATGCGGTGGACTCGGCGAAGTGGAGCCTGCACCAGGACATCTTCCAGCAGCTGGTGCAGCGTTTCGGTCTACCTGTCATCGACCTCTTCGCCACTCCCCGCAATGCCAAGCTCCCGAGATTTGTCTCCCGCTACCGGTCCCTAGGGGCCGAGGACATCGACGCCCTTCGTTGCCCCTGGCCGAGGGGCCTCCTGTATGCCTTCCCACCTCTGGCAGTGCTTCCACAGGTCATCCGTCGCATCATCGCCGAGGAAGCGGAGGTGATTCTCCTCGCCCCGTATTGGCCCAGGAGAGCGTGGTTCGCGGACCTCCGGTCTCTGTCGGCCAGCCCACCATGGCGGATACCACCGACCGCGTCTTCACTTACCCAGGGGTCCTTACACCATCCGGACCCTCACTGGTTCAAGCTGACCGCTTGGCACTTGACCGGCACTGCCTGACGCATCGCGGGGTACCCGACGCCATTGTGGACACTCTCATGTCATCCAGACGGGCATCGACTGACCGCATCTACGCTTCTACATGGAAGTCGTTTTGTTTGTGGTGCTCCACCGCCTCTCTTTGTCCGGTGGACCTTACCGTCGTAGGTATTTTGTGCTTTTTACAAGCGGGTCTGAACAAAGGATTGGCCCCCAACACTCTGCGTCGCCAGATGGTGGCGCTCTCCACCGTGCTCGCCTGCGACTCTGCTGACACACTGTCGGCTCATCCACTGATACGGAGATTTCTCAGGGCGGCCTCCAACATCTCGCCGCCTGTCGTCCACAGATTCCTGACCTGGGATCTCCCGCGGGTTCTCCTTGCGCTGATGAAGGATCCCTACGAGCCACTACGCACTATATCACTAAGACACCTCACCCTCAAGGTTGCCTTTCTGGTGGCCATAACTTCGGCACGTCGGGTTTTGGAACTCGCGGCCCTATCGGTCCGGGAGGACTTATGTATATTCCACCCCGATAGGGTTGTTCTCCGTCTGGACCCGACCTTCATTCCAAAGGTGAATACACTTTTCCATAGGACACAAGACCTGATCTTGCCCTCCTTTTATGCCCAACCTTCAACGGACTTGGAGCGCCAGTGGCATACCATTGATGTACGGAGGGTGGTTAAAATCTATAACGTCCGCACCGCCCCATTTCGGCGCTCGGAAGCGATGTTTGTTTGTTTCCATCCGAAATCCATGGGCAACAAGGCTACGCCAGCGCTTATTGGCAGCTGGATCCGGTCGGTCATTGCAGACATTTACTGTGCGCAGGGCCTCCCACGTCCGGAAGGGTTAACCGCACACTCGACACGCAGCGCGGCCACCACGGCAGCGTGGTCGGCCAGAACTCCTCTGGAGGAAGTGTGCCGGGCGGCCACCTGGTCTTCTCCGGTGGCCTTTATAAGACATTACAAAGTGGACCAATTCACATCGGCTGAAGCCGACTTTGGGAGGCATGTTCTTCAGTCTGCCTTATCGGCTGAGGAACACATTGAATAACGGTTTGCCCTCCCTAGGGACTGAACTGCTTTGGCATGTCCCATTCTTGGAGGCTCGCTCCGCCCACTATGGAGAACGGGGCGTTGTTCCTTACCTGAATGCCCCTTCTCGTAGGGCGGAGCGAGCCTCCAGGTCCCTCCCTGTTGGTTTCTTGCATAGAGTTGTAGTTATTCATTCATGCTGTTTAATAAAGTTTGGTTAGGTTGTTACACTATGGGTCTGACTCCGTCCTTCGTCTCAAGAGGGGGTGCCCTTCGGGGTGACAGCTTTTATATAGAGTCAGACTCAGTCCTGATTGGCTGATGGATTGGATCATCCCATTCTTGGAGGCTCGCTCCGCCCTACGAGAAGGGGCGTTCAGGTAAGGAACAGCGCCCCGTTCCCCTCCCTTCAGCAGTCTGAGAAGCCACGAATGTGCGGTGATGATCCTAGGCATTTTTGCACGTTTGAGGCTTCTTGAGCTGCTGAGGGGAGGGGGAATGGGCAGCAAGACCTATCTCAGTTCCCCTCCCTTCAGCAGTCCAAGAAACCACGCCCACCCAGTCACATGGCTGGCAAGCCACACCCACAAAATAAGCCACGCCCATGGAGTGGTAGTAAAAAACTTAGGAACCCGCCCCTGGTTCTACTGATAGTTCTTTCTCTACAGAAAGAGTTGGGGAAACTGGGACAGGGCCACTGAGGATTTTTTGAATGACTTCTGAGCCCACTGATTTATTTTACTTTTTCTACTGTTATTATGTTTCCTCCAAATTACTAGCAAATTATTAACAAATTATTTTCAGGGCAGAACTCATGGGTGACTGGGCTAATCACTTTCTTTCCGCCTATTTCATTTCACAGGGTTGCTTTGGGGAAAAAAGGAAGAGAAAGGAGTAATAGGAATAGTCACAGGCTTGAGATATTTATAAAAATAATACAGGTGAGTTTATAATCTGTCTGTCTGTCTGTCTGTCTATCTATATCATCTATTATCTATCATCATCTATTGCAGATGTAGAGACTGTAGAGAAGTGACCAAGAATGCTACTAAGATCATCTGTATGCAATGGCATAGATTTTAATCTCAACAGAAAATATGCGTTTATCAGTTTATCAATTTTACAGCCTAGACTATAAATCATGTAAGGTCCAAACTGACTACACGCTACTAGTTTGGATACGTATTAGAGATTTATGAAAGTACAATAAATCAAATCATTTATTTAGTTCTGAAAATCAATAAGATATGATTTGGATATTTGAGAATTGTCAAATCAGGTCATTTTGATTCAGAACTCTGAACTGATTTTTTTTTTAACAAAAGCTACTTTGCCACATGCACTGCAATGTCCCAAAGGTTTCAATTGATTCAAACGCATCCAGTTTGGCAATTCAAATTGATTTTCTTATTCGATCAGTTGATTCAATTTGGAGAAAAGCCTTGGAATTGAATCTCCAAATAGAATATTTGCACAACTGTGGTTGAGGTAGTAGTGGGTTCTAAAACTGGTTCATGCTCACGCGCACATGACACTTCTGCGCATGCGCAGATGCATTCTGGGTGGGTGGGCGGAGCCTGTCACCGCCGCTAAACTGGGCCAAACTGGGAGCAATCCACCACTGGGTTGTAATTATAAGTAATAACACTCTGCAAAGACGGTTATCAACATTTGGTAGAACTGAGTTTTACCAAACAAACAAACAAACAAACAAACAAACAGCTAATTTTTAAGATTAATCTTAAAGCAGGGGTTTTCAAACTTTTTCTGGCCACAGAACAGGTTTGTTAAAAAAAATACAATTAAATTCCCAGAAAACCTGATCAAGAAGGGTCGGACTTCAGCATATTTGCTGTACCTTAGAAAAATTGGTATGGACACTCTTGGAACAAGTAATCTGTTTTTTGGGGAAGGGGGTCATTTCTCACAGAATCCTAGGATTTTACCTAAGTGTTTAGAAAACCTCTGTTCTACAATACATAACTATTAAACGCTCATTTAAAGACAAAGCAGTAGAGCTCAGGGAAATGCTTTCATCTGAAGCTTCCATTCATATTCTCCCTGTTTTCTCTATCACTGAAATATCATCAGCATCTCCGCCTTTTTATCACTTAGTTCTGCATTCAAAAGATTTCATTCTTATAACAACAGCATCCTTCTGCATATCTAAGGATTCCCAGTTACGTAGAAACCATGGTGTCATTTCTGAATGGTCCCTTTTATTCTCAAACTAATACACATCTATTGCTATCAGAAGGAATAGCAGACTCTGTCTCAAGACTGATGATAATGATGATGATGATGATTGATGAAGATGATTTTGCTGGAAAGTGTAAATGGTTATTGTGTTGTTTTCAAGAATAGGAGAGAGAAATTAAAGGCAAATAATATACCAGTGAATTAATGCAAATACCAATGCTAGTCCAGTTTCCTGGTGAACATGTTCTAAAGAGTATATTCCTAAACCAAACTAAAACATTTACCTTAATGAAGCCCTATAAAAAAGGTGTCAGTAATTTCTTGTTTCATACAAAAATATGAACGAATTATTTTCATAACCTCTGTATCAAAACTATAATCAGGTTCATCAAGTGGTCCTTCCCTCATGGAAACAAAATCCAAAATTGACTAATTATACTAATTAGCCACATGTGCTAATGCAATTTTATAAAAAATGCAGTGTGGGGGAAACTCTCAAGTGGTTTGGATCAGACAGGATTCTAAGCTCAGAAGACTGTGTTCAATCTTGTGTTCAAAGTGCTGTGAGTTAAGCTCCTTAACTCACCTGGTTTAACCTGGTTTCCTCCCTGAATGAAAAGTATAATCTAATGGGGGGGGGGGAGAGAGAGAGAGAGAGAGAGAGAGAGAGAGAGAGAGAGAGAGAGAGAGAGAGAGAGAGAGAGAGAGGAACTCACCACAATTGCTCTTGTGTTCCAGCTGAGCAAGATACAATAGGCAGCGAGCTGGTTTGGGTGACAGAAAGGCACTCAGTGGCCTCCTGCACTGTTTGATTACCCCCCTTTTTTTGTACACATTTTCCCCTTTATTTGCTGTTAGTGTTGGATTGTATGTTTTTCTGTTTTGTATTTTATTCTTGTTGAACACACGCACGCACGCACACACACACACACACACACACATACATACATACATACATACATACATACCATACATACATACATACATACATACTGTGTGCCTGGGAGGGAGAGGAGTAGTGATGAGGGGGAGGGAGCCGGGGAAAATGCCTTCAAAGTAATACCTGACAGCTCGGCATCACCCGCCCCCCAAGGACAGCCCAAGCAATACACAATAGGGAAGGAGGTAACAGAAGCCGCACTTCCATCAGTCAGCATGACTAAGGTAAAAACAACAAAGCTAATTACAGGGTGGAGGCAAGGGTGTGGGCCCATCATGCGCGCAATGACCAAATTGATCAGTAACACATAAAATCAAGCATCTCTTCAGTGGTGATTTTTACACTCTGACGATGTTAGCAGGGGCTAACGAAAGCTTAGTGAATAAAATTTTAAAAGTTCCAGAGATCATGATGTCTGTCGTTTCTTATTTATGTATATAATATTATTTGAGATTGAAGCACTAGCACTTAGACTTACTGTATATACCACTTCATAGTGCTTTACAGCCCTCTCTAACTGGTTTACAGAGTCAACATATCACCTCCAACAATCTGGGTCCTTATTTTATCGAGCTTGGAAGGATGGAAGGCTGAGTCAACCTTGAGCATGTCATGATCAAACTGTTGGCAGTGAGCAAAGTTAGCCCGCAATACTGCATTCTAGCTACTGCCCCATCACAGCTCTTGAAATCTAATTTGCTTTCAGGCTATAATGCTGAATTAAAAAAATATGTGGATGTGACTATTTCTCATTACATTACTCATATCCTATTTAAAAGAAAGAACATGCTAAATATACATTGGTTGGCTACTTTTCTTGCTTGGACTAGCCCAAGTTTCCTCCCTCAGGTCTTGGCTGGTAGACTGTATTCTGTCTTCCCCAGTCCTGGAGGAATAATTTTGATGTAGTAGAAAGCTCCTATGTCCATCCTACTTTTTGATTCTCCAGTGACTCTTCTGGATCTCATCCAAAAACCCTTTGCAGCAATCTTCTCCAGAACTGCCCTTCAACCTAGAAGCTTTCATCAGTATAACACTGCCCAGCCCAGTTTAGATTTCTCAATCAGCATTGCTCCTTATTTAAACGAAACAACACATTTTCAATGGGCATTGCTAGAAATGTCATCAAATTTCTCCTCCTGGTCTTTTTTCCCCAAGATCCTCTCTGATGTTCTTAAGACTCCATCTCTGATGCCACTTTAACAGTCCTTCTTTCTCCTGTGAGAACATTTTCCCGTGGTTTATTGGTTCAACTTAATTTCTACTCAAATCCCTGAGGACGTTCTGGAGGTCTTGCTTGACTCTCGCAGACCGTCCACGCATCGTAATTATGCAGCCTCTTGGAAGGCTTTCTGCTCATGGTGTGCTAGGGAGGGTTATTCCCCACTGGATCTTTCGGTCATAAATGTCCTTTAATTCCTACGCCAGGGGCTAGCTAAGGGTCTTTCCCCGAGTACCCTCAACCACCAGATTGCTGCCCTGTCCATGGTGCTGCCCTGTCCCTCTCTGGGGAAACTCTCTGCTCACCCCTTAGTCTCCAGGTTCCTAAAGGGCGCAATGAATAGATGCCCTCCTGTAGTGCATAGGTATCCCACTTGGGACTTGTCCAAAGTGTTATTAGCACTCATGGGGGGGGGGGCGCCTTTGAGCCTTTGCACTCTGTCTCTCTGGCCCACCTAACATACAAGGTGGTTTTCCTGGGGGCTGTCTGTTGTGACCCAGCACCGCAACCCCCCAGAAACACACACACACAGTCGTTGGGAGGCAAACAAAAAGGTTCCTTTTACTAATAAAGTTTCTTAGTAAAACTCAGAGGGTTTAGAAGTCCAAAACAACACAAACGGAAAGTCTTCAGGAATAAGGTTCTTTGGGTTACGTGAGGGTTAAATAGCACACAGACAAAAGTTCAAAGCAAGACTCATTAATTCTTATCTGAACAACTTGGCTGGCTTCCCGGAATAAAGCTGGCAGAAGCTGGTGATAAGATTCCCAAACAGACGTAGAAACGAAACTCTGGATATGCTGCGGTCAGTGAATTGTTGTTCTCAGCAATGAGCACTAATTACCATGGCCTAATATAGCCACTGAAGGGCGTGGCCCAATTAGCCCTCACTGCTTCCTCCTATTGGACCGACGCTTACTCAGCCAGTCCTGTCTTCTGGCTGCTCTGCGTGCTCTGGCATTCAGCATGAGTTCTTCATCTCCTGATGAAGAACTCTGCTGCGCAGGTGCAGAAGGTCCTGGGAGATCGTCCTGCTCTGGCACCGAGTCCTCATCACCAGCCGTCTCTGGTGCCAGGCACATAGGCTGGTACTGCTGCACCATGAGCGGCTCCGCGTCCTCCGGATCCTCCAGACTCGGCGCCGGACGCGGCCAAGGCACAACACTATCCCTCACCGCAGGGCCCTTCCCCCGGGTCTGTCGGTCCGGATGCGGCCGGGACGGGAATTGAGCGTGGAAGGCCCGGACCAGATCCGGAGCATGCACGGCGGTCGCATCCTCCCATGTGAAGTCTTCAGGGCCGTACCCCTTCCACTCAATGAGGTACTGGAACCGGCCCTTCATCCAGCGGGAATCCCGAATACTGGCAACTTCGTATTCGGGTGGGTCAGCGGGAGTGCGGATCACAGGCTGAGGCGGAGCGGGAGGGCGGAGCGGACAGGCAGGACGTTCGGGAACAAGGAGGGACTGATGGAAGACGGGGTGGATCCTGAGAGAGCGGGGCAACGTCAACCGGTAGGCCACGGGGTTAATGACCGCTTCCACCGGGAACGGACCCAAGAAGCAGTGGTCAAGCTTGCGAGCCGGTCGGTCGGAGGGGAGATGCTTCGTGGACAGCCAGACACGATCCCCGACCGCCAGAGGTGGAGTTGCTCGCCGGGAGCGGTCCGCGACCCTCTTGTAATCTTCCTTGGCTTTATTCAATGAGCGTTTGACCAGTTGGTGAACGGCCTGGAGCTCGGACAGGAATTCCTCTGCCACAGGAACAGGAGAGTCTAGGAGCGTGAGCGGGAAGAAACGGGGGTGGTAACCAAAGTTGGCGAGGAACGGAGAGGCGTGTGTGGAGGTGTGCTGAGAGTTGTTAAAAGCAAACTCGGCCACGGCAAGGTATTCCGCCCAGTTGTCCTGCTGCTGGTTGACAAAACAGCGCAGGTACTGTTCAAGGATGCCGATGACTTTTTCAGTGCCCCCGTCAGTCTCCGGATGATGCGCTGACGAGAGGCAGACTTGGACCTCCAGGGCCGCCATCAGACCCTTCCAGAACTGGGCCGTGAACTGGGCTCCCCGATCCGACACGACCCGATCCGGCAGACCATGCAGGCGGAAAACATGCTGGATAAACATGCGGGCCGTGGCACGAGCTGTCGGCAACCCGCGACAGGGGATGAAATGTGCCATTTTGGTCAGCATATCGACCACTACGAACACGGTCGTGAAGCCGGCGGACGGGGGCAAGTCAGTGAGGAAGTCCATAGAGACGGCCCCCCAGGGTCTCTCAGGCGTCGGCAAGGGCTGCAGCAGGCCCGGCGGCGCTCCAGGGGCGTACTTGGCCTGGCGACAGCGAACACAAGACGTCACATAGGCCTGGACGTCATCACGGAGTCGGGGCCACCAAAAAGTCCGAGCCACCAGGTTCAGAGTCTTGAAAAGGCCGAAGTGGCCAGCCGCAGGGCTGTCGTGGCACTGCTGCAGGATCAGGCCACGGAGCGAACCGGCAGGAACGTAGAGCAGGTCCCGGAAATGGAGGAGGTCGTCCGAAAACGTCCAAGGGGACTCAGGCCCTATCTCCTGCCTCCGTTGTGCCGCGTAGGCGTCGTGTCGCTGCGCCTCCCGGATCTGTCCTCGGAGGTCCACGGGATCCTGGGTAGCTGCAAAGGACTCGACGGGCAGGACCGTCCGGGGTGGCAGCGGTTCCTGGGCTTGGGCGTATTCCGGCTTGCGGGACAGCGCGTCCGCCTGCTGATTCCGGCCACTCGGGATGTACGTAATGCGAAAATTGAAGCGGGAGAAAAAGAACGACCAGCGTATCTGGCGCTGGTTGAGCTTCCTGGCCGTCTGCAAGAACTCCAGGTTCTTATGGTCTGTGCGCACCTCCACTTGATGACGAGCCCCCTCGAGGTGGTGCCGCCAGGTCTCGAAAGCCGCCTTGATGGCCAGCAACTCCTTCTCCCAGATCGTATAATTGCGCTCCGACGAGGTTAATTTCCGGGAATAATAAGCGCAAGGGAAGAGATGGCCGCCATCTTCCCGGGTCTGGAGCAAGACGGCGCCCACGGCAATGTCGGACGCGTCCGCCTCCACAACAAAAGGGCGGTGAGAGTCTGGGTGCTTGAGGATCGGCTCCTGCATGAAGGCATCCGTGAGGATCTTGAACGCCTCCTGTTCGGAATCGCCCCACCGGAAAGGGACTTGTTTCTGCAGGAGTCGAGTGAGAGGCGCGGTCAGAGTGGCGAACCCCGGGATGAAGGTCCTATAATAATTTGCGAACCCCAGGAGTCGCTGAACGTCCTTCACCCGGCGCGGGGGTTGCCAGGTTTTCAGGGCCTCGACCTTGCCCCGGTCCATGGCGATGCCTTCTGGCGAAATCCGATGGCCCAGGAAATCCACAGTCGTCTGAAAAAACTGGCATTTCTCTAAATTCGCGTATAGCTGGTGGTCTCTCAACCGCTGCAGGACTTGACGGATATGTTGGATGTGGCTGCTCCGGGACGTAGAATAAATCATAATATCGTCCAGGTACACGACAACGAACTGGTCCAGCAAATCTCTAAAGATGTCGTTCATGAAATGCTGGAACACAGCCGGAGCGTTGGTCAAGCCGAACGGCATGACCGTATACTCAAAATGACCGTAGCGGGTTCCGAACGCCGTCTTCCACTCGTCCCCCTCACGAACACGCACCAAATTGTAAGCGCCACGTAAGTCCAATTTGGTGAAGATGGTCGCCGAGCGGAGGCGTTCCATCAACTCCGGGATGAGGGGCAACGGGTACCGGTTACGCACTGTGATGGCATTCAACTTGCGATAATCGCAGCACAGGCGCAAGTCCCCGGTTTTCTTCTTGACGAAGAGGACGGGGGCAGACAAGGGCGATGAGGAGGGTCGGATGAAACCCCTGGCCAGGTTTTTATCGATAAAGTCCCGCAGTGCGGCCAGTTCGGGTTCTGACATGGAATAGAGGCGGCCCACAGGGAGCGGAGCGTTGGGAATCAGATCCACAGGGCAATCGTAGGGCCGGTGCGGGGGCAACTGGTCCGCCTCCTTTTCGCTAAACACATCAGCGAAGTCTGCAAACTCAGCTGGGAGTGAAATGTCCGGAGGGTCAGGTACCGCGCCCGCACAAACCTGGCGCGTATGGTCCACACACTGGAGACTCGGGAAGGCAATGAAGTTCTGGGACCATACAACCTGAGGGTCGTGGGTGCGCAGCCACGCCAGTCCGAGAACCAAAGGGAAATGGAGTCCCGACGTCACTTAAAACTGGATGGCCTCCTCGTGCCGTCCAATGCAAAGGCGCACCGGCTGCGTGATGGCCTTAATCGGACTGGACAGCAACACCCGGCCATCGATTGTTTCCACCCTCATCGGCGGGTCCACGGGGCACAGGGGAACGGCAAGATGCTGGGCGAACGCCTCGTCAATGAAATTGGTGGTTGCCCCGGAGTCCACCAAAGCGTGTGCGGAGACGCCGCGGTCCCGGTGGTCAATAAAGACCTTGGTGTCCAAGAGCAGATGCCGCGGAGGACCGGGATCCACGTCAGCTGAGCCGGAGTCCTTCGGTGTGCATGCCCGACCCAGCGTCTCCGCTAGGCCGGGCGCTGGCCGTTTCCCGACGGCGATGGCTGGGACGGTGGAGCAGGACCAGAAGCGGTGGGCCCCCGACCCTTCCTAGGGCACGAGCGAGCGAAATGGCCCGGGTCGCCGCAATACAAACACAACCCCCCTGCCCTGCGTCTGTCCTTTTCCGCGCCGGTCAAGCGGGGCCGAACAGCGCCAAGGTCCATAGGCTCGTCACGGGGAGCCGGGGCCGACGGAAATCCACGGGGAACAGGAGGTGCCTGAGCAGCGCGACGTGGAGCCAGAACAGCGGGGACGTCAGGTGGCGCGAGAGGCGCCGGAGCAGCACGGCGTGCATTCCTCGCTTGCAACCGGGCATCAATTTTCAAGCAGAGCCGCACCAGTTCTTGGGTGGTTGCAGGAATGTCCACGCGTGCCAGCTCATCCTGGATGCTGTCTGCCAAGCCCTCCTGGAAGGCATCCAACAACGCTGCCTCATTCCAGGCCGAGTCTTGGCTGAGGAGACGGAACTCACTGATGTATTCCCTGAGTGGTCTCCGGCCTTGCCTCAGCTGCCTTAATTGCCTGCACGCTGTCTGGGCCTTAATTGGATCCGCGAACATCTCCTCCAAATGAGTGCAGAAACGCCCAAAGTCCTGGAGGAGGGGACTGTTCTGGACCAGTAGAGGGGTGGCCCAACGTGCTGCATTTCCAGACAGCAGGCTAATTACAAACCCCACCTTGTCCCGGTCGTGGGGGAAATCCTCTGGCCTCAGAGACATGAACAACTGGCACTGGCCCAGGAACGCCGGGAACATAGCCTCGTCACCATGGAACTTATCCGGCATGGCTATCGGGCAGCGTGTCCGTTGGGCTGGGGCCAACGCAGGAGCAGCTGCCAACTGATTTTGCTGCCTTGTTAACTGAGCGTTCATGATTGCCAGCTGCTGCCGAAGTTGAGCATTCTCGTCCTGAAGCTGCTCCATGATGCAATCTGGGCTTGTGTGTGGTCAGTTTGGGCTGAGAACAAACTGTTGTGACCCAGCACCGCAACCCCCCAGAAACACACACACACAGTCGTTGGGAGGCAAACAAAAAGGTTCCTTTTACTAATAAAGTTTCTTAGTAAAACTCAGAGGGTTTAGAAGTCCAAAACAACACAAACGGAAAGTCTTCAGGAATAAGGTTCTTTGGGTTACGTGAGGGTTAAATAGCACACAGACAAAAGTTCAAAGCAAGACTCATTAATTCTTATCTGAACAACTTGGCTGGCTTCCCGGAATAAAGCTGGCAGAAGCTGGTGATAAGATTCCCAAACAGACGTAGAAACGAAACTCTGGATATGCTGCGGTCAGTGAATTGTTGTTCTCAGCAATGAGCACTAATTACCATGGCCTAATATAGCCACTGAAGGGCGTGGCCCAATTAGCCCTCACTGCTTCCTCCTATTGGACCGACGCTTACTCAGCCAGTCCTGTCTTCTGGCTGCTCTGCGTGCTCTGGCATTCAGCATGAGTTCTTCATCTCCTGATGAAGAACTCTGCTGCGCAGGTGCAGAAGGTCCTGGGAGATCGTCCTGCTCTGGCACCGAGTCCTCATCACCAGCCGTCTCTGGTGCCAGGCACATAGGCTGGTACTGCTGCACCATGAGCGGCTCCGCGTCCTCCGGATCCTCCAGACTCGGCGCCGGACGCGGCCAAGGCACAACACTGTCACCTCTGCCCGTCGCATTTCCGAACTGGCAGCCCTTTCCATCAGGAGTGATCTCTGTGTGTTCCACCAGGGCAGGGTGGTCTTGCGGTTGGATCCCACCTTTCAGCCAAAGGTAAACTCTTACTTTCATTGGGCTCAGGAGGTGGTATTACCTTCCTTTTACCCTTCTCCATCCTCAGACATTGAAAGACAGTGGCACCTCCTGGACGTGAGGCGCGCACTGTACACTTACATACAAGGACCTCTGCCTTTTGCAAGACTGAGGCCTTGTTTGTCTCTTTCCACCACACTTCCTTGGGAAGGAAAGCATCCTCTGTCATGGTGGGTTGGTGGATTCGTAATGTCATTAACACTGCATATGAACAAATGTCCTTGCCACGACCCACCAGGATTACGGCCCATTCCACATGCAGTGCAGCCACCACTGCGGCTTGGAACACAAGGGCTTCCATCGAGGAGATCTGCTGGACTGCCACTTGGGCATCTCCAACGCCATTTGTCCGGCACTACAGACTGGACACTTTTGCCTCTCAGGAGGCTGATCTTGGGCGCAGAGTGCTGGAACAGGTAACATTGGAGGGCGGTGGTCCCAGCCAGAATCAGGAGGCCCTCCCTGGGGACTAAATTACTTTGGTATGTCCCAATCTTGGCGGCTAGCTCCACCCACTATGGAGAATGAGACGTTGTACTTACCTGAGACGTCCATTCTCGTAGGGTAGAGCTAGCCGCCAAGTCCCTCCCTTCTAACATGTTCTGGCTGGACGAGGAGCCTATTACTCGTATAGTCATTAGGTATCTAGGTGTATTAGTGTACATAGTTATCTTCTCTCTGTAGGTAGTTAGGTTAGGTAGTTAGGTCGCTCACATATCAACTCATGTGTAGTTTTCTGTGATTGGACAGTTAATAAACTTGTTAGATTGATGGCACTTGAGTCTGGCATTTATCCCTCGTCAAAAGAGGGGGAATCTAGGCCTAGAGCCACCTTTTATACTTTTCCAGACTCAGTCATAATTGGCTAGAAGGCTGTGCCAATACCCAATCTTGGCGGCTAGCTCCACCCTACGAGAATGGACGTCTCAGGTAAGTACAACGTCTCATTTCTGCATTATAAAGAATGTAGTACTAATCAAGGATGTACAGATTTAGCTGTTTCTGGTCACTGTTATGATAATAAATCCCTCCCGTCCTCCCTCCCTCCTGCTTAAAATTTCAGTGATGCAGAGAACAAAGAATTTTCTACTAATTTACCCAAAGGCTTGTTCCACACTTTGCTGCAATTTGTTATTTGCCAAGTGGATCAACATTTCTTTAATAAGTTTATTGTAAGGCTTCTAATTTGCCTTTTTCAGATATTGTCTTTATGTGACAGCATATGTAGAACACACTGTCTGAAGAAAATAATTGCACTTTTTTTTATTAAATGTGTGATTTCCCTTCTGCATAAGAAAAGGAATTATTTATCACTCAGTTGCAATAGTGGCTAAGGGTAGGTACCAAACATCAAGGCAGAATTCCCACTATATAGATATTTCAGTACTCTATATATCAATACTTTATCACTCTCGCTTTGGAAACATTGCCATTATGAAAGTGTGTTTATTCCTCTAGAGAGTTGAATATATAAGGATATTAGCATAACCTGTGGCCCTAGGCTGCATGTGATCCAGAGGTGGGTTGCTCCCAGTTCAGAACGGTTCTATAGAACTGGTAGCGGGAATTCCCCCCCCCCCGCTCGCCGAACTAGGAGCGATCACCGGTTAGCCACACCCCCAAACCAGCTCTAATGGCGGCACCTATGGCACCGCCGTCTTGTTTTTGGCTTCTGCACATGCACAGAAGCTTGGTTTTTGGCACTGTGCATGCACGGGTACGGCGCGGCCACGCAGCACACAATGTGTACGCGCTCATGTGGCATGGGAGGAAGCGAACCGGTGGTGAGGTAAGTTAGAACCCACCCCTGATGTGATCTCACAAAACCTTGGGGGCAGTGTTGAGAGCCCCTCAAAAAGTAGCAATAGCATTTGCAATAGCACTTAGATTTATATTTATTTATTTAATTATTTATTTGTGAGATTTATATACCGCCTCACAGTGCAAGCACTCTCTAAGCGGTTTACACCAGTAAGCAATGTATAGTCCTCATTTTACCTACCTCGGAAGGATGGAAGGCTGAGTCAACCTTGAGCCGGTGAGATTTGAACCGCTGACCTGCGGATCACAGTAAGCTAAAGTGGCCTGCAGTACCTGCCTCTAACCGCTGCGCCACCTCGGCTCTTATATATACTGCTCCATTATCCTTTACAGCACTTTCTGAGTGGTTTACAGTGTCAACATTTTGCCCCCCTACAATGTAGGCCTTCATTTTACCAACCTGGGAAGAATGGAAGGCTGAGTCAACCTCGAGCCTGTTAGGATCGAACTCTAGACTGTGAGCAGAGTTAGCCTGCAATACTGCATTCTAGCCACAGTGCCAAAATATCTACTCAGTGGTACATGAGTCTAACTTCAGTTAATTCATTTTAATTCTTCATTTAATGTATTAAAGCAACATATGATTTAACGAGTTCAACCATCTATATGTTGCTTTCCTTGTAGTGACCTATATACATTTTGGCATGCATTCCACATTATAAGACCAAATATGGTTGACACCCCCACCCCCCAAAAAAGGTTGGGCATCTTCAGTTGTATCATTTCTTAAGCAGGCTCTCTCCTCTATTCTACAAGAAAAAAAGTATCAAAAAGAAGAATTGGCTACAAAAATCGATAAAATATACAGAATTAATTCTTGGTATGCAAAACAAAACCACTTGCCAAGGGATATTGTAATATACTTCACTACCAGAGCTTTGCGAAACAGAATCATACAGGCGACTTATAATAAAAATCTTCAGGCAAATGGTCAAGAAATAAAGATATGGAAAGAAATCCCTGCCAAGATGCTTAAAGATAGAAGAGAATATTCTTTTCTGGTTCAGGAATTAAAAATACAAAATTTACAATATAAATGGAATGTACCAACATGTCAGAGTTACGCAATAAATCAGAAGCTTCAGAAGATAACTGCATTTTGCTGATTCAAATAACTTCTTTATAAGTAGAATAAAACATTTACAATACCACACTTTGTTTCAGATCACATGTTGAGATGTTTTCACAGCAAGCTTTAATGGTGGACATACTAAACCACACCCTTCTTCTTGCTAAGTTTCTGGACATGCTCAAATAACACTTCAGCCTGATTGGCTGACTCAATCACATGGCTCTCCCAGTCATGAATATTCCAACACTCCTCCCTTCATTACTGGGAGAGACATCAAACCTATTGGATTTAAACATTTCCCATGATTCACATTACCCAATGGTTTGGTCATCATGTCTGCTAAATTATCCTCTGAAGAACAATGATGTAAACTTATTAATTTTTCTTTTACAGCTTCCCTGACATTACAATACTTAATGTCCACATGTTTACTTCTGTTCTTCACTCTGTCACCTGTTGCCATTTTTATACAAGCAGCATTATCTTCATAAACAGTTACAGCTTCATTTACATTTACATTTAAATCTTGTAACAACTGTACATACCAAACTACTTCAGAACATAACTCAGACAATGCAATAAACTCTGCTTCAGCAGTTGAAATAGCAACCGTTGTTTGTTTTCTGGACTTCCAACCAATTAAAGCCCCTCCAAACAATATTACAATTCCAGAATTAGACTTTCTGGTTTTTACATCATTTGCATAATCACTATCAACATAACATTTCAATTTTAATTCTTCAGTGACCTGTATTTGAAGACCTAAATTCACAGTTCCCTTCAAATACCTGAGAATTCTTTTCACACCCATCCAATGCAACTTTGTAGGTGTAGCAGTAAAGCGACTTAAGATGCTCACTGCACAAGCTATGTCTGGTCTGGACCACTGTGACAGATATAACAGACTCCCTATTGCAGAGTGATATATCTCCTGATCACAGGCTTCACTTTTGTCCTCACCCAAACTATTGTAAAAATCTGTGCTCATAGGTGTAGGAGCAATATTACAATCTTTCATGTTATACTTCTCTAATAATTGTTCAATTTTTCTCCTTTGACTGAGAATATAACCCTTTTCAGTTTTTTGTATCTCTACACCGAGATAATTCTTTATTTCTCCCAAATTCTTTAATTCAAATTTCTTTTCTAACTTATTAGCAAATTCTTTAACTTGTGATGCATCCTTTGCAATGAAACAAAGATCATCCACAAATGCTAATAGTAGACAATTCCCACCTTGTAACTTTCCAGTGTATATGCAACCATCAGCTTTGCAACTCTTGAACCCAAGACCTTTCAATGCAGTATCTAAACAGATATTCCAATTTCTGGCTGACTGCTTCAGCCCATAAATAGCCTTGTTCAATTTATACACCATGTTAGGCTTTTTATTTTCATACCCTGGCGCTTGAACCATATAAATTTCTTCCTCTAATTCAGCATTGAGGAATGCAGTGGTTATATCAAAATGCCAAATTCTATGCCTGTATGCTGATGCTAATGCCAGTGCTAGTCTTATGCTCTCAGCTTTTACAGTTGGCGCGAACACCTCATCATAGTGCACATTCTTTAATTGAGAAAAACCTTGTGCCACCAATCTTGCCTTATACTGTACTTCATTATTGGGTAATACCTTTTTCTTATATACCCACTTACATCCTACAGCTTTCGTACCCTGTGGCAAAGTCACAGATGTGAACACTTCATGATCTCCCATGGATTTCATCTCTTTATCCATGGCTTCCTTCCACTTTTCTTGTTCAACTTTTGGTAATGCCAATACTTCCTTATAGTTTCTTGGCTCATACCACACATTACACACTTTAACTTTACTGGCAGAATACCTGTCTAGCGGAACCCCTCTGTTCCTACGCTCTGACCTACGTGGCATTGCCTGTACTTGTGTTTCAAGCTTTTCTGGCTTCATATCTTGTTCAGACTCTCCTCCCTGAACATTGACACCTTCAGTAAATGATTCACCATCATTACATGAGTTATTGTCACTAAGTGGATCACCGTCGCTAAGTGGATCACCGTCACTAAGTGAGACATTTTCAGAATTTGCATCAATTCTGTTCCAATTTTGTTCTGCAAAACTAGCAGATCTTGAAATCACTATCCTTTTACTTCCATCGCTAAAGCGATACCCTTTTGAGCCTGGCTCATAGCCCACAAATCTGAGCTTTCTAGCCTTTTGTTGTCCCTTTCTTCTGATTGCCTTTGGAATATGTACCCATGCAGTACTTCCAAATATTTTTAAATGTGCTAGAGAAGGCTTTCTCCCATATAACATTGCATATGGAGTATTATTGATGGATGAACTCCACAGCCTATTTACTAAATAATTGGCAGTCAGTATGGCTTCACCCCAATATGACCTGCTCATACCAGAATCCTCCAGTAATGAGTCTTTCATTGTTTGCAAAACACCATTCCTCCTTTCAGCCACTCCGTTCTCCCCCGGTGTGTAAGGATTTGTGCGCCTGTGTCTTATTCCCAATTGTCTCAACCATTGTTGAAAATTTTTTGACATAAATTCAGAACCTCTGTCAGTTTGCAACTGACATACCTGTTGTTTGTACCTTCTCTCTACAAAACTTAACCATTGCTTAAATTGCTGTAGCACCTCTGTTTTACTCTTAAGTAAGTAGCAAAACCCAAACCTGCTGTAGTCATCCACAATGACCAGCGCATACTTTGCTCCTCCCAAACTGGCTTGCATAGGCCCAATTAAATCAGCATGCACCAGTTCTAGAGCTTTTCTGGTTTGTCTTGTGCTAAACTTGCTTACTGGGAATGCTTTGGATTTCGATGCTTTGCATACTGCACAATCCAAATATGCCTTACATCCCTTCAAATCTAATCCTTCTGCAAATTCTTTCATTTGTTGAACAACCTTAAAATTAGCATGACCAAGTCGTCTGTGCAGAAGATGAACACACGAATTGTGTTCTGCTACATTTTTAAATATCTGGGAACAATGTGGCACCTTTTCTCCCTGCAATACATAAAGATTATCCTCTTTTATGCCCTGTGCACAAACATTCCCATTTCTTTGGATGATACACTTCCCATTAACAAATGTGGTTTCATAACCTTGCTTGTCTAAACTAGACACACTTAACAAATTATGCTCCATTTCAGGTACACATAACACATCAGTAAACCTGGATTCCAAATATGGAATTTGCACATCGCCTCTTCCAATGATTTTAGCCTTTTGACCATTGGCTAAGGCCACTTCTTCATGGTTTCCTGGGAAAAATCTGGAAAATAAGTCAGAATTATTAACAATTGTTTGACTAGCCCCACTGTCAATCAACCATTTGTCTCTATTGTTATTATAACAAACTTTTGCAACTGCAATCTGTCCTTGCAAATAATGTCTCTTGTCTTGCATATTTCTTCTCTGTGCACAGCTTTTCTGCAGATGATTGGTTTCTCCACAAATGAAACACGCTTTCTTATCTTGCTTGCAGAATTGTTGCTGTGTAACTTGATCTCTCCTGCCTCTGCTCTCCTCTTGTCTGCAGACACCTCGGCTGTTGCTAGAGATAGGCAGCTTGTGGAAAATTTTGCTGGAGACTTGCTGTAAGTTTCCACTGTACTCCTTGTTGGGCTCCCGCCTGTGGAATTTTCCATCAGCATGGCTGAAAATCCTTTTCTCATATTCATTCAATAAACACGATTTCAAAGCCTCCAAATTCAAATCTGCTTCTGGCTTACTTTCAAAAATAGCTGATACAGTCTCCCAGCTCTGATCCAAACTGTTTAACACTAATAAAACTTTTTGGGACTCTGGAAACTTTACTCCACGTTGCTCCAATTCTAGAAAATTAGACTGCATTTTCATTAAATGATCTTCCATAGAATCTCCTGTCTGCAAACTCATTCTGAAAAGCTTTCTTGAAAGTTGGACCACATTACACGCAGAAACATTGACATGTACTGCTTTCAATTTCTGCCATATTTCTTTTGCAGACTTTAATTCAGCTACATTTAAGAATTGATCATCCCCCAGACTTAAGAGAAGATAAGCCATAGCTTTGTCATGAGCCTTTTGATCTGCTGCTCCAAGCACTTGCGGGGGGTCTGCTACGATGTCCCATAATTCTTTTGCTTTCAAAAAACATTCCATTTTTGCAGCCCAAATTAAATAATTTTTCTTCCCCAATTTAGGTATTGGACTGTCTTTAAATTCCATAGCAGCAGCCATCCTGCTTTATTTTTCTTCTCTGCCTGTTCCTTTAACAACACAGACAGCTTCTTATCAGCTTTAAATTACAATGCAGTTTTTAACTTTACTTCTTGAGCGATTTCTGGGCCCATAACCTGTCAGAGTTACGCAATAAATCAGAAGCTTCAGAAGATAACTGCATTTTGCTGATTCAAATAACTTCTTTATAAGTAGAATAAAACATTTACAATACCACACTTTGTTTCAGATCACATGTTGAGATGTTTTCACAGCAAGCTTTAATGGTGGACAGACTAAACCACACCCTTCTTCTTGCTAAGTTTCTGGACATGCTCAAATAACACTTCAGCCTGATTGGCTGACTCAATCACATGGCTCTCCCAGTCATGAATATTCCAACACAACAGGAGTAACCGTAAAATTCTTGGGAAAAAGATATGGACTAAATACAATAAAGAAAGCTACAGAATTCTACATCAATGTTTTAAAGGCTGATATTTCTAAAATTCCAGTGGAAAAAGGCATAGAAATAAGGGAGGAGGAGAAGGGAAATCCAGATATACGTGATCAAGAGGAAATAATTCCGAAGATTCCAAAAGAGTGGCAGAGCCAGACAGATGTTTATGACGTGGATAAGGAGACGGAGGAATGGGATCAGATGACAGCTGAAGCGACAGATTGGAAATGGCCAAAGGACAGATGGTGTTGAAACTCACAGGATGGTTGGAAAGATTAACAAGATTGTAATCATTTTTTTCTTTTTTTCTTTTCATATGTTGTATTAATATTGTCTATTAATGGTATTATATTTTATTTCTAGATTGCTTTTTAGATATATATTATATATTTTGGAGTTATAAATTTGATATAGTGTATTATTTCGTTATCATCAATTTGGGGATCTGAAATATTAATATTGTTTATTGATGGTATTTTCATATCAAATATTTTGAAGTTATAAATTGGATATAGTGTAATATTTTGGTATTATTATTTTGAGGATATAGGGATTAAGTTTAAAAATTTAGAGGTATAAAGAGTTGGTTTTTATTCTTTTTATTATTATTATTATATATTTTGGTTACTATTTTTAGTATAGTAGATAATATATATTCTGAGGTGATACTTTAAGGTATAGGAATATTGTTATTAAGGTGTATTTTACGGTTTGAGGTTTAGAGGAAATGTTATACATATAATATTATGTTATTAATAAGTGGGTGGATTTTAACTAAGTTTAAGGGTGTTAAAATATAAGGGGTCAGCCAATCATTATTAATATATATATATTAAATATTGGGAAGTTAATATTTTGGTATATTGTAAAATTATGCTATTAATAATGTTTGAGGTTATGACTAAGTTTAGTGTATGAGGTTCATCTTTGTTTCTTTTTTATTTTGCTTATTTTTGTTCTTCACTTGTTTACTTTCTCTTTAATTTTTAACATTTTGAATGGTTTTAATCTGGAGTTAAAGATGCCAAAAAAATGAGGGATCTAAGAAGTTATTTTAATCTAATTTAAATTTATGTTATTGAATACTATGCCCTGTACTTTTTCTGGGAAGTCGGGGGGGGGGGGAGGGAAGGGAGTGGGTGGTGGGCAGGGGGGATGGGGGGGAGAAAATTGATAAAAATGCTTGTACTTTGTACTAATAAAACTTTTTGAATTAAAAAAAAAGTATCAAAAGTAATATTGCCACCATAGAAAAACAGAGATCTTTCCACTGAGCTTCAGAAAAATTTCTCCTCTTCCAGGGAAGCCTTCAAGACAACTGAAAAGCAGGAAAAAAGATCAGTGCAAGCAATAGTGTAATTAGGAAATTAAAATGTCGGCTCTTCATAGGCTTATAGGAGTCAACTTCTAAACAATTATATATACTTCCGTTGGGCTTAAATTGTAGTTTATTGCAAAAAAATATAATGCATTATTTTAAAAATAATTCAATGAGCACTTTTCATTCTCTATCTGCCAAGCCAGTCGTGGTCAATGAATGAATGAATGAATGAATGAATTAATTAATTAATTAATTAGGAAGGGTGTTTTGGGTGGGCCATATCAGTCCCAATGGGCTCCAACATTATAATATCAACTCAGGTGCTGTTTACGGTTTACTCCAATTTCTTTCAACTCTCAAAGTGGTTTGAGCCCTGGACTCTAAAAAAGGCCCAGTTTCATCATCATATCAACACAAAAGCAATGAGTAGAATTCTATGAGAATCTTTTACTGAGGAAAATTATTCTGTCAGCTGAATAGAAGCGATTCTCCCTTCTACTAAAGGTCTCTAAAATTTCAGAAGGATTGCATGAAGGATTTCCACAGATGGGAAATACGTCTTTAGCAGTAGGGAGTCTTAACCATGATCCCTGACAGCAATGCCTAGATTTCTCCCTGCCTCTTCATTATTCTTCAAAGGAAGAAAAGTGATGCTAACTTATCGAGCCAGGAACTTGGCTTGGGTGGGCACAGTGGGACATTTTGGCACAGGATTAATATCAAGAGGCTGAGAAAACTTAAAATAGCCTATGCCCATCTGGGTAGTCAGTTTCTGAGTACTCAAAAACTCCTAGAATTCTCAGCATGCTGACTGGGGAATTCTGGGTGTTGAAGTCCATACTTCAGGAAGGCACTAAATTTATCCACTATTCTAATGGATATCCTAAAATACATTACATGGGGGGAAAACCTTAACAGGAAGAGGAACCCCCCCCCCCCGAACAATGCAATGTAGATGAAGCATGCTAAGTGATTTGTTTTTGAAGGAGGTGGAGGACTGGGATAAAATATCTTAGAAGAGGATACAGAAAAACATTTTCTTGCCAATCTCACTTGTAATTAATTAAGATGAACAGGGAAACATAAAAAAAATAGCATTTTTCTTTAAAAAAAACATACATTACAATTTAATGGTACTGTATATACGAATCAAAATGAGATCCGTGTGCTTGCTGATCTCTTTGCCCCCCCCCATCCTTTAAATCCATCTCTCTGCTGATCTCATGCCCGCAGTGAATGCTGAGTAAAATATTTGTCGATTGCGATTTTTTTAGGACTGACACCCAATTATTAATGGAAGTATGATTTCACTTGACTCCCCTCCTCCCTTCGGCTTGAAACAATTCCCTCTTATGAAAATGAAATATTGTGAGTTAAATTGCTGTGCACAGCCTCTGGGGACAGACTATGACAGCTACGATGAGGATAACAGGAAAGCAATTACAAAATAAAGGAATAGACATTTTGAGGCTTGCAGCTTAGAGCTTTAATATTGACTTGGATGCACTTCTTAGCTCCCCTTCAAAAGCGCATTTGCCACTGGAACGTTTTCCATCACTGTCTCCATTGCAACTTGCTAATAAATCCTAAATTATGTGTAGACATACAAACTTTGTTTAGCCCTCATTATTCCTAGAATGTGAACTTAATTAAAGAGATAATTTACTCAGAGTATTGTAATTCACCCACAGATACAAACTGAGATAAACGGAATTATGAAAATAGAAAAAAAATCCTACCAGGCATTGCATGAGTAACCAGATATGTCAAGGAATTGCACAGTGGCTGTTTGAATAAAGTCGGAGACACTGATACAAATTAGTTGTCTTTTATATATAAATATATTTATCATTCAGAAAGGAAGAACACAAGATAGTCAGGGACATACTATACAGTAGACAGTATACACAAAAGAAAAAGGAGGGGGAAAAGGAAAACTTTCGCTTTACAGCAACCAATCATAGTGTATGTAGATTGCATCATGCATGAGTCAGCACTCTCTAACTAACCAACTACAACTGTGTATTCTGGCCTATTGTGCACTTTACTGTCCCAGCTACTAAATTCTGACATTGCACGAGTAACTAGATGTTTCTAAGGTAGCTAATTGAATCGGATGCTATGGAAGTGTTTTGCAATCTGAGAAAACCCTTCATGAATTATATACTTTCTTCAGATGTTTATGGGATTGTTACAGACAATATACCATGCTACCTCTACAGTTCCATACATCCTCGTTTAGTGACCAATCATTCACTGATCGCTTGAAGCTACAATGGTGCTGAATGATGAAATTTACAACTCGTCGTTGGAAGTGCGGTTGTCACCGGATCACAATTCAGGTGCAATTGGCGCACAATTACAATGGTTGCGGCATCCTAAGGTTCTGATTGAAGAATTCTGGGAGTTGAAATCTAACTTCTAAAAGTTGCCAAGTTTGAAAAAACATTATTTGTACATCACCAGATATTTATTTATTTATTTATTTATTTATTTATTTATTTATTTATTTATTTATTTATTTATTTATTTATTTATTTATTTATTTATTTATTTATTTATTTATTTATTTATTTATTATTTATAATAAATAACAACAAGCCATTTCTATAACACCAAATCTTTCTAAACAACAAAACTAAGATCAAAGTTTCATTTTTTTCCTTCACAAGCACAAATTCCAGAAGTGCTATCCAAATAAGATCATATTTTCCTCCGTAAATAAAGTAATCAATTTAACCATTCCTGCTTTATCTTCTTTGCTATGGAAATAATGTGCATTTCTATTTGCACCTGGTAACCTTTTGTGAGCTGTCACTATTTTTATTTACAAAATTTATTGTATTCTTTAAAATTCTTTGGCATTACTGAAAGAAAATCTCTGGATCTATTCTTAAATACATGTCTCAGCAGATAAAGACAAGCACAGCAGATTTTGGAGTCAAAGCAAAAAAGAGCTGCTCTTATTCACTGAGATCTGTCCCATTTGCATTCATTTGGAATTTGGGTTATTCTAATTATTCCAAAAAGAAAAAAATATATATAGTCCCAAGGCTTTAAATACTTTATTCCAATAAATAATATTTAGATTGAGTCTGTGATCTCCTTTCTCTTTGTTTGTTTTTTTAATCTTAAAAGGCCTTCATGGCTTGGGAACTCCATAATTTAGAAAGTGTCTAAATGTCCTCTGAGATTTATCCTAAAGAAGCCTGCTTTGTTTGAGAGATGAAATGATCTGCAGAGAAGAACAATGCCTGCTCTAAAAGCTATAGAATTCTCAAAATGGCCTCATTCAAGGTAGATGGAGTCCTTTTTGAGCCATTCCTTCAAAAACAAAGGAACAATTGTTGAAGTGAGTTCAATTACAGATTTATACTGAGGAAAAATAGTAAAGCCATTCTTCACATTTATTGAAAAGTTATGATCTATCTAAAAAAAGTCTAAGGTATTAGATCTTATTTTTTTCTTGTTTTAAACACTTTCACCACTTCATAGGATAACTTTTACCTAAATTCAAATAGATTTTTAAATTATTATTATTATTATTATTATTATTATTATTATTATTATTATTATTATTATTATTATTATTATTATTATTATTATTATTATTATTATTATTATTATTATTACAATTGTATCACAGCAGCCAGTTGTTTCGCCGGATTTGGCATTGATTACTAGTCGAGCCCCACCCAGGGGCCTAGGACGTCGTAATGTATTTTTGAAGTATATGTGCAGAACCGAGCAGTGCGGCTTTCTGCATTTGACTGATGGTGATTTTGTCGATTTTGAGCTGTTTTAAATATAATTCCAGTGCTTTTGGGACAGCACCCAGTGTTCCAATCACCACTGGAATTACCACTGCTGGTTTGTGCCATAATCATTGAATTTCAATTTTTAAGTCCTGGTATTTTGTGATTTTTTCATGTTCCTTTTCATCGACCTTGCTATCACCTGGAATTGCGATGTTGATGATAGTCACCTTGTTTTTCTCGACCAGCGTGATGTCTGGTGTATTATGCGCCAGTACTTTGTCCGTTTGTATACGAAAATCCCACAAGATCCTGACCATCTGATTTTCAGTGACTTTTTCAGGCTTGTGTTCCCACCAGTTTGTAGCAGTATGGATGTTATAATTTTTGTATAAATTCCAATGGATCATTTGTGCAACAGAGTTGTGCCATAATTTGTAATCAGTCTGCGCGATTTTCTTGCAGCAGCTGAGCACATGGTCTACAGTTATTATTATTATTATTATTATTATTATTATTATTATTATTATTATTATTATTATTATTATTATTATTATTATCATTATCATTATCATTATCATTATCATTATCATTATCATTATCATTATCATTATCATTATCATTATCATTATTATTATTATTATCTGATACAGCCAGTTTTGTGTAGTGGTTAAGGCAACAGTCTAGAAGCAAGTAGACCAGAGTAACTGTCAAACACTTAGCTTTAGGAGGAAGGCAATGGCAAACCATTTCTGAAATCTTGCCAAGAAAACCACAGGGATTATTCCAGGCAATTGATAGAAATGAATACTGAATTCAATGGACAATAATAATAATTAAATAAATAAGTAAAATATAAAATAAATAAAATAAAATAAGAAAACAACCAGAGAAAAATAACACTACTGTAGAAAAACCCACACAAGTAAAGCTGAGCTATTGTACTACAAAGCTACTAAAAATCAGAAATGAATAATCATCTTACTTCAGGGATATCAACATTGCTTGGAAGTAATGCTAAACTATAGGTGAACATTTCAAGGCAAATTTCAATGAGCCTTCAGCACCTGAGATCATTCTTATATGCCGTTCTGCATTTGGAAATGTTTGTTGCCTTAATTGCTTTTTTTGCTCTGGAAAATACAGGTGCTGAACAGATTTCTTGTCATCTCTAATTAAAACTCCTCATTAATGGCCAAAAATGCTAATGGGCAAAAATGTTCTTCATATTAGAGGAATAATAAAAAATCAAGTATACAGATTTATAACCGCCGCCCTGAGTCCCTTGGGAGTTGGGCGGCATATAAGAATAACAAAATAAATAAATAAAATAAATAAATAACTGTAATACTCACAATCAATGCTCTATCATTCAAAATACGAATTCTGTTTAATATTTTTCTTACTGGTTACTGGGTAAAAAATAATTTTGCAAACGGAACATTAAAACAATAATATGGATTGAACTGTGCCCAGAGACATTGATGTTTTTCCAGTATGTTAGAGGACTATACATTTTGGGTTCTCCTGTCAAAAAGCATAAAGCTTGGAAATTCTGATGTGAAAAACACGGTGTCTTTTTATGTTTAAGATGCCAAAGTAGTAAGATTGTGATTTAAAGTTAGATACTGTTCTGGGTATCAATCCATCTTTTCCCCTTCTATTCAATCCTGCCTGATTCTCAGAAGGCTGCCTTGACAAGTCCCTGCAGTTTTCTTG
The DNA here is from genome assembly GCA_023053685.1 of Diadophis punctatus similis. Taxonomy (NCBI): domain Eukaryota; kingdom Metazoa; phylum Chordata; class Lepidosauria; order Squamata; family Dipsadidae; genus Diadophis; species Diadophis punctatus. Next base: position 81,940,782 of record JALIGW010000002.1, on the reverse strand, counting down.
GCAATGTTTTTCAGAAGTGGTTTGCCATTGCCTACTTCCTAGAGCTGAGAGAGATGACTGGCCCAAGGTCATCTCATTGGCTTTGTGCCTAAAGTGGGACTAGAACTCACAGTCTCCTGATTTCTAGCCTCATGCCTTAACTATTACACCAAACAGACTCTTTTTTTCCTAGCTTTAATTTATTGTTGTAAATTAACAAGGTTTTGAAAAGTATAGAGTCGACAGCAACAGAGAAGAAGTTATGTGATTAAATTACAAGCCATCTTCATAATTTTCACCCTTTCCAACTAACAGAGGCTTGTATGGCTGCCAATATTTAAATTGATCCAAATTGCATTTTTAGCTTTATGTAAAGCTAAACAATCAATGAGAAATTACTCATTCTTAAAAGATTTCCACACACAATCCCTGGAGACTTATTTAATGCATAACATGAATTCTCAATTCTTCTCTGCCCGCTATATCTTCAAAATCTACTGCAGAAGGAAGGAAGGATCTTCTGAACCAGATTTTAGGGTCCACATGCCTGCAAAGGAAAGGTGGGGGAAATCACCCCTTAAAATTTGTCAGCAACAAAATTTGTCTGCTGACAGAAGCCTAATATTTCTGTCTTTGGAAAATAACTAAATCCCTATTTAATATGCTTTCCGAATGACTTTTAATGAGAAATGAGGTATTACCCACAGCAAGCTCAGCTAGGGTTAAGCTAATATTTCTGACAAGAAATAATATAATTTGAAGCTACCTGTTTAAGAGGAAGAATTTGATCAAATTTAAGAACTAGGATTGATCTCTTGGGATTGCTATAATGATATTTTTTATCTTATAACAAATTCAGGAAAGCATAGAGATTAAATTGAGTTGCACAAACAGAATAACTATTTGTAAGAATAGCTGCTAGGAATTGGGGAAAACATTGATGTGGGGAAAATATATACCTACATATCCACTCTCAATTTTCTTTAAAGTGGAGTTCGGGGACAGATAACATGCCTTTCTTTCTTGCTTTTATGGTTAGCACATTATCTATATGCAAGGTTGATAGACTTAAAATTATCTTGTCATTTCTCCTTTTAGTGGAAGTTATTACTAGATAAATGAGCTCTTAGAAAATGTTTTCAAGAGCAATTGTTAAGATTTATCATATTTACATCCTCCTGAACTTGAAGAAAAATCATATCATGCTTTTGTGGCAAAATGTATTTGTTCGGAGGTTTAATCCAGAAAAGTACATGCAGCATGCGTGTCACAGAATAATATCACAAAAATAGGTATACTAGAGTAAAATATATACAGAAAAACATTTTGGTCAAAAAAATCATGAAAGGAACATGGCCAGTCTTTGACTTAGAAACACTATTGGATTGGGTACCTTGGTCATAAATTGCAGTTGTTAAGTAAGGCAAACATGTGATTGCCTCACTCAACAACCGCAATCCTGTCCCTTCACGTTATGGTTGCTAAGTGACCATGTGGGTCATTAAGTGGCTGGAATGAAGGAGCTATCTGCTGAAAGAGGTCAGGATGCTCCCCACTTTGCATCTTTTTGCATAGAAAGCTGGAACAAATGTCTATGGAGACTCTCAATCATCCAGGTCATGGTTGTCTCAAAGGTGCTTTTTTCAAGAGGCAACTGGACTTTCTTGTTTTTCTTTGAAGACATTTTCTTCTCATCTACCGTATTTTTTGGAGTATAAGACGCACCAAAGTATAAGACGCACCTTAGTTTTGGGGGAGGAAAACAAGGAAAAAAGGCCTCTGCCTCCAAGCAATTTGCCAAACAGCAAACAGCACAGATGATATACACTGTTTGCTGTGTATTTCTGTGCATGTGTGCCTGACCCATAGAAATAGCAAAGAATTGGAGAAATGTACATTATGCCAGAATGTTTTCTTAAATGTAGTCACACTAACCCCTCCCAATTGTTTAAATAGATCTACTCCAAGGTAACTAAACTCTAATACTAAACAGGACACTGTTACATTTCAGACTATACTTGTACAGAACTGTTAAAATTAATTAAAATTTCTGGAAGTATATATTATTCTCTATTATTTAAAAGAAGATACAATAGCACTGGGCCTCTTCAGAGCAAGCATTTATTTTAAAAAGCTTCTTTATTTTGTTAAGTTGTCTAGATTTACAGGGATCTCCAATCTTGGCAACTTTAAGACTTGTGGACTTCAACTCCCAGAATTCCACAGCCAGCAAAGCTAACAAAGCTGGCTGTGGAATTCTGGGAGTTGAAGTCCATAAATCTTAAAATTGCCCCTGGCTCTAGAACAATAATAAAGCAGTCTTTAAAAAATAAGTCTAATAATTTGAACATTCTACAGACATTTATAGTTATTCACTTACCCCCTTCCATCCAGTTCAGCAAAAAAATAAAAATCTGCGAGTCTCTCCCAGCTATTTGCCTCTTTGCAGTTTCACTTTCATTTTCCATGTGGCAAGTCAGCTGTAGGTCAGGAAGTGCTAGTGACTTGCTTTGCTTTACAGGCTCTTCCCTCTTTGCTGCAAACAGGTAAATTGCTGGAAGACAGAGGCCAAAGGGTGGGGGTGGCTGGGTGGGTGGGGCTACATTCGGTGTATAAGATGCACCAAGTTTTCACCCTCTTTTGGGGGGTAAAAAGGTGCATCTTAATACTCCAAAAATACGGTAATTACAGCTGGTCATTTGCATTCTTTAAGACAGTTGTTGAGGCCCCTAGGACAGTGATGGCGAACCTTTTTTGGTTCGCGTGCCAAAAGGGGGGGGAATGTGGGGGATCACGTGTGTGCGTGCCCACACTCATAATTCCATGCACCCCCGCACATGCACGCATGACCCCCCTGCTCCCAGCATGCAATGGCAATCCCATTTTTCGCTCTCCCCAAGCTCCAGAGCCTTTCTAGGAGCCTGGGGAGGGCGAAAACGGCCTTCCCCACCCCCTCTGGAAGCTGGAAACAGCCTGTTTCCTGACTCCCAGTGAGCCCAGAAGGCCCGAAAATCAGCCGGCTGGTGCACACATGCACACCGGACCTGAGCTCGCGTGCCCACCGATATGGCTCCGCGTGCCACTTGTGGCACCCGTGCCATAGGTTCGCCATCACGGCCCTAGGAGGTTTATCTATGTCCTCAGGGTCAGCTGAGTCATTGACAAGTTGGAGCTGTGCTTTCTGCAGGATATTTTCTGTCCTGTATCCCTTCACTGTTGAAGAGGGCACAGACTGTTGGGGATGAGTCTTGTAATCTGTATCTCATACTGAAGCACAAATGATTCCCATAGTCTGCAATCCCTAAAGGGGCCCAATGGGGAACACTAATGATGAAGCCATTAAGGCCAACCTCTTCAACACGTTCTTCAGTTCAGTCTTTGTCAGCAATGGCTCATGCCCCACATTTCCTAGTTGTACCACAACTAATTGCAACGATCTGCTACATGTTGATTTTACACAAGATAACATTGAAAAGACACTACGCAACCTAAAACCATCTCTATCTATTGGCCCTGATGGATTATGTGCCTACTTCTTGAAAAAGCTTTCCACTGCCATAGCTGAACCTCTAAGCATAATCTATGAGGTATCTTTCAGAACCAGCTCCTTGCCCAACCTATGCCCGACCTATGGTCATTAGCCACAGTCATTCCTATCTTCAAAAAGGGAGACCCCAGCCTAGTTGAAAATTACAGACCAATCTCACTGTGTTGCATCACCTGCAAAGTCATGGAATCAATTACAAACCAATCCATTACTCTCCACTTAGAGACAAACAACCTACTCTCTAACAAGCAGTTTGGTTTCAGGAAAAAATTGTCCTGTAATCTGCAACTCCTACACTGCAGAAACATTTGGACCACACAACTCGACCAGGGTAAAGCAATACACGCAATATACATAGACTTCTGCAAAGCCTTTGATTCAGTGGTACACGACAAACGACTGTTAAAACTAAGCTCTTACGGCATTTCCGGACCCCTGCACAAGTGGATAGCCGCGTTCCTGTCAAACAGACAACAAGTAGTCAAAACAGGAAGCGCCCTATCAGACCCTGCACCAGTTAACAGTGGTGTCCCCCAAGGCAGCGTTTTAGGACCTACATTCTTTCTGCTTTACATAAATGACCTTTGTGATCATATTATAAACAGCTGCGTCCTCTTCGCTGAGGACGTAAAACTATTCAACACCACTAACAATTCTGCTGCCCTACAAAGTGACCTTGACTATGTGTCTGAGTGGCTGAACAATTGGCAACTCCAAATCTCAACAAAAAAATGCTCTGTCTTAGACATTGGCAAAAAAAATAATCAGAACACCAAATACAAGTTGGGCGGATACGACCTCATAGATGACCCCCACTCTGTCAAGGAGTACTCATCTCAAATGATTTAAGCCCTAGAGCTCACTGTAACAGCATTGCCAAAAAGGCATTAAGAGTTGTTAACCTAATTTTGCAAAGGTGCTTTCTGATAATCTGTGTGGGGAGTATGAATAAACACCTGTAGAACTCTTGCTGTTCATGCATGGGTGTGTGGGAAGCAGGGCAGCACACAACAGTAGAAAGGCTGAAAAGAAATTTGGATCTTCAAGATGCAAGTTTTTTTTTCTCCAGCCAAGTGATGGAGTTTCCTTCTGTGCAGTGGTGCTTTGGTGGAGGGGGGAGAGAAACTCCTGTGCTATGCTGAGCAAAGAAGGTCACATCCTAAATATCTTCATTTCTCCAGCCCCTCACAGTATGGAAGTGAAATCTTCCGCAGGTGGCAGCAGCTTGCAACTTTCCCTGTCGGCTTCCCCATTAACTTAGTCAGTCATAAGTACAAACAGTGTAAGTGTAAGTAAGTCTTGAGTGTGAACAGGTTGCCAAGCACCTGAAGCCATGGCAATCACATGACTATGGTAGTGGTGCAGCAGTCATAACTACAAGGACAGGTTGTAAGTAATTTTTCCTGAGGCCCTCATATCTTCGAACGGTCATTAAGCGACCCGTTTTTAAGTCAAGGACTAACTTTCCATTGACAAGAGGAGATCCATGTGAAAACGCACCCTTTTCTTCCTGAAAATTTCATCTGATACATTTTGCATACCATCATCTGTCCAACAAAACTTGCATTTTGCAAGATCAAAAACTAAGTGAAAGAAAAATAATTAGCCCCATCTCTTTCAGGAGCTGAAGACTATTTTTTCTTCTTCCATAAGAATATTGTGGGGATAATTCCTAGGGATAGATTTATTGAAGAAAGAAGATTAAGTTGCTTTGATTCAAACAAACAAACAAATATGTATTTATATACAAGATGGCAAAGGAATGAAGCTAAATCTGAAGGCATAACGTCTTTGATTGTGATGAAAGACTGAGAGATTTAGTGCCGAATGCAAAAGAAATCTAGTGAACAATGCGAGAATAATGAGAGGTTCTAAATGTGGGACAGACTTTATTTGGTAGATCTTAAGAAAATTTGTCATTGAAGAAAAGAAACAAGAGAAAGTAATGAGAGAGAAAGTGGAACAAATACAAGGGGGAGAAAAAAAATACAAGTTCTGCATAAAAATTAAAAATGCATTAATTCCCAAACAGAATAAATAAATGGAGCTGTAAGGAGATACGGAAGATCCTTGGCCAAGAGTGAAATTAATTATGTTATAAGAGAAATGAAACGTAGACAGTTGGGATCCTTTCTCCGGCCCAGTGCAGGATTTCCCTACTGCACACAGAGGGGAGCTGCCTGCCTTCCTTCAGCAGATACAGTAGTTCTTTCACTCTGTTTGCATAACTAACCCTAACCCTAACCCAGTTAACTGACCTGCTTAATGACCGCAACCATCACTGGTTAAGAAGGGCTGTTTTAGAAACAATTTATAAACAAATTATAAGCAAATTATAAAATGTCAAAGATGCGTGTGGAGTTACATTTATGGGAAGTATGAAAAGGGATGCCTGGTGTTATGATAAAGTAAGAACAGTAATGTATGAGAATAATGGCAGAAAAAATGTGTGTATGTGTATGCATGCATATGTGTGTATGTGTGTGTGTGTATGCATACACACACACACACATATATATGTATAGAAATAAAATGTATATGTGTATACTACACATACATGTGTAGTATATTTATACTACACATGTATATGTGTAGTATACATATACTACACATATACATGTATAGAAATAAAATGTTAGTGGCAAAACAGCAATAATACTTAGCACTTAGACTTATATACCATTTCACAATGCTTTACAGCCCTCTCTAAGCGGTTTACAGAGTTGGCATATTGCCCCCAACAATCTGGGTCCTCATTTTACCGACCTCGGAAGGATAGAAGGCTGAATCAAACTTGAGTGGGTCAGGATCAAACTGCAGTCAGCAGAGTTAGCCTGCAACACTGCACTCTAACTGCACTGCACTCGAACCTAAAATATGTCATTACAAGGAACACTTAAGATTCAGAGAGGCAGAGAAACTGAAGAGTGATTGTGATACGAATAAAAAATTTGCTTTGGAACTGGATGAAGATTTTAGTCTATTAAAATATATGGTCATAGACCAGGGGTGTCAAACTCATGGCCCAGGGGCCGGATGTGTCACATACTGGCCACGCCCACCCCCATTTTAGCAAAGGGGAAAAAGTCGTGATATGTTACATGACAACAATGTGATGATGCGAGTTTGACACTCGTGTCATAGACCAACATGCAGAAATTGAAACAGACATTACATCACATCCATTTTTTAAAAAAACAAACTACAAAACCCTTCATGTTTCCACAAAATACCCATAGAGATCCAGAAACATCCAATTGACACAATGATGGTTGAATTTTTAATCACAGTTCTGTAGACTTCCTGATCACGATATACAAGCTTTCCCCTCAAAGATACTTTGGATGAAGAGGACTAAACAAGAGACCTGTGTTAGAATTAATGGAAGTTGAAAATAAATGTGATGAAATGATTTGGGATGAAAAAGTGAGGGAAGGCTAGTTACAAATTTGTATGGTGATCTTCTGAACAGAGGAGCTGAAAACCCTGAAGATTTGCAAAATTATTTGTTCTTTCTTTTAAACTTCTGCACTCTTTTAATTTTTTTTTGTTAGAACAAAAGTAGAGTTTGTTTATTTAAACATAACTGTTTTAAAGACCTTCTTAGAGGTTCTGGAGCTTTTCATCCTTTTAAGTGATGCCTCCCATTGGCCTTGCACATTTTCCGTTCAATTCTTAATTGTTCAATAAAACCATCAAGGCTGCCATCTGGAGGTTCATGCATTTTGGTAGACCAACTGCTGCAAGCTCGTTACTTTGTGAAGACATTTTTTAATCACAATCACTATCGTTATAACTTTCTCTCTTTTTTTTTCCTATTCTCACACCGAGCTTCCATATGGCTTTGGTATATGTTTTATAGTGTCCACAGTTTAGATACCTCCAATATATACAGATATATAGTTTCATCATTTGCAGCAAATATAATTGATATATCTATCTACATTCAATGCTCTCACTCGTAAGATGACATGGCATAAATAAAACCAAAATATTGTTTTGTTTCCATGTAATGATACCATCAAAACTGAAGAATGTCTTTTCATGGAGACGTTTAACCAAGGCCTAAGCCATACATTTTCAAAAGTTTCAAAACAGGGTTATCTGGCTAAGGACACACTTCATAGAGTTGGAAAAGGCAGAACTGCTATGGGCCTAGATCAGTGTTTCCCAACCTTGGCAACTTGAAGATGTCTGGACTTCAACTCCCAGAATTTCCCAGCCAGCGAATGCTGGCTGGGGAATTCTGGGAGTTGAAGTCCAGACATCTTCAAGTTGCCAAGGTTGGGAAACACTGGCCTAGATGATGATGATATGATGATGATAATGATGATGATGGTGATGATATCCATTCAGTTGTGTCCGATGCTTGGTGATTCTATGGGCCAGGTCTCGCCACATCTTCTGATCTTTGTTGTGGCCCGCCCGCAGCTTGTGCAGCCTGGGCCTTTGGAACCTTCAGTACCTCTTGGCAGTGCTGAGTAAGGAGGGGCTACTTCTTTCCTGAATGCAAGAGCACGCAGGGCTGCCAAGAGGCAGAAAGGTTTACTCCAGAGGAGGTCTACTCGGGAGTAAGACTTGGGGCTAATTGGCCACGTCCCTAGTCTATTTATGGTAATCAGTTGCAGCTAACAAGCTATGGAGAACAACTTGGGAAAAACCTGTCTGATCAGAGTTTACTCTGTGATACCCGTTTTATGTTTATCCCGCGGCGTCTTGTTATCAGAGACTGAATTCTAGGAACTTTGCCAAGCTCCATAAGATAACTGGACTTAATTTACTCGTCATGGTTTGCGACCTCTTTGAACTAATACCAGCTATTAATGCAGTTAATTAATAGCTGGTTGTTTGCCAACAAAGACTGTTTGTAACTTGGTGTGTGCATTCTTTACTGATAAAAGGTTTATTAGTAAAAGTGTTGCATTAAACTGCTTGTGTGGTTGTGTGCTTCGTGGGGACAGAACAATCTTGCACTACTTCTTTGAGTTTTTCTATGCTCCAGCTGATGTCAGCTTTGATGGTATCCAATCGCTGTGTTCTTGGATAGCCTGGTTTCCTTTTACCACTAACTCTTCCCAACATAATTGTTTTCTCCAGTGAATTCCCCTGCAAGACATAGTCAAAATAAGTGAGACAGAGTTTTGTGATTTTTTTTTCCTTCTAGTGGCATGTCTGGTGTTGTGCGCTCCAGTACTTTCTTGTTGGTCACCTTTGCTGTCCAAGGAATACGCAGGAGCCTTCTCCAGTACAACAGCTTAAACAAGTCGATTTTCTTCCTGTCTTGCTTATTTAAGGTCCAACTTTCACAACCATAGATAGCACAAGGAACACAATAGAGTGGACTAACCTACATTTGGTTGCCAGGCTGATGTCCTTGCTTTTCCATATTCAGCTCATGTTCATCATTGCTGTGTGACCCAGTGCAATCTGATATTTTATTTCTGGGCTTGAGTGATCTGCTACCTAGGAAAATGCCTAGACAACAGATAGGAAATTGTATTTTCACATAGAGTCATCTCCACTGACTACAACTTCCAGCTGGTGAGAGACTCTGTGCCACATGATTGGAAAATCAAATGCCTAGAAATAACAGGAATAAGTACAAACATCAGACAACATTTGTGCAATGGGAATTGTCCCTCATCTTTTCATTGTAGATTTTTTTTTCTGTTTTCAGCACCTCACTGAACAAAATCAGATTTCCTAGCGAGTGGTGTTTGAGTTATTGGCTCAACTTCCTGAATAGCAGCTGCCTCTTTCTTCTACTTTCAGATCAAGTGAAAAATAGCTTAAGAGAAACATAGTGATATGTTTCATTGCTAGGAAATTCTTTAGAAAGTCATTTTATTTATTTGCTTATTGCCTCCATTAATCAGTGCAGAATTTGTGCAAATTACTACAGAGGGAGATTATGTAGACATTTTCTGTACTCCAGAAGTTAAAAGATGATTGCACCTATAGTTAGGAAAGATTTAACAGGATTAATGCATGCACGACTATTTATGCTTAGCAAAACAATTCTCACACATGCATTGACAATTATTTGCAGGATATAGAAAAATTGGAAAGGAATTACATGTCTAGAAAACAGAAATACAAGATTTGAGTTAATTGAGAGAATTAGATCTAATATGTAGTCCTGGATTGACAACTGTAATGGAACCCTATCCTTTACGGACATTCCATTCCATTCCAACATGTGACGGTTGTAATGCAGGTCACTGCATGACCAATCTAATTTTACAACCTTTTTTGCGGTGGTTATTAACTGAATCACTAATGTTGTTAAGAGAATGCCATGGTCATTAAGTGAACCCATTGTTTGTTATCAGGCATTTTTGCTGAAAACAAAACAGCAAACAGTTTATGGCAAAAAGCATTGTAAATTGCAGTCACATGACCACAGTACACGGCAAGCAGCCATAAATGCAAGCTGCTTGCTAAGCACCCAAAATGCGGTCATGTGATCATTGGGTGGGGTCAACTATTGGAACTTCAGAACCAGGTCATAAGTATCTTTGATGGGTCCACTGTAACTTGATGTTTGTCCATCGTATTCAAAGAGGACCTTAACATCTATTATAGACCTGAGTTGCCTGTGTGCAGGTCCACAGCTACAGCTCCCAGTGTATCCACACCTGCTGCTTTGTCGCTTGACCATCGCCACAGGACTTTTCACAGGAATTGGGGGGGGATGTCAAGACTTGCACGTAAATTGGATTAAAGTGAGGGAGAGGTGCCTGAATAGTCAGCCTCATTCTCTCTTCCCAGATTCCATCTTACTCCAAATAGCAGGATAAGAGTCGAGACAGTTGGAGAAGGTCATCGACCTTTGGTGAAATAGGGACTTGTCTATCCCTATGAGCATGTGAAGACAGATTCCAGTGGACTGAGCAGATGAAACCTACTAGAATAGGACAACAGTCATGAAGGCGGTCTCTGCAAGCGATGTGGTACGCTAAGAGCATGGCAAGACACGACAGATGCCCTGGTCAACCACTGTGCCCAGCCCATCTCCAACTGTCTCGACTGTAACTTAGCAACCAGTCAAAAGTTAAAAGTCAAGGAACTATCTGTATTTTAATAAAAATGAACACTTGTAGCAATTTTGGTATTTATATTTAAGGTCCCCAAATATTTATCTTTACTTACAGTAAAAGATATGCCTTTATTGCTCATTTGGGGACAGTAGTAAGTTCTAAATCCTGTCGCTACTGGTTCGCCTGCACGCTCACGCGCGATGCTTCTGCGCATGCGCAGAAGCATCCCAGGTGGGTGGGCGGAGCCTCCCGCCGCTGTTGCTACCAGTTTGCTGAACCAGGCCAAACCGGGAGCAACCCACCACTGTTTGGGGAGAGGCTGGAGATGAACTTGCTTATACTGAATTTCACATTACTCTCCAGTAAATCAGAGTCCTAGCAGCTTTGTTAGTGCTTTCCAGGACAACGTTGTTAAGGAGATAATAACTGTAATTGGTTCAATCCCAAAAATCATACAGCACTTCAATAGTTCTTGTAGAACAATCATGAAACAATTGCTTGCAGAACAATTGTGAAAATAGCATTTTTTTCTGTTCCTGCTATGTTTAAATATGCAAACAGATAATTAAAAATTGGACTGAAAAGCAGCATTTAAATAAAAGATAAAAATAATTGACTACTTTCTTTATGCAAGGGTCATTCCAGCTTTAAAGTTGCATAATAGGTATGGGATTGGAGAAGTTAAAGCATTTATTATTGTGCCTTCATGCCAGAAAAAAAGGGGGTTCTGGATGGCTATTGATAAATCCAAACTGTACTAGGCCTTTTTGTACAAGTTAGATAAGAAAGGCTTCCCATAATGATTTTACATTCATAAAAATCCTCTGCATTTTAAGCATTATTTAAAGTCAGTGGCTAAATCCAAAATATAATAGAATTTTATTAACAATATCTCAAAGTACCTATTTGTGTATAAAGTGTACTGAAATTTATCTTGTATATCAGGGGTGTCAAACTCAAGGCCCGGGGGCCGGATCCAGCCTGTGGGGTGCTTAGATCTGGCCTGCAGGGCTGCCCTGGAAATAGCGAAGGACTTGTCCGTGGTGCCTCAGCCAGCGAAAACGGAGCTCGCGAGGGTTGCACATGGCCCTCCCAAGCTCCATTTTCACTAGCAGAGGGTTGCAGGAGGCTGTCCCAGCCAAAAACAGAGCTCGCGAGGGCCGCATGTGCCCCCCCCCATCTCCATTTTCACTGGCAGAGGGTTGCAGGTGGCTGTCGCAGCCAAAAATGGAGCTCAGGAGCCCGCTTTCGCTGGCAGAGCACTTGGGCCACCACAACACAAGTGACATCATGCTGGCCACACCCACCATGGCCAAACCCACCTCTGCCCCCTGAGGTCAAACACAATCCTGATGCGGCCCTCAATGAAATTGAGTTTGACACTCCTGTTGTATATCAATCTCTTTGCATTAAGACGAATTGCCTGTATCATATACAGTAGTGTTTTTCGAACTTGGCAACTTTACGATGTGTGCATTTTAACCCCCAGAATTCCCCAGACAGCATGCTGACTATAGTAATCAGGTCAATTATTGAAACAAAACAGGAAGAACAAATGGTGATGGGCAAGACTGAACCTGGTCTTCACCTCTTCACCTGTGGCCCAGCATTCTTCCATTCTTCCAGCTTTGCTGAGTGCTGAAGGATTGTTTGCAGTAGAGAAGCACTGAAACCAGACAGTCTGCAACCTTCCTAGAAGAGCTTTTGGCCTGGCCAATTTCTGTCCACGTTGCAGGTACTCTACAAACTGACTAGACTGGAAATACTTTTGCTGGTGTTGCCAGAGACCCATGAGGGGATCCTTCTCCACATTATTGACCTGAAAGATTTAATTTTTTTTCAATATAAATCAGGCAGCCCCTTTGCTCAGTGGTGGGATTCAAATTTTTTACTACGGGTTCTGTGGGTGTGGCTTGGTGGTTGTGGCATGGTGGGCATGGCAGGGGAAGGATACTGCAAATTCTCCATTCCCTCCTCACTCCTTGGGGAAGGATACTGAAAAATCACCATTTCCTCCCGATCGGGAGGCAGAGAATAGATGGGGGCGGGGCCAGTCAGAGGTTGTATTTACCGGTTCTCCAAACTACTCAAAATTTCTGCTACCGTTTCTCCGAACTACTCAAAATTTCCACGACCGGTTCTCCAGAACTGGTCAGAACCTGCTGAAACCGGGCCGAGGTGGCACAGCAGTTAGAGTGCAGTACTACAGGCTACTTTAGCTTACTGTGATCAGCAGTTCAGCTGTTCAAATCTCACCGGCTCAAGGTTGACTCAGCCTTCCATCCTTCCGAGGTAGGTAAAATGAGGACCCAGATTGTTGGGGGCAATATAAATATACATTGCTTAATGGTGTAAACAGCTTAGAGAGTGCTTGCACTATGAGGCAGTATATGAGTCTTACAAATAGATAGATAGATAGATAGATAGATAGATAGATAGATAGATAGATAGATAGATAGATAGATAGATAGATAGATAGATAGATAGATAGATAGATAGATAGATAGATAGATAGATAGATAGATAGATAGATAGATAGATAGATAGATAGATAAATACCCACCTCTGCCTTTGCTTCAGCGAAACATGAAGCTGCCTTTGATGTATCAAGTCACATCATCAAAATGAATCTGAAGCCTATGTAGGAAGCTCTTGATTTATTTATTTATTTATTTATTTATTTATTTATTTATTTATTAAATTTATATACCGCCCTTCTCCAGGGGACTCAGGGCGGTGAACAGCCAAGTAAAAAACATTAAAATACATTTAAACCAAGTAAAAAACATTAAAATACATTTAAAATAAAATATTCAATATGGCCCTAATTTAATACAATTAAAATTTAGTAAAATCTTAAAATTTTTAAAAACCCCAAAAACTTTTTCACGCCAGCCTGGCTTGATAAAAATAATGTGTCTTGAGGGCACGGCGGAAGGTGGACAGGTCGTGAATTGTTCTTAAGTCTGGAGGGAGCTGATTCCAGAGGGTGGGTGCTCCCACAGAGAAGACCCTCCCCCTGGGCGTCACCAGCCTACACTGCTGGGCTGATGGCACCCCGAGGAGGCCCTCTCTGTGGGAGCGCACTGGTCGATGGGAGGCAGTTTGTGGCAGCAGGCGGTCTCGGAGATACCTAGGTCCAATGCCATGGAGCGCTTTAAAGGTAGTAACAAGCACCTTGAAGCGCACCCGGTAGACCACCGGAAGCCAGTGCAGCTCGCGCAGGAGGGGTGTTATATGGGAGCACCAATTAGCCCCCGAAACCACCCGCGCGGCCGCATTCTGCATCAGTTGGAGGCTCCGGGTGCTCTTCATGGGGAGCCCCATGTAGAGAGCATTACAGTAGTCCAGACGCGACGTGACCAGGGCATGGGTGACTGTGCACAGGGAATCCCGATCCAGAAAGGGCCGCAACTGGCGTATCAGGCGGACCTGATAAAAAGCCGCCCTGGTCACAGCTGTCAGATGGTCCTCTAAGGACAGCTGTGGATCCAGGAGGACACCCAGATTGTGAGCCCTTTCGGCGGGGGCTAACCCCCGATAGTCAGAGATGGAATCATCTGACTATATCGAGACGCTGGGAACCACAGCCACTCCGTCTTGGAAGGGTTGAGCCTGAGTCGGTTTCTCCCCATCCAGATCCGCACAGCTTCCAGGCACCGGGACATCACTTCAAGGGCATCATTGGGGTGGCCTGGGGTGGAAATGTACAGCTGTGTATCATCAGCGTACTGATGGTACTTCACCCCAAAGCCACGGATGATCTCACCCAGCGGCTTCACATAGATGTTGAACAGAAGGGGCGAGAGAATCGACCCCTGGGGCACTCCATATGTAAGAGGCCTTGAGGACGACCTCTGCCCCCCTGCCAATACAAACTGCGACCGGTTGGAGAGAAAGGAGGAGAACCAACGAAAAACGGTGCCCCCTATCCCTAACTCTTCCAGCCGGTGCAGCATGATACCATGGTCGATGGTATCAAAAGCCGCTGAGAGGTCTAATAGGACCAGGACAGAGGAACAACCCCTGTCCCGAGCCCTCCAGAGATCATCAACCAATGCGACCAATGCCGTTTCCGTGCTGTGCCCGGCCCTGAAACCCGACTGGAATGGATCTAGGTATGATGATTCCTCCAAGTACTGGGGAAACTGTCGTGCGACCACACTCTCAACAACCTTCGCCACGAAGCGAAGGTTGGAGACAGGGCGATAGTTAGCTAAAATTGCTGGGTCCAGGGAGGGCTTCTTGAGGAGAGGCCTCACCACCGCTTCTTTCAAAGCCGTGGGGAAGTAACCCTCCCCCAAAGAGGCGTTAATAATTCCCTGGAGCCAGCCTCGTGTAACCTCCCGGGTAGCCAGCACTAACCAGGAGGGACACGGGTCCAATAAACATGTGGCTGCACTGAGCCTCCCCAGAATCTTGTCCACAAGCTCAGGGGTCACCGAGTCAAACTCTTCCCAGATAACGTTCTCAAGACTATTCCCTGTCACCGCGTCCGTATCCACCCAGTTGGAGTCCAGTTCCCCCTGAATCTGAGCGATTTTGTCATGTAGATATCGTCCAAAGTCCTCAGCCCTGCCTTCCAGGGGATCCTCCCGCGCTTCTTGATGGAGTAAGGAACGGGTCACCCTGAACAGGGCTGTTGGACGATTCTCTGATGACGCGATAAGAGTGGAAAAATACTTCGATTTCTCCGCTTTTATCGCCACTAGGTAGGTCTTAATATGCGATCTTACCAGTGTTCGATCAGATTCAGAGAGACTGGCCCTCCAACCGCTCTCTAGGCGTCTTTTCCGGCGCTTCATCTCCCTCAGCTCCTCAGTAAACTAGGGAGCCGAGCGGGATCGGAGCCGAGTCAGAGGCCGCAAAGGCACAACTCGGTCCAAGGCCCCACCGGCCGCCCTGTCCCAGGCGGCAACCAGGTCCTCGGCCGAGTTGAGGGCTAGATCATCAGGAAGTGGCCCAATCTCCGTCTGGAACCTGTCCGGGTCCATCAGGCGCCTGGGGCGGACCCATCTAACTGGTTCCGCCTCCCTGCGGCGTGGGGAAGCAGTATGGAGGTCTAGGTGAAGGAGTGAGTGATCTGACCATGACAAGGGTTTAATGACTACATCCCCTATATCAAGACCATTCAACCACTGGCCAGAGACAAAAATCAAGTCTAGAGTGTGTCCTCCCTCATGTGTGGGGCCATGAACTAACTGGGTTAGGTCCATGGCCGTCATGGAAGCGCAAGAACTCCCGAGCCAACTCAGATGTTTCACCAACGGATGGCAGGTTGAAATCTCCCATGACCAAAAGCCTGGGTGTGTCAACCGCCACCGTGGCTATCGTGTCGAGTAGCTCAGGCAGGGCAGCTGCTACACGGCAGGGAGCCAGGTACGTAAGCAGCAAGCCCTTCTGAACCCCATGGCCCCATTTCACAAGGAGGGACTCACAACCAGCTATCTGTGGCACAGTGGTCTCCCTTGGCCCAAGACCCTCATTAATAACAACCGCCACCCTCCCGCCCCTCCCCTGAGCCCTCGGCTGATGGAATGCTCTGAAACCTGGTGGGCAAATCTCCACCAGAGGGACACCTCCCTCCGTCCCCAACCAGGTCTCTGTGATACCCGCCAGGTCCATTCCCCCCTCAACAATAAGATCGTGAATGAGGGGGCCTTTATTTACCATGGACCTGGCATTGCATAGCATCATCCGAAGACTCGGGTCCTGAGTATCTAAGCCACCCAGTATCCGGGGTGAGCTGTAGAGACCGGGATGCGCAATCGCTTTTAAGCAGCGAGTGCGCATCCCCAATACATGATATGGTCTCTTTCTCCCGATTCCATATCTGCCCCTTCCCATCACCGTGCTGATGGCACAACCCTCATTCACATGTCCATTTTCCATAGACTGCTCCCCAATCCCTCGTCCAACATCCTCTCGCTCGTTACCCCCTGCCGGGCTATGCGCCAGCCTAGGAGGATTTCCCCCCCAATCCCCCTTGGTTGTATTCCCAATTCCCCTTAAAACATATTTATACATTAATTTAAACAAAAAACCTCTTAAACCCCTTTTTGTTGCATGCCATCTCTCAGGGCTCCAAAGCCCGTCATCGAGGAAGGCCCTTGATAATACAGGGGGCCATCGCCGCGAGGGGGGGGCATCTCGCAGTGCAAGCAGTTCCCTTGGAGAGTAGCCCATCACATAAATGGTGGGGTGAGGAGAGGGGGCTCCAGATCCATAAAAGTCATATTTCGAGGGGTTGAAGATGTAAAAAGATGTTGAAGAGGCTAAAGCAAGGAGGTTGAGGTTTGGGCCCCTACATTCTCCCACAATGAAGGGGCAGTCAGATTACGTGTCTGCAGGCAGGAAAGCCGACCCATCCATTCTCTCACAATGGTAGATGATAAGAAGTTCTGGTAAGCAAAACTCCGTTCCAGCCTGCTGATAAGAATAAGTTTCCATCGGACTAGCCTCAGTAGCTCCAGCCCGCCTACCATCTCTTTCCCCTCAAGCCAGAAGTCACTGGATAACAGATGGAAATAGATGATATATTGCCAAGTTCGAAGGAGGGAGCAAAACATTACCTATAAGGTAAATGATGATGATAGTAATAAAACGCCCAGAGGTTATATAATGGCCATAAGATGTATAATTGGCCTGTAAGATGATCCCCGAGGCAGCTGGACAATAAACCTCGGTCTATTCAATCTGGGTCTGTGGAAGGGCGTGCTGCAAAAGATGGCATAGATGTCAACAAATGCCAGCAGCAACACCAGCGGCATCCTCACAGCAGCTTAGCAACTCCGGCAGCTCCAGGTTTTTCCAGCTGCCGGCATAACCCAGATAGAAATCTGGGAGGGTGCACCAAACCCCCTCTACCAAGGGGGGGGGGTGCACCAGGCTTCCTCCATGTTCCGTTCCTCCCCGCTCTGCCAGAGCTCTGCTGGACCCCCCGACCATCTCCAGTCCCATGGGGACCAGCATTCAGAGACCTGCCTGTTGTCAGAGTCCAGCAAGGTTCTCCACAAAGCTCCACAAAACTGCTAGAAACTTGAAGCGTGAGTAACGTTGAGAGAAGCCATCGCCACGGCTGCCTATCCCACATTGCTCCGCCTTTTTTCCCTCGTTGCTGAGCTGTCCTAATACCTATTCAGGCAAGAGACGGCTCGTTAGGCATGTCCAGCCTTCGGCTTACTGGGCGTGGGGCCAAAACAAACAAAGTTGGCACCCAACGCCTGCAGAGACCCCCATTTCCTCACCATTTCCACAGCGTTCACCAGGGAGCTGCCATTCTAGCGCATGCTCAGATCCTTATCCTTATTACCATAATTAAGCCCACAATTTCAGTAATAAGTTGTGACAGTGATAAAGTGGGTCACCAGGTGACCAGACACAATTTTATAACATTTTTGAGGTCGTTGTTAAGCAAATACTGCGGTCATTAACAGAACATGGCGATTGTTAAGTGAATGCGGTAGTCATTAAGAAAATCCTGCGGTCGTTAAGTAAACCCATTATTTTGCCAGAAATAATGCCAGAAGTAAACACCAGTTTATGGTGAAAACATCCTAAATCACGATCATGTATCCATGGAGGTTAGAATTTCAAATCTGGGTCATAAGTAGCTTTTTCAGGATCTGTTGTAACTTCAAAGAGTATCTTAGCAACTGGCTGTAAGTTGAGGAGTACCTATATAACAGTCACATATTTTCAAAATCTTGGACTTACAACTCTGAGTAAATGGTTCAGATTTGGAATTTTCTATCATTGCTTCTTGCCGGTTAAGACATAGCTATGCAGCATTTCCATATCTTTTATAGCAGCCACAAAAATGTCCAATCTAATAGCATTTTTATAGCACAGAAGCCTTATAGATCTTTCCACTCTGCTTTTTCCCTCTCTCCACTTCCACAAATGATGAAAAGCCAGTGTTTTTTTTATTCACATTACCAATATTATTATGATTTTTGCATTTGTATTTGTTTTATTTGTCAAGCATATATGATTATAAGCAATATATAATATCAGGAAGCTCTGCAAATTGTGGAAAGAATAATGTTGGAGGGATTTCTAGCCATACCTCTCAGTTTCTGTGCTCAGCTCTCACATTTCATTTCCAGGATCTATGCAGCACCTGCAATGCATTTGTCTATATTTGTTTATAGCTTCCAAGAGATATGGGAGACTGGTGCTATGAAAAGATCAATTGTAAAAATCAGAGACAAATGTTCCTGGACACAGCAGGTCTATAGGTGGGACTGCTTTAATTTTGGGAATGGAGAATGGGATGAAAAACATAATTCACAATCCATGTGATGGGGAATAGGATTTGAGGACAATTTCAAAGCCATTCAGCCATAGACAGTGAAAACAGCTTGCAAAAGTTATTCTGAATATTTATTCAGCACTTGCTGCAGGTAATCTACACATTTTTGGGGGAAGTTAATGGGCTCATGATTTTGAAAATGTCCATATGTGGTTAATAAATTGATCGTCTTATATTTAAACAAAACTCACATTAGGACTCCCTTTTTATGACCCTGTAATCCAGGGATGTAAAACTGGCGGCCCGCGGGCCGGATGAGTCACATACAGGTCAGGCCCACCCCAGCGCTGCGAATGGGAAAAATGTCACAAAACATCATGTAACGGCAGCGTGACATGGCAAGTTTGACACATGTGCTGTAATCCCTTAATTCAGGATAGAGTTGGGGCACCTGGATGGAGCGGAGCGTTTACTCGCCGGATGCCCTTCCTGACTCCATGTGGAGTTTGCAGCAAATATTTTTTCTTTGCGTCCTAGGAAAGAAACATCTGTCGCTGCCTAGGATTGAACTGTCAACCTTATGAGAGGGAAGTGAGCATCTTCACCACTAGACCACCATGCCATTCATCTAAACAAATTTCACAGTAAATAAATAAATATTCTAAAACTCTTCCTGCAACTCAGGCAATGAAGAATCACTAAGTTGCATTGTAGTGAATTAGTTCA
Organism: Diadophis punctatus similis; assembly: GCA_023053685.1. Taxonomy (NCBI): domain Eukaryota; kingdom Metazoa; phylum Chordata; class Lepidosauria; order Squamata; family Dipsadidae; genus Diadophis; species Diadophis punctatus. The sequence continues at coordinate 81,921,236 of JALIGW010000002.1, read as the reverse complement.
CTAGTGAAGTTCATGCAGCTAAAGTTAGCTCAGGGGTGGATTCTACTTACCTTCCCCACCGATTCGCATCGTGACGGAAGTTCACTTTTGTGCACGCTCACTTGCTCCACTCGCGTGCATGCGCGCGTCCCCACATGCAATTTTGCTTCGGCGCATGCTCAGTAGCTTAAAATCAGCCCAAAACACAGCTGAGGAGCTGATCAGCTGGGCTTCGGAAGGAATAAAGGTCAGTATAAACCTGGGGGTGGGAGGGAGGGCCCTCTTTCAAGTGGCTGATCCAGTTCAGTGATGTCACCAGCGGGTTGCTACCAGTTCGGGCGAACTGGTCCGAACCGGGAGGAACCCACCCCTGAGTTAGCTGTTTTGAAAGTAGATTTAAAAACAAGTTTTTAAAAAACATTAATATAGACTGCCCATCCCACATAACACTATGATGTTTCTTAAAGCACGGTCAGTTAATAATATTGACCAGCAATTTCCTCCAATAGGAAAAAATAGATCTGAAAATTTCAGTCCTCACACACTTGGGATTGTTTTGAACATTAGCCATTATTGGATGGGCTGCTACTCCCTGTTTTCTTGGCTCTTGATCTTCAGCTTTACATAATTTTATTATGACTTCTTGTTTACAAAATCTGATAACTGGTATTACAACTCAGCTTGTTGTCTACAGTATGGATATGAAATTTTAATGCATTTAAAGAGGGAAAAAACAAGTTTGGAAAGAAATGAAATTCAGAGCCATCTAGAGTGATGGCCAAGTTATTGAAATTCAGACATGTTGACTTTATAGAGAATGGAAGATGAAATGTGAGCCTTCTTCATAGAGATGACATGCATTATTATTTCTAAGCTATATGTCATAGAAATAATATAGTTACATTCAGAAAAGTGTCAGTTACAAACACTGAAAGTAGACAGGAAACAAGAACTAGTATTTTTCTCCGTTTCTGATCTTTGAACAGAAAATAAAAAATGGCTGGATTTTCGTTAATGATTCATTCAACCGGAGAATAATCACCATCATAAATCCAAATACAGCTGTTAAGAGACAAGTATTTAGCAAAATCATAAATCAATAAATAAATTCTATTGCAATATTTTCCTGAGCAACTGGGGTGCTAACATTAGTCTTTGATCACTCTAGCTGAAGAAATGTATCTGGTGACATATTAATATACTGTATTTCAGTCCATTGGCAAGGAAGAAAGAATCTTATTTCCTCAGCAATTTGAAATGATTTCAGATGATGTCTTATGCCAAAACAAAATGAACATCTCTGGGCTTGATGTTACACTGTTTGCGCCTATGCAAGCTAAGCACTAATTGGCTGCTTCTGAGAGGCAGCAGATATTCATTCATTCATTCATCATCAAATTTATATGGCCATCCATCTCAGAAAAAAGTAATTCTGGGTGGCATATGCAAAGTTCAAAAATAATATATACAACACTATTATTATTATTATTACAGTGGTACCTTGAGATACGAGTTTAATTCGTTCTGTAACCTTGCTCGTATGTCAATTTGCTCGTATCTCAAAGCAATTTTCCCCATTGAAATTAATTGAAATGCCATTAATCCGTTCCAGCCCCCAGGCTGGCTGGCTGGGCTGGCTGGCTGGCTGCTAGGGGTGTGTGTGTGTGTGTGTGTGTGTGTGTGTGTGTGTGTGTGTGTGTGTGTGTGTGTGTGTGTGAGAGAGAGAGAGAGAGAGAGAGAGAGAGAGAGAGAGAGAGAGAGAGAGAGAGAGAGAGAGAGAGAGTGTGTTCCCCCCCCTCTCTTCTCCCCTTTCTCTTCCTTTCAGGTCCATTCTTTTTCCCTTTCCTTCCTTCCTTTCCTTTCTCTCTGCCTCCCCCCCCCCCCGAAGAGCCCTACGGACGCCACAATGGCTAAGCTAAAGGGGGAAAATTCTCTTTGATATTCAAATCTGGCTGAAGGTTTCCTCCCTTTCAGAATGTTGCAGAAATGAGTGGGTCGTGTGCAGCCGGCTGTTCCTCGTATCTCAAATGTTGTTCGTATTTCAAAGCAAAACTTCGCTCACTCGACAGCTCGTATCTCAAATATCTCGTATGTTAGGGCACTCGTATCTTGAGGTACCACTGTATTATTATTATTATTATTATTATTATTATTATTATTATTATTATTATTATTATTATTATTATTATTATTATTATTATTATTATTATTATTATTATTATTATTATTATTATTATTATTATTATTATTATTATTATTCATTAAATCTATAAAAAATCACAAGGCTAAAAGAGAAGAAATATTGGGTGAAGGGCAGATGTTAATAACAACGGAACCATCCCAATATTTCATCGGTCCCCTGGGGTCCAATTTTTGAGGGAATTCTAGGAAGTCAAAATGGATAAAATGAATGCGGGATAACTCAATTGAGGGAAAAGTGAATGTGCAGTGGGCCTTCTCATGCTTTAAGTTTGAATCTTCTCAAGTTAGAAGTCCTCAAGGCTGGGGTGAGCTGCGATTCTACTTCTCCCTCTCTTAAATTATTTCATCTTGAATTGTTCTGTGGTGAGTTGGGCCAGCAAGTTGGCTTTGGTGAGTTGGCTGGGCAAGACAGCCATCGTGAGTTGACAGAGAGAGAGAGAGAGAGAGAGAGAGAGAGAGAGAGAGAGAGAGAGAGAGAGAGAGAGAGAGAGAGAGAGGGAGGGAGGGAGGGAGGGAGGGAGGGAGGGAGGGAGGGAGGGAGGGAGGGAGGGAGAGGGAGAGGGAGAGGGAGAGGGAGAGGGAGAGGGAGAGTCAGTCTGGTGTAATAATTAAATGTGATGGGCTAGGAAGCGGGCAACTGTAAATTCCAGCTATGCCTTGGAAATAAAGACAACTAGATAACTTTGAACCAGACATTCCGAATGGCAAAACACTTCTGGAAAATGTTGCCAAGAAAACTGCATGGACTTTTCCATGTAGTTGCCAGGAGCCAAGACTGACTCAAAGTAACAGGATACTTTATAACAGGGGACATTGTGGGCTGCACATGAAACCCCACTGGTCCTTGCAATTCATGGGCCACACCTTCTTCACTTCTGTTGTTCAGGATAGAGGAGAGCACAAACTGTATCTGAAAACTGAATTCCCTAAAATCCAGCTTCTTTAAAATGAGTTCTGAATGACAACAGATCATTAATAAAATTAAATTAAAACTAAATAAAACCTAGAGAGTACAGCTACAAAATAGAACATATAACATCTTGATGATGATGATGATAATGTACACTGAGAGTTTCTGTACCAGAGACAAATCCCTTGTACGTCTAATCATACTTGTCCAAATAAAGTATTCTGCTCTGTTCCGTTCTGTTCTGTTTTGTTCCGTTCCTAATCACACTTGGCCAAATAGTGTTCTGTTCTGTTCTGTTCCGTTCCATTCCGTTCTGTTCCGTTCCACTCCATTCTTAGAACACGCAAGATCCCAATATTCCCTACCTCTTCTTTTCATCATTTCATCATTTCATCTTTAAATTGCTTGTGTTTGTAAGAGCAAAATCTGCAACTTTAAACTGCCAATGTTGGCTTTCTGGACTGTGCATATAAGAATACCGCATTATTTGAAGAACTTGATTACAATTCAAGTTCCTCTGCACTCAGCTTGATGGTGCAATCAAGGTAGATTAGTTTGTCCTTGTTTTAAAATTTCTACCACATATTTTAGGGCTTTTTCCCAGTAAGCTTCTATTCTTTGGAATTGAGTCCAGTGATGGGTTCTAAATTCCATTGCTACCAGTTCACGCGCGTGTGCGCGCGACACTTTTGGGACGTCTGGGGCGGGTGGGTGGAGCCTCTCGCCACTACCGCTACCGGTTCGTAGAACCGGACCAGACCGGTAGCAACCCACCGCTGATTGAGTCCCCCTGGAGTTACCGGTATATCTGGCTATCTAGACATTTTAAAAAGTCCTTCACACACTTCTTTTTGCACTTTTTTTAGAAAGCAGTGAAAGCTTTCCCTCTGTTTGCTTTAGATTTATCCTGAAGTTATGCTTGAGTAGGAATTATATTTTTTATTGATTATTGTACTTAGACTAGGAAATGTGCTACACTGATTATTGTATTGGTTTGTGGCTATAAAGGTTTATGTGGTATTTAAATCTCATTTACCTGAACTGGGCTTAATTATAAACACACAAGTAAACCTACTAATATTAATATATTAAAACTATTATTTTATAAGAATCCTAAACTTGCAAGAACCAAAATATGTTTAAAAATGCAATACAATAGAAGCCACAAGCTTAGTCACAGATGAAAGCAGAAATATCAGCAGAATTTTAAAGATAGGTATTTAATTTTTGGAAAGGTCTTGTTGTTATTGTTGCTCTAGTTTCAACAGTTCCTGCATCAGAATATACACCTGCTTTCTTTTCAATGTATTTAAATTCTAGATTTAAAAAAAAATAAGGTTTTCTGCAATTATAATATCAAGGTGCCAATAACAGAACAGGTTGCAATCCTTAACAAATAAAATACTGAAAAGGTATAACTGTTTAGCTCATATTCTCCCTGAATATTCATTCCTAAATCTATCTCTGAAATTAACCATGTGGGTTAAAAATAGAATTGAAATGACTATATTTATTAATGTGGGAAAAAAAATAAGATGAAGAAGTTGTGAAAAATTACCGTATTTTTCGGAGTATAAGACGCACCAGAGTATAAGACGCACCTTAGTTTTTGGGGAGGAAAATAGGGGAAAACAATCTGCCTACCAGGTCTGGCTAGTGTCCTTAGTCTGGTCAGCTTCATTTTTTATCCCCTGGTTAGGACTTAAAAAAACCTTCTTCTGAGAGAGTAGCCAGTAAGAGCTGGGAAGATCGTTAGCACCTGGTTAGGGCTAGAAAAAAACTTATTCAGAGCAAGTAGAGCAATGAAAAAAACCCTGCAAAGACTTAGGGCTGGAAAAACATTCTTCTGAGAGAGTAACAATGAAAGAGCCTGCAAGCCGGTAAGAGCTGGGAAGATAGTTGGCACCTGGTTAGGGCTAGAAAAAAACTTATTCGGAGCAGCTTCAGCACATTATTTTATCTCCTGGTTAGGACTTAAAAAAACTTTCTTCTGAGAGAGTAACAATGAAAAGGCCTGCAAGGTAAGAGCTGGGAAGATCTGTTAGCACCTAGTTAGGGCTGGAAAAAAAGCTTTGAAAAAGCTACATTCAGAGTATAAGACACACCCAAATTTTCAGCCACTTTTAGGGAGGAAAAAGGTATGTCTTATACTCCGAAAAATACGGTAGTTGGATTTCAAATGAATATGCAAATTATCTTTACACAGGAATAAAATCTCGAATAGCAGAGAAAGATCGAGTTTGTTTTATTCCATGCAGTAAATGGGTCTGATAATGGCAGTTTCTTCTGGGCTAGGCAAAGTGCAATTATTTGTTAATTAGCTTTGGCTAATGAAAAAAATAGTCTGAGTCTTCTCACTTTGGACAGATTTGATGGTGAAGAATAGGTAGAAGTTATTGCAACTGGGATTTTATTCGTCCATTGGCTTATTAAAAGTATATTCCACTTTTCTTTCAGGAGCTCAAAGCAGCGCATATAATGTTCTCCATAGTGGGCGGAGCGAACCTCCAAGAATGGGATGATCCAATCCATCAGCCAATCAGGACTGAGTCTGACTCTATATAAAAGCTGTCACCCCGAAGGGCACCCCCTCTTTCGACTCAGTCCTTAGTCAAGGATTTGTGTTTCCAACCTGCAGGTTATCTCAACTTTCTCCATTCTTCAATCATCTGTCTTCAACAACTGTGCTGTGAGTGCTAACCCCTACCATTGCCCTGCCTGGCTCTGTGGGGGGGGAAGGCAAGTGAGGCCTTAGGCCTCAGTGGCAGAGCTTTGAAAAAGCTACATTCAGAGTATAAGACACACCCAAATTTTCAGCCACTTTTAGGGAGGAAAAAGGTATGTCTTATACTCCGAAAAATACGGTAGTTGGATTTCAAATGAATATGCAAATTATCTTTACACAGGAATAAAATCTCGAATAGCAGAGAAAGATCGAGTTTGTTTTATTCCATGCAGTAAATGGGTCTGATGATGGCAGTTTCTTCTGGGCTAGGCAAAGTGCAATTATTTGTTAATTAGCTTTGGCTAATGAAAAAAATAGTCTGAGTCTTCTCACTTTGGACAGATTTGATGGTGAAGAATAGGTAGAAGTTATTGCAACTGGGATTTTATTCGTCCATTGGCTTATTAAAAGTATATTCCACTTTTCTTTCAGGAGCTCAAAGCAGCGCATATAATGTTCTCCATAGTGGGCGGAGCGAACCTCCAAGAATGGGATGATCCAATCCATCAGCCAATCAGGACTGAGTCTGACTCTATATAAAAGCTGTCACCCCGAAGGGCACCCCCTCTTTCGACTCAGTCCTTAGTCAAGGATTTGTGTTTCCAACCTGCAGGTTATCTCAACTTTCTCCATTCTTCAATCATCTGTCTTCAACAACTGTGCTGTGAGTGCTAACCCCTACCATTGCCCTGCCTGGCTCTGTGGGGGGGGGGAAGGCAAGTGAGGCCTTAGGCCTCAGTGGCAGCCCATAAGCCACCCTTTAGGTGACAAGCTACCACGGGAGCGAATAGCGGCCTGGCCACCAACACCTGGGACATAAGTCACAAAAGCCACGCGCTTAAGTGACCACCGGCCAGGGCGGCCCTGCCGCTGACCGCTAGGGAGTGGGGCCTCCTGGGACTCCCAACTACCTCCGCTGAGGCCTGCGATCCGTGGATGCGGCCCCCCCACTCCCCGTTCGGCTACCTGGCTTCCTGATCGATTCCTAGCCGTCTGCTCCCAACTCACGCTGCGTGCATCGTCTGGCGGCCTGCTGTCCAGGGTTACCTCAGCGAGCCTTCTTTTGGCGCGAATCGCCATTTTCGTTGGTGCCGGGCGCAAAGGAGGCCGCCCTACAGCTGTCGGGCGGGGGAGGCTCCCCCGTGCATGTGCAGAAGCCGCCTGAAGCCGCCGCATCGCCCGCCGTGCGCCCCGCCGCCAGAACACCCCAGGGAACGGTCCTCGCTCTGCCGTGCCGCCCTGGGCCTCTGTGCTCCTGCTCGAAGCTTTCCTCGGCGACCCGGGACGCTTCGGGGGCCGCGAAGACACGCCGATCCTGCCGCCCGGCTCCACAGGAGGCCCGATCCCCAGCTGACGGCCGGACGTCACTTGCGCATGCGCAGTGACTAGCCGGCCTGGGAACGCCCCCACAGGGCCGAAGACAGCGGCGGCGGCTCTCTTCCACCAGCCCCGCCCACCAGCTGACGAGCGCAGCCAAAGGGATCGCCCGCGCAGGCCCGATACCAGGAAGTGCTCTACGAGCAGCTAATTCCCGACGTTTGCTTCGACCCGGCCACAGCCATGCCGGAGCCAGGGGCCAAGGCCAAATCGAAGCCGGCGAGGGAGACCCAGAGGCCAGAGGGGCTAGCCAAGGCATCACACGCCCCCTCGGCCGATAGGGATCGTTCCCCTCTACGATGGGAGGCCCCCAGGGACAAGAACCCAAAGGGCAAGGCCACTGATAAGGCCACGCCCTCTACCTCCAAGGGTGCCAGTGCCTCCCACAGCAAAGGGGGGGCTTCACCCCCCCCCCCACTCCTCCTCCCAGGTCACGGTGCCCCTCGGAGGCCTTGTCACTGGATAATCCTGACCTCTGCCTGGGGGAGGCGGACATCTGGGAAGAGCCTCGCGCCTCTGGGGACAGGGTGCCCGCTCCAGCACCCCCTGCCTCCTCGATCATCAGTAACCCAGAAGTCCAGGCCCTGATCCGTGAGGCCATTAAGGAGGGCATAGCCTTTGGCATGCAGCAAGTGGCGACCCCTGCCCCCTCCTCGACAGCCCCCAAGGCATCTTCAGCAACTCCACGCGCCCGGGCTTCGGAGTGCGATCGCCCCTTGGAGATGGACGCTGATTCACCTGCGACCTCCCCTGCCCCGGTTCCTGAGGCAGAGGATCGGGATCCAGATTTAGATTTATCAGCAGATGAAGACCTGGCACCTGAGCCGCCGGCTTCCAAGGGCCTTTTCAATCCAGCCCTATTCAAATCCCTCCTGCATAAAGCGAGGGCGGCGGCCAAAATGCCCCCAACAGATCCTAAGCCAGCGAGTGAGGAACAGGGTGACCCCCTCTTCGAGGAGGCCACCTCGCAGGAGGAGGATATCCCGACTCCGAAACTGTTCATTGAGTCGGTTATCAAGCAGTGGCAGACACCGATCATAGGAGCCGCGCCGTCCTCTTTGGACAAAAAATATTTCAATGTGGCGCAAGGCCTGGTGCAACACCTGCCAGTGCCCCCGGTGGAAGCACCCATCAAGGCCCTATATTCTGCTAACCCCCTCCCGGGGGATAGCGACGAACTCCTGCGCCCCGAGGACCGCCGATCAGAACAGGCCATCCTGCGGGCCCACCAATCGGCTGCCTGGTCCATCAAGGCGTCAACAACTGCCTCGTTCTTTTGCAGAACGTCAATCCGCTGGCTCAAGGCGCTACAGGAGCAGTCCTCTGATGCAAGAACTCGCCAGGACATCAACAAGCTCATTGCGGTGGCGCAATTCACGTCTGACGCCACCTTACAAAGCGCCCGCTTTGCGGCAAGATCAATGGGGGCATCCGTGGTGGCACGCAGGATGCACTGGCTCCGTGGGTGGCAGTCGGACGCCCGCCATAAGTGGCGACTGGCCACCGCCCCTGTCCAGGGTCAGTCCCTGTTTGGAGAGGCATTGGACTCCTACCTGGTTGAGTCCAAGGACAAACGGAAAGTTTTACCCAACTGTACCCGCAAGGGGCCTAACAAACTTTCCTCCTCCCCCACCCCCCCGCCACGCCGCCCCTACCGCCCCCCAAGATACAGACAGGGTAGATACCAAGCGGGGGGAAGACAGAACCAGGGGCAGGATAAACCCAAGGCGGAACCCCCGGCCAAGCGCCCTTTTCGGGGTGCAGGCGGGCGCTCCTACCGCCGCTACAAGTAGATCCCTCAGGCCTTCCCATTGGGGGTCGCCTGCTCTACTTTGCCGGGCGATGGGAAGATACCACCACGGATAGTTGGGTGCGTGAGACCATTTCATCGGGACTCGCACTCGACCTCCTCTCCACCCCACCGGGATATTTCATGAGGTGCCCCCAGTCCTCCAATCCTGAGAAGCGATCGCTTATGCGGGATGCTATCCAGCACCTGTTGGAGATTGAGGCCATCCAACGGGTTCCGGAGGACCAACGGGGGCAAGGCTTCTATTCCAACTTGTTCCTTGTCGAAAAATCCTCGGGGGGGTGGAGAGCGGTCCTGGACCTCAAGCGACTCAACAAATTCGTCGCATATAAGAGGTTCAAGATGCACACGCTGCAGTCCATCTTAGCGTGTGTCAGAAAGGGGGACTTTATGGCCTCTATTGATTTGACAGAAGCGTATCTGCATGTACCAATTCGGCCTTCCCACCAAAAGTACCTTCGCTTCTGTTACATGTCCGACCATTATCAATATTCGGCACTTCCATTTGGCCTCTCCTCCGCCCCGCGGGTGTTTACGAAGATCCTGGCAGCCCTTGCGGCGAGCATGAGGGACATTCCCGTTCGCATGCACTGCTATCTGGACGATATTCTAGTCCTGTCGTCCTCGTTTGCGCAAGCGGAGGTGGACCTACAGCTAACTATGGAGTGCTTGGAAGAGCATGGCTTCTCCTTAAACATCGAAAAGAGCCAGCTCAGGCCCACCAACAGAATTACCCACCTAGGGGCTATTGTGGACTCCCTGGAGTGCAGGGTGTTCCTTTCCCAGGAGAGACAGGACAATATCACCACTCTTGTCCAACAGGTGCTCTGCTTGAGGAGAGCGCCTTTGAAACAACTCTCGTCTCTCCTGGGTAAGATGATTTCGGCCATGCATATCACTCCCTGGGCACAACTGCACTCCAGGGAGCTACAATGGCTCTTACTACCCTTCCAAAGGGCGGGGAAGAGCAATTCATCGGCTAAAATCTTAATCCCATCCTCTGTCCGTCGCTCTCTCCAGTGGTGGCGGTCCCCGGCGGTATCCAAAGGGACCAGCTTCTTCGAGCCGGGCCGGGTGACTGTGACAACCGACGCCAGCCTGCAAGGATGGGGGGCCCATGTCCTTTCCCATGTGGCCCAGGGGACGTGGTCTCAGTCAGAGACCACCCTAAATATCAACATCCTGGAACTGAGAGCAGCTTTCCGGGCTCTTCAGGAATTCCAGCCCACCCTCCGCAACCGACATGTCCTGTTGATGACGGACAATGTGACCACCAAGGCGCACGTCAACTGCCAGGGTAGGACGGTCTCCAGGGGATTAATGTCGGAAGCCAAGGCCTTGGGACTCTGGGCGGAGCGCCACCTGCTCTCGCTCAGAGCAGAACATATCTCAGGTGTCGACAACACAACAGCGGACTGGCTCAGTCGCCATGCGGTGGACTCGGCGGAGTGGAGCCTGCACCAGGACATCTTCCAGCAGCTGGTGCAGCGATTCGGTCTACCAGTCATCGACCTCTTCGCCACTCCCCGCAACGCCAAGCTCCCGAGGTTTGTCTCCCGCTACCGGTCTCAAGGGGCCGAGGACATCGACGCCCTGCGCTGCCCCTGGCCGAGGGGTCTCCTATATGCATTTCCTCCTCTGGCGGTGCTCCCTCAGGTCATCCGCCGGATCGTCACCGAGGAGGCGGAGGTGATTCTCCTCGCCCCGCACTGGCCCAGGAGAGCGTGGTTCGCGGACCTCCGGTCGCTGTCGGCCAGCCCACCATGGCGGATACCACCGACCGCGTCTTCGCTCTCCCAGGGGTCCTTACAACATCCAGACCCACACTGGCTCAAGCTGACCGCTTGGCACTTGACCGGTGTGGCCTAACTCATCGCGGGGTGCCCGCCGCCATTGTGGACACCCTTATGTCATCCAGACGGGCATCGACAGACCGCATCTACGCTTCTACATGGAAGTCGTTTTGTTCATGGTGCTCGGCCGCCTCACTTTGTCCGGTGGACCTTACCATCGTAGGTGTTTTACGCTTTTTACAAGCGGGACTGGACAAGGGGTTAGCCCCCAACACCTTGCATCGCCAAATGGCGGCACTCTCCACCGTACTCTCTTGCGACACCGCAGACACACTGTCGGGACATCCGCTGATCCGGCGATTTCTAAGAGCGGCCTCCAACATCTCGCCGCCCGTCGTACACAGATTCCCGACGTGGGATCTCCCACAGGTTCTTCTGGCACTGACGACGGAGCCCTACGAGCCGCTACGCACTGTATCACTATGACACCTCACCCTCAAGGTTGCCTTTCTGGTGGCCATAACTTCGGCTCGCCGGATTTCGGAGCTGGCGGCCCTATCGGTCCGGGAGGACTTATGTATTTTCCACCCCGATAGGGTTGTTCTTCGTCTGGATCCGACTTTCATTCCCAAGGTGAATACACTCTTCCATAGGACGCAAGACCTGATCTTGCCCTCCTTTTATCCACAACCTTCATCGGACTTGGAGCGCCAGTGGCATGCCATTGACGTACGGAGGGCGGTTAAAATTTACAACGTCCGCACCGCCCCATTTCGGCGCTCGGAAGCATTGTTTGTTTGTTTCCATCCGAAATCCATGGGCAACAAGGCTTCGCCAGCGCTTATTGGCAGCTGGATCAGGTCGGTCATTGCAGACATTTACTGTGCGCAAGGACTTCCGCGTCCGGCAGGGTTGACCGCACACTCGACACGCAGCGCGGCCACCACGACAGCGTGGTCGGCCAGAGCTTCTCTGGAGGAGGTGTGCAGGGCGGCCACCTGGTCTTCTCCGGTGGCCTTTATACGGCATTACAAAGTGGACCAATTCGCCTCGGCTGAGGCTGATTTTGGGAGGCATGTTCTTCAGTCTGCTTTTTCGGCTGAGGGACAGCATGAATAACTGTTTGCCCTCCCTAGGGACCGAACTGCTTTGGCATGTCCCATTCTTGGAGGCTCGCTCCACCCACTATGGAGAACGGGGCGTTGTTCCTTACCTGAACGCCCCTTCTCGTAGGGCGGAGCGAGCCTCCACATCCCTCCCTGTTGGTTTCCTGCATGCAGTTAGAGTTATGAATTCATGCTGTTTAATAAAGTTTGGTTGGGTTGTTACACTATGGGTCTGACTCCGTCCTTCGTCTCAAGAGGGGGTGCCCTTCGGGGTGACAGCTTTTATATAGAGTCAGACTCAGTCCTGATTGGCTGATGGATTGGATCATCCCATTCTTGGAGGCTCGCTCCGCCCTACGAGAAGGGGCGTTCAGGTAAGGAACAACGCCCCGTTCTCTGTCCTCCCATTCTCTGCAACCCTGTGAGACAGGTTAGGTTGAGATACATCAGAGGTCTTCAAACTTGGCAATTTTAAGACTTGTGGACTTCAACTCTTAGAATTCCCCAGCCAGCATAGCTGGCTGGAGAATTCTGGGAATTGAAGTCCACAAGTCTTAAAGTTGCCGAGTTTGGGGACCCCTGAGATACATGGTTGAATGGACAAGGCACTTATCCTACTCACAGCTGTAAGCAGTTCGACTGAACCATATATAAGAATTAGTTTGCCTAAGTGAGGTTCTGTCCAAAGGACACAGCAGAATAATCAAAGTAAGGTACAAGTACAACCTAGGAGTCGTCAGGAATGGAATAAGCATTTAACTGAAACAAACCAAGCCATAGTTAAACAAGGAGTCAGCTATTAAAGTTATTAAAGGAGTTGTCAGCATGAGCATGGATAAGCTGGTAGAGGTCACCTTAATCATAGATGGCAGGTCTTAAATGTGAGAGGAATGGACATGAATAGAAGATAAGATCAGAACCGGTGGTAATTCCAAGAATTGGATGACAGCAGCAAGTGAAGCAAAGGCATCAAATGGCTAACAAACTAAGTCTTGATGTTAGGCCGAAGCCATTTTATTGGGATCTTTGACCTGCCACACTTTATACTATTCTACTATGCATTTTCTACTGTGGGAAAATGGGAGGGGGGATTGTATGAGGTTGTTAGTATGTAGCCATAACAAATTATTTCTAGAAAGCCAAGGTCATCCTTTGTCTCTGCACCTCTGCACCTGCACGGAAGGAGGTGGGTGGACCCTGCCAGCATGGCAAATGAAGATTGGACAATATGATGGATTTGTGGGTGTGGGGGCAAGGACTTGAACTTTCAACTGGGTGGTGAAACCCGGAGGACTTCAGATTCGGGTTTCACCCAGATGTACCAACATGGTTCTAATAATAAATTGGGACTTTGAGGAATACTTTGACTCGGACTCTGATTTAATTTTGGATGCTATTTGGAACCCTGACACTTGAATCTTCTAACCTAGCATCAGATCCTACTCTTGTTCTTAGCAGGGGTCCCCAAAATCTTCAGCTCATTGACTCCTTCATGAAGTTCCAGATTGTTTACCAACACCCCCAAATGTTTATTATATGAAAATTTTATAAATATTTCTTGAACTACGGTAATAGTACTATGAATAGCAAAAATAATTTAAAATGAGTTCAGTAACAACAAATAGCTCATTGAGACAACTCAAGACTGCTTTTACTGGGGCTGGCCATACAATCCTGGGTAACATTGTCTCCCCATTTGCAACCTCACAGTTAGGTCCAGGGAGCTCTACAGAGCCCCCCCAAAAAAAGATTAATGCCAAATGACCTATTGATCCCCACATCCATTTACCTTTTTGGATAATCCCATTGACCATTTGTTCTAAAGTCATGGCTAAGGCATACACATCTTTGTTATAATATAGACAACCCATGTCTCATTGAGTTATCATTTCAGAGATATTCCCTTTACATAAACAGCTAAACAGAATGACCATGAACGGGCAAAAAAGTAGTGGAAGCAGGAATGACTTCCGATTTTCTGCTGGATTCTCCATTGACTGTGTAACAAAGGACTCTCACTTGGTGTGAAGTCAAATAAACTGCTGCAGCTGCCTCTCTCTGTGTCGCCATATTGGGAAGTGGACAAAATCCATAACACATCAAACAATGTCTATGGAAATTCTCAGTCATCCAGGCCAGGGGTCTTCAACCTTGGCAACTTTAAGACTTGTGGACTTCAACTCCCAGAGTTTCTCAGCCAGCTTTGCTGGCTGAGGAACTCTGGGAGTTGAAGTCCACAAGTCTTAAAGTTGCCAAGGTTGGAGTCTCCTGATCCAGGCCATGATTGTCTCAAAGGTGGTTTTTCAAAAGGCAACTGGTCTATGTTTTTTCCTTGAGGAAAAAAGATGTTTCACTTTTCCTCCAAGAAGCTTCATCAGTTCATCATGACCCAATCCTTCCATTCCCCCACCACTATCCAGTCAGAACTGATGAAGCTTCTTGGATGAGAAACGAAATTTCTTCTTCCTCAAGGAAAAAACTTAGTCGAGTTTTTTTCAAACAGAAACACACCTCCTGTGTGGTTAAGCTGACAAGGGAAGTTTTGGATTTCACCCCCAAGTGGCTAGAGGAGTGAAAACCAAAGAAACTTCACACTGATGGCCCCATTTTATCTTCAGGAAGACAGCAAATATGGCTCTATTTCATAGAGCATCAGGGCAGATGCACCTTATGGTGGCTTTTCCTCTTAAGGGTTTTATTAATTTTCCCCCGTTCCTTATGAAACTGCATAGAGTGAGCTTTAGTTGTTTGCAATGGATATGTTATTTTATTTATTTTTATTGATTGTAAATTCCCTTGTAACATCTGTTATTTTATTTGTTTTTATTGATTGTAAATTTCCAGAATTTGATTCAGGGTGGCATAAAAATAAAGTAATACCGTGTTTCACCAAAAATAAGACCCTGTCTTATATTTTTTTGAACCCTGAAATAAGCGCTTGGCCTTATTGCCATGCACTCAAAAGCCCGATTGGGTTTATTATCAGGAGATGTCTTATTTTGGGGGAAACAGGATAGAAAAACAAGCAAAAAAGGGAAATAGATATAGTCTAATTAGAAAAAAACTAAACATTTTATTAAAATGCTGAAACAACCAACTATAACCTATAGATCTAAAGCAGTGGGGGCCAACCTTAAGCATACCATGCGCATTCACAGACGAGTTCAGATGCGCCATACAACTCAAGCATGTTTTTTACCTTCTTACTTTCACGTTTGGGGTTGTAAAATAGGGATAGGGGTAGGATCTGCTTTGCTTAAGGGAGGAAAAGGAATAACTCAATCACGCAATTCAATTAATTAATTTACGCCATTTCAAAAGACACATGTTTATTGGACTAAACTAAACTAAAAAAAAGTGAAAAAGAACAAATAGATCACAAGTATTTACGTCGTATCACACAGAATATCAATTATGTGGAATTTGAATTCTATGTTCGCATCAAGAAAAAGTAGTGGCACTCTTCTTTGACAAACGTAATATATATTTAATCTTGAATCTGTCTTTCAATCACTCTCAATACAAAAACCACGCTAGTACACTCAATAAAACACTGCATCAAACTCCACGCCACGATGGCTCACTCAGAACTGACTGACCATATCGCACACTCGCCACTCATTCGCACGTGACTTCAAACATATGATGTGTTGCTAGTGCCCGGTGTTTGCGATCGTTTGAGCAGGAACACGCAATGGCAACACCGATAAAAATATTCGTACGTTTGTAAACCCGCCTAAAGTAACATCTCACAAGTTCCATTCTAAGTTTCAGACACCAAGAAGCTGTATGAATTGAACTGAGATCACTTTGGTGTTGAAAATATTAAGATGGATTCAGTTATGACAGCTATTTAAAAAAATAAGTAGGTGCAAGGATGCAATGCACCACTTGAAATCATCCAATGCGCCACATTTGGCGCATGCACCACGGTTTGGCCATCCCTGATCTAAAGTGTCAATTTGATTTTATAAGACATTCATCATACTGTTAGACATGTTGTACTATTCAGTTTGTTATAAAACTCAGTATTGTACCAAACTGATTATTGTCATATTAATTGTGCTATTGTTGTTTGTGCCAGCTAGGCGAGATCAATCAGTTACAGATGTTTGTAAGAGAACTAGCTTCTAAATTATTCTGAGCACTGAATTGTTACTGTGAACTTCAAGTATGGAATCTCTATGAGAAACCCAGTGCTGTATATTTCAATTTCAGTTGCCCAACCTATAAACTTTTAGTCCATCCCATGAACATCACTAGTTAAGTTTGCATTTTAAAAATATGTTTTCAAAGTCATTCTGATTTATCCTTTGTAAAAAAAAAGGTTATTTTTAAATGAGGCAATGCCATTTAAAGTTACTTCTATTTTCACTGGATATAAAAAGAGATTTCTTATTGGCAATGAGAAGCCACAGGTTCATTTAGCTAATATACCAATTTGGGTTTAAATAGCCTGTGTTCATGTTATTCAAACATGGATGAAAGTTTTGCTCAATATTTAATTGTAAACAAAAAATGGATTGCACCCATTTATGGAGAAAGTTTACATCTATTGAGAGCTGATGGCAGGCAAAAAGGAGGTAGGAGATAAATTTGCAATTTTGAAAATCATAAAATTAGAGGATCTTCCACTCTGGCCCAGAAAGCTACACAGAGAAAAAGCTTTTCCTTTTCTTCTGTTTGTTCTATTATTTACTGTAAAAAGAATTGAGAATGAATAATTCTCAATAAATGAGTCCAATTTTTCAGGATGCAATCTATTTTTTTTTTAAAAGATGTGATGGAATCCACACATTTGACATACTTTCCTAGCGCCTAGGAATAATATGATTGTGGAGGGGTTTTTGTTTTGTTTTGTTTCATGATCTTATGTTGTGTTTATATGATCTTATGATGTTTTTATGTTGCTGATATGAATTAAACATATGAAGAGGCAGGATGCAGGGAAAACATTTCAGAGTTTATTTAAAGCAAACACCATAATTTAATTGGCTTGTATGAATTTATTGAAATAACTTAAAAGCTCCCCCTCCAACATTCCAAATGGCAGGCGATGTATAATAAAACAATGCTGAAGAAACAATGAAATTGTAAAGTAGCACAACTGCATATAGACAATTAGTAACATTGTGAACCTGGGGAAAGGGAAGATTGCTTCACAGTCCTGCTGTTGATTGCTGTGGTCTTCATTTTAGACAAGAAACATGCGGAATTAACCATTTTATTATATTAACAGCCGGTGCTGTCATTACTGATATTAATGAAAGCTATTTAGATTCTGCCAATGAGTATGAGATTTTTAGAATACTTCTTTTAGCAATGTGAGAAGATGCTGGTTTAAAAGAAGTAAAAATCTCCTCCTTTAAATCTTCAGAGAAACCAAGTTCCCTATGCAATGTTTAACATAATTCTCTGATCCTGTTCCCTATGAGAAAGCAGGTTTGGTGTAGACATCAGGCTAGAGGCCAGGAGATCACAAATTCTGGTCCAACCTTAGACTAAACCAGCTGTTATCAGAGTAGGATATTTTCTTTTTTCTCCTTTTTTATGCCGGAGGCCATACTGTATGGGCCTCTGAAAAAGAGGCCAAAACAATATTGTGATAATCTGATGATTTTCAGATCAGTTATAATGGCACTAGTCATCCATTGTTTACATTCCTTTAGAAAATGACTTTTATGACCTCTGTTGGGCCCCACCTCTTAGTTTCCTGTTCCTGTGTATGTAATGCACTCCTAGGGGTGGGGGTCTTAGCTAGCCTTTTAGGCTGTCTCCCAAGTTTGTTTGAGTGCTGGTAATTTTCCAGGTGGTAGAGGGCTAATCCTCTCATGTCCTAAGGGTGAAGGTCTTAATCCCATCACCCTGGAGCTGAAGGAGGGGGGGGGGCAGGAAGCTGCAGGAAGCTGCTTTGTATTTAAAACATGTTTCTCCTTTCCTTATTCAGGGAAACATATTCTTTCCTTTTTCAATATTTCCTAGGATATTTCATTTTTCTAGGAGATGGGTGGGTGCTAACTTTCTACAATATAATCAGATTTTCAGTACTGCAGACTGAGTCTTTTCCCTTATTAAGGATAATGGTGGTAGTGTTTGGCAATGGGCTGGGAAACAAAAACAGGAGTTCACTAATGTGCCCTGTACACTGAAAAATAACACAGTACCATTTTATTGGCCTATTTATCACCTAAAGCAGGCTTACAGTACTTACTTGCAGTAGAGCAGTTACAGCAGGAACTCACATACAGTAGGGCAGCAAGCCAGTATAATTTTCTACTAAAGCAAAGAATTAAAAGTAGCACTTTAATTTGGTGAGAAGAGCCCAATCATATATTGTAATTAACTTTGGCATTTCAAAGCCCTAGTTGTTCAAGAGGTGATCAGGGATTCTTTCATGAAAAGTTATTAATTTGTAGGTAATAAAAAAAATACTTTCCACCATGTCTGTTATTCTCTACAATAAGCAATATATAGGGTAATCTTGGAGTCTGTGGGATAACATGAAGGTGTTCACTCAGGTTGATAAGATACTCCACAGGCTTGAAAATTGCTACAAACTCGAGTCTGTTTTCTGGATGCCACCTTACTAAGCACATGATGGGCAAAGCATTTCTAAGAGTTACTCAAACTATAAACCATGCTTGAAATAAATATGTAATACATTTACTCTTCCCTGTGTTAAATATTTGTGCTAGTTACAGAGAAGAAAAAAGAAAAGGTGAATACAATTTGTTCTTAAGTATTTCATCAATCCTAGCCCTGTTGCTAATTGCTCAATTATAGCCTTATGGTGCAATTACTTCCTACTCCGAGATTAACTACTACTGTCTACCTTTCTCAAAGATTCAATTCATTTAAAGGAAGGAAGTTTCTTCCTACCTATAGAAGTAAGAAAAAGTTTTCCTCCTCCTTGTCCCAAAGGTGCTTTTTTAGGAGGCAACTGGACTTTCTTATTTTTTCTTTTGAAGACATTTTGCTTCTCATCCAAGAAGCTTCTTCAGCTCTGACAGGATAGTGGGGAATGGAAGGATTTATATTCCTTGCAGACAGCTGGTCATTTGCAACATTTTACAGGGTCATTGAAGCACTTGGAGGTTTATCTGTGTCCTCAGGGTCACCTGAGTAGTGCTCCTGGTCCCTGTAGTCTGCCATTTTTCCTCTGAAAATCCATTCCTACTCCCACACCATTCAAAGGGTGTTCATCCCAAATGGAATAGCTAAAAGTCTGTAGAGATTTTCAGTCATCCAGGCCATGGTTGTCCCAAAGGTGCTTTCTTTTGAAGAAGATGAGAAGTGAAATGTCTTCAAAAAAGAAAAAAAGAAAAAAAGAAAGTCCAGTTGCCTCCTGAAAAAGCACCTTTGGGACAACCATGACCTGGATGACTGAAAATCTCTACAGACTTTTAGCTATACAATTTGGGCCCATTGGCTGGATCTGGCCCACACGGTGCTTAGATCTGGCCCACGGGGCCGCCCTGGAAATAGCAAAGGACCAGCCTGCAGTGCCTCTGCCAGCGAAAATGGAGCTTGGGAGGGCCGCATGTAAACCTTCTTGGCTTGGTTTTTGGCCACGACGGCGCCCTCTGCCAGCAAAAATGGAGCTGGAGAGGGACGTACACAGCCCTCCCAGGCTCCGTTTTCATGGCAGAGGGCTGAAGGAGGATCCCCTCCAGTCACGCCTGGGCCTTCAAAGGTGCCCCTGACACAAGTGACGTCGAGCTGTCCACGCCCACCCTGGCTATGCCCCCCCCCGCACCATATTAGGTCAAACACAACCCTCATGCGGCCCTCAATGAAATTGAGTTTGACACCCCTGATGTAAATTATGCTTCTTTTCATGTTAATTGGTACAGGTAGTCCTCAACTTAAGACCATAATTGAGCCCAAAATTTCTGTTGCATTTTACAATCTTTCTTGCCAGAGTTGTTAAGTGAATCACTGCAATTATTAAGTTAGTCACATAGTTGTTAGGTGAATCTGGCTACCTTATTGGCTTTGCTTGTCAGAAGGTCACAAAAGTTGATCACATGATTCCAGGACACTGCAACCATCCCAAATATGAGTCAGATGCCAAACATCTACATTTTGATCACGTAACCATGGGGATGTTGCTATGGTTGTAAGTGTGAAAAACGGTCATAAGTCACTTTTTTCAGTGCCGTTGTAAGTTCAAACCATCATTAAATGAACTTTTGTAAGTCAAGGACTACCTGTATTGCATTAGAACTGCAGTCATGATGTTTCCACAATTTAAGTCAGTTTAAAATCAGTTTTTTTTATTTTAAGAAATGTTCTGAAGTCAACTTTTATTCCTTTTTTTGAATTTTTTTTATTTTTTCTCCACCATTACTATACATATATAAATACATGTACCTTACATCATATCAATATACATAATTATACAAGATTATACATTCTTATATTCATTTATCATTTATAAATCATTTCTAAACAAGTACTCCATTGTTTTGGTACATACTAGTTAATTAATGCTGCCTCCTCTCTAATTTTGTCATCTGAGTCTACCAATATTCATTTTTCTTTCTCTTTTTATTATCAATCAGACATTATTTTTATGTTTATTCATATATTCATTTATATTCATTTTCTGCCCAATCATAAAACTTCACCCATACTTTATAAAATTCTGTATCTTCTTTATCTTTAATTTTCATTGTCAATCTATTCATCTCTGCACACTCCAATATTTTTTTAATCACTTCTCTTTCAGATGGAATTTTTGCTGCCTTCCATTTTTTGGCAAATACAATTCTAGCTGCAGTGATCACATGGACAATCAGATATGTATCTTCCTTATTAAATTATTCTGGTAAAATACCCAACAGAAAGATTTCTGATTTTAATTCTATACTCTGTTTCACTATTTTAACCAACCATTTTTGGACCCAGGTCCAATACTCTTTTGCCTCTGCACACGTCCACCACATATGATAAAAAGTGCCTGGTTTTTGCTGACATTTCCAACATTTCATCGATTTATCTTTAAACATTTTAGCTATCCTTTCTGGTGACATGTGCCATCTATAAAACATTTTATAGATATTTCCTTTATATGCAGTTGCCATAGTTAATTTATAGTTTCTTTCCCAAAGTTGCTGCCACTTATCTATAAAATCAGTTTTTCATTGTTTAAGCAGAGATTGCAGAGTGGAGATGGGGTTCTTTGCATGCCTTCTGAGATGGGACCAGATGCAAATTGTGAAATGCCAGATTCAGAGAATGAAAGCTTGTGACATACTCAATACTCAGAATCAAAGCCTGTGACAAGCAATACCTATGTAGAAGAAAAAAAGTAAGATCAGTTAAATCCACTCCATTTTTCCATTTCATTTTCCAGCCCTGAGGGTTTGGTTTTCCTAAAACAATTCTTTCCAACTTGAAGAATGACATTGCATATATAAATAAAGCAGCATGCCGGTTAATTTAAGTTTCCTGCAATCAGGCAGCAGCCAGGTATTCTTCCAGGGGACTTTATTTTATTCTTCTTTATTTGCAGAACTGAAGAAAATCTCAGAGGGTTAAAAGCAATTACCCTAAGAGGAAAATATGTGTATTATGGTGCTTATTATCTTCTTTTAAAAATGAAGAAGAGATAATCCATGATGGAGGAGTATTCATGGATAGAGCGGGTTTAGAATAAGTGGCTAGACCTCAGTGTTTCCCAACCTTGGCAACTTGAAGATATCTGGACTTCAACTCCCAGAATTCCCCAGCCAGCATTTGCTGGCTGGGGAATTCTGGGAGTTGAAGTCCAGATATCTTCAAGTTGCCAAGGTTGGGAAACACTGGGCTAGAGGAAAAGTTTACTCCTTTGATGATAAGAGAAAGTCTTTCACAACCTTGACTGCAGTTCAGTTCCTGGTCACTTCATGGACATGTTTTTTTTTCTTGGCAACAATATGGATATCATTTGCCATTGCCTTCATTCAAAATATCTTTTTGATTGTGAAGTCTAGACTTCTGCAATCGCTTAGTGGTCTCCGGTCCAAGAACTAACAAGATTTGATGCTCCACAAATTTATTGAGATTAGGAGCTGCCATCCGTTAGGGTCACTCTTGCAGTATCAATCCATAGCATCGATTTAAATCCTTCAACTGAAGAAGAGATGCAGAGCTAAGACACAGAACAACCATACAAAAAGATGGCTTGGGTTCCACAATATATTTATCCATAATTTACAGAATCATGATTTATTCCATTCATTTTTTTCCCTGTATTTGCCTGGCATACTGAATTGTAAACTAAACACAGAGGTTCAATTCCTACTATAGAGATGTGTGTGTGTGTGTGTGTGTGTGTGTGTGTGTGTGTGTGTGTATTTGTTTGTTTATTTGGAATTCTATATCCTTTTTCCTTTAAAGGACTCAAGGCAGAGAAGAATGCAAATATCTAAAAATAACTTTCATTAAGACACACACTTTACCACTAAGGCTTACTTCCATAAACCAGTTTTAAGTGCTTTCTTAAAAATCAAGGAGAGCTAGTCTGGTGTAGAGGTTAAGGCCTCAGGCTAGAAATCAGGACATAATGACTTCTAGTCAGAGGTGGGATTCACATAATTTTCCTACTTGTTCGCCCAGCACCAACAATGTGAGTGGGCATGCGCCTTCCGCACATACGCTTTGCTCACACGTGCGGCTTGCCACACATGCACACGGCTTGAAAACATGGTTAAATAGGACAGCATAGTGCCGGGGCGCAGGTCGCTACTACCGGTTCGCCTGAACTGGTCCGAACTGGCTGAAAACCATGTCTGGTTCTAGTCCTACCTTAGGTACCAAGCCAACCTGGTGACCTTCGGCCAGTCATTCTCTCTCTCAGCCCTATGAAGAAGGCAATGGCAAACCACTTCTGAAATCTTGCCAAGAAACCTACAGGGACATGTATAGGCAGTTGCCAGGAGTTATTGACCTGAAGGCACCCACAGTAATACAACAAACAACCAGAAGGTTAGAGGCACCATTTACCTCAGGAGGTAGCTGCCAAGTCTTAGCATTAAATCTGCTTCTCCTTCATCTTGTGGTGCCAGCAGGAAGGAGGAGGGATACCTGATCCACGAGTTCCAACAACCTATCTTCTTTCCTTCTTCTTTCCTTCTTCTCCCTACCATACCCCAACCTGAAATTGTGCATCTGTTTCTGCACTAACGCTATTGTTTGTTGTCCTTCTTACTGTCAATCACTTTTCTTTCTCTGCATGTCACCCTCTTCCCCTTTCTGTTCAAATCCACAAGTCACACAATTGCTCCTAGTCTGGACTGAGGGTAGATGGGAGAGAAATGATACATAGTCGTGATTTACAAGAGCTAGGAAAACAACCCTCTCAAGGTTTTTGTTTTAGGATGCACAGAAACAAAATATCTGAGCAGCAGAATAATATATGGCTTTATGAAATGAAATTAACAGTATCATGTCAGGGTTTGGTTTTTTTTGGCTCCATTGTCCTGGCAGTGTCACTGGTAATTCAACTTTTCCTCTCTGCCTTCATGTTGTGCTAAAATGATTTCTAGTTTTGATATGGTCAACTGACTGATCAGTCCATACTACTAGTAGTGAAAGCCAGTTTGGATGTAGTGGTGAGACGCTGCTCTAGAAACCAGGAAACTATGCGATCTGGTCTCCCTTTCAGCACAAAGCCAACTTGGGCCAGTTTCTCAGCCCTAAGAAAGAAGCAATGGCAAGCTATTTCTGAAATCCTGTTAAGAAAATTGCAGGGACTTCCCAGACAGTCTCCAGGATTGGCCCAGTTGCCCTGATTTAACCTTTTTAGATATTTTTGGCCTGAATGATTGAGTCTTCATTTACATATTCTCCAGGAGTCAACACTGACTCAAAGGCAGACACACACACACACACACACACACACAAACACACACACACACACACAAACAGAGAGAGAGGGGGGAGGGAGAAAGAGAGAGAGAGACTCACACACATATGCGCACACATTCTCTCTCTCTCTCTCTCTCTCTCTCTCTCTCTCTCTCTCTCTCTCTCTCTCTCTCTCTCTCTCTCTCTCTCTCTCTCTCTCTCTCTCTCTCTACTGTAGGAAGTTAGCACCCACCCCCTCCTAGAAAAATGAAATATCCTAGGAAATATTGAAAAAGGAAAGAATATATTTCCCTGAATGAGGAAAAGAGAAACATGTTTTAAATACAAAGCAGCTTCCTGCAGCTCCCTGCCCCCACCCTTGCCACATTCCTCCCACCTAGCCTGGAGCAGTCTTCTACATAACAAAGAACCATAATAGGAATCCCAAAGCACTTTCATATGCCCCTGGGAATCTGACAGCCAATGGAATACATTTCTGTATAGAAACAGGAAACAGTTAGGGAGGGGCCCAAGAGAGAGTATAAAGCAAGGAACTACCAGCATTTTGTCCTTCCCTTTTTCTCTTCACCCACATCTGGAAGCATGTAATCTACCTTTTCTGTACAGGGGCTCATGCCATGTGCTCCTGTCCACCATTAAACCTTCTTTCCAAGCAACTTCCATGAATCCAGTGTCTTTTTCCCCACTTGGAACTGAACCCAGAAGGATATTCCTTACAACACTACAATGTTTTATAATCTAGACTAGTGTGGTTTTTTTAATCATAGTGTTTTCTGCCACCTTGCAAACTAGCTTCCTCCTCTGCATCTCCACTCCCATTGCCTGAACATTACAGGTGAAACTAGTTAAACTACAACCAGATAGCAAGCACTTCCTAGGTCCTCCCAGTTTCCTATTTCTTGCATCCTTCCTTTTCCTCTTATATTGCAACTTTAGCTTTCCCTCCTTCCATTCGACTTCCCTTCTGTTCCCTGCTAAGGCAATTAGCTCTTTAATACAGTAGTCATTCAGGCAGGGGTGAAATTCAGCAGGTTCTGGAGAACCGGTAGCGGAAATTTTGAGTAGTTCGGAGAACTGGCAAATACCACCTCTGGCTGGCCCCAGAGTGGGGTGGGAATGGAGATTTTGCAATATCCTTCCTCCAGGAGTGGAGAGGGAATGGGGATTTTGCAGTATCCTTCCCCTGCCACACCCACCAAACCACACCACGCCTACCAAGCCACGCCCACAGAACTGGTAGTAAAAAAAATTGAATTCCACCACTGCATTTAGGGCATTTTAGAGAGCCTCTGGAGGACATTTTGTTGCATTTGTCATGTGGCCCAGATATAATTATTCTCCACCCATAATTCTCCCTTTTCACCACTGCCTTTGCCCCTTGTCTTCCATTCTAGAAAAAGTCTGTTAAAAAAAAGACAGATCAGTGCCTTCTGCTTTACGAAAGGGAGCACTAACAGCTTTCTATCAAGAAGCAACATTAATACCATGATTTCCAATTTTGGACTGAAGACCACTGGTGTATCCTGGTGGAAGCACAAAACCAAGTTTTGATATACTATATATTTTTTCACCCATAAGCTTGTATCAGGTTTCAAACCACACAGACTATAAATAACTTACAAAATGACACTCTTACAAGAGCCGCCCAGTGGTTAGAATGCAGTTTTGCAAGCTAACTCTGTATTCCCACTGCCAGCAGTTTGATCCTGACCAGCTTAAGGTTGACTCATCCTTCCATCCTTCCAAGGTCGGTAAAAATGAGGACCCAGATTGGTTGGGACAATATGCTGACTCTGTAAACTGCTTAGAGAGGGCCGTAAAGCACTATGAAGCGGTATATAGGGTGGGGGCGTGTTTTGGGGATTGTTATGTGTGTTGGGCCTGGTCTTTGGGCATTATGTGAATTTCGTTGTATGGGTATACTGTGTATATATGTACAATGACAATAATAAAGTAATTAATTAATTAATTAATATAATTCTAAGTGCTATTGCTATAAATAACTTACAAAATACCACTCCAAATAACTGCTTATGGACCATAAGTAAAACTGATTCTGGTCATGTGAGATAGACCTAAGGGAAATTGAACTAGCCATTATAAAGTGGGAAGGCCTTCTTTGAAATGTCTATGAAATCAATAATGCCGGCTAATTAGAATAGAATAGAATGACAGAGTTGGAAAGGACCTTGGAGGTCTTCCAGTCCAACCCCCTGCTTAGGCAGGAAACCCAACACCACTTCAGACAGATGGTTATCTAATCTCTTCTTTAAAACTTCCAGTGTTGGAGCTTTCACAACTTCTGGAGGCAAGTTGTTCCACTGATTAATTGTTCTAACTGTTGGTGGGGTTTCATCACCCTTTTCCCCACAACCTCAGAGAGTGATTTGTTTGAAGAGTTAAAAGTTGTGAGAGGCAAC
The DNA here is from genome assembly GCA_023053685.1 of Diadophis punctatus similis. Classification (NCBI taxonomy): domain Eukaryota; kingdom Metazoa; phylum Chordata; class Lepidosauria; order Squamata; family Dipsadidae; genus Diadophis; species Diadophis punctatus. The sequence goes on along the minus strand of JALIGW010000002.1, from coordinate 81,895,061 downwards.
AGAGGCAATCTCCCAGTTTGCAAGGAACTGCTGGGAAAGGAAGGTGTCCTTAAAAAAAAAATGTAAGAAAGAGAGGCTGGAAGCATGTTGTGGAGACAGAATAATGGGGAAAGGGAGTTAGACACACGAAACCAAACAAATGAAAGAGTTGACCCTGTGATCTTTTCTTTCCCAAAACCTTTTCTGGTAAAGAGGCAAAGCAATTTCTAAAGAACAGTAATATTCACTTCATAACTCCCTCTGTGTGAGAGAAAAATAAATCCACCCTCAGCTCTTATTGATTCTATTTATTATGTCAAAGGTTCCCAACGAGATTCTGTTCTGTAGTAAAACTCAGCCAGGACAAAAAACATGAATTTTGTGGCAAAGGTGCTGAGAAAGCAGATGGATCTCTTTTTCTGGTCCTACTTATGAACTATATAGGAGCAGATATGTTGCTTTCTATTAAAGACCTTTGAAATCTTCTTCTTCTTCTTCTTCTTCTTCTTCTTCTTCTTCTTCTTCTTCTTCTTCTTCTTCTTCTTCTTCTTCTTCTTCTTCTTCTTCTTCTTCTTCTTCTTCTTCTTCTTCTTCTTCTCCTCCTCCTCCTCCTCCTCCTCCTCCTCCTCCTCCTCCTCCTCCTCCTCCTCCTCCTCCTCCTCCTCCTCCTCCTCCTCCTCCTCCTCCTTCTCCTTCTCCTTCTCCTTCACCATTATCATTGTATAATCCCCCAGGTATACTGGTATTCCTCAACTTAGAACAGTTCATTTTGTGATAGTTCAAAGCTACAACGGCACTGAAAAAAGTGATTTATGACCATTTTTCATACTGATGAGCGTTGCAGCATCCCCATAGTCACGTGATCAAAATTCAGAAGCTTGGCAACTGACTCATATTTCTGATGGTTGCAGTATCCCGGGGTCATGTGATCCCCTTTTATGAACTTCTGACAAGCAAAGTCAATGGAGACGCCAGATTCACTTAACAACCATGTTACTAACTTAACAACTACAGTGATTCATTTAACAGCTGTGAGAAGAAAGGTCGTAAAATGGGACAAAATTCATCTAACAAATGTCTCACTTAGCAACAGAAATTTTGGGCTCAGTTGTGGTCGTAAGTCGAGGACTACCTGTAAACTAAATATAATTTAATTTATGATATAAATGTTGGCTGCCTGGCAAGGAAGAATTTTTATGTTTGGGTTTCATAGGGAGTAGCCTCTTTAAAGGGCAAACCATCCCTCCCTTCCTCTCCCTCCATTCCCAGTCACTGCCAAACTAACAATAGGTAGGTAGGTAGGTAGGTAGGTAGATAGATAGATAGATAGATAGATAGATAGATAGATAGATAGATAGATAGATAGATAGATAGATAGATAGATAGTCAGACATGTAAATGTAAATCTGCAGATTATCCTGCAAAAGGGCTTTCCCATGTTCCCATGGTTTCCTGCAAATGAAACATTTGAAATATTTCAAGTTTTGTTCTGAGAAAACATTAACTGATTTGGGGCTAATTCTGTTGAAATCCAGCCTATTCAATATATATTTCAGTGAACAACCTGGAGATTTTGTTTTGAGCTTGACACAAAACACATTTTATATGTTGTACATATGTTGGTTCAACTGCGTCATTTTTATTAAATAATCGTCATGAGATTAGCAATAGCGATAGCACTTAAACTTACATACCACTTCACAGTGCTTTACAGCCCTCTCTAAGTGGTTTACAGAGTCAGCATATTGTCCTCAACAATCTGGGCCCTTATTTTACCAACCTCCGAAGGATGGAAGGCTGAGTCAACTTTGAGCCGGTCAGGATCGAACTCCTGGCAGTCAGTGGAGATTGCCTGCAATACTGCATTCTAACCACTGGGCTACCACAGCTTATTTGTTACATAGGGCAAAATTTCTTGCTGGAATAATTACAAATCTAATTATGACAATGAGAGTTTACCATGATGTTAATCCTGGACTTTTTATGCTTATTAAATTCCTCTAGTTGATATATTGCAATGTCATATTTTGCTGGATTTTATGATTTTATGCCCAGATGGCAGGAATTAAATACAACCAAGAGCATGCTGGTTTGCTCTCAGATCTTTGGAAATCCTGTTGCCAACTGACCTCCAAGTTTCATGATGTATTTCTCAGATTCAAGATGCTGTCTAAGTGCTTGCAAAAACATATAAGGATAACTTGTTTGAAAGCTTCTTTTTCAGATAAGTCAATAAAACAGTAGACAGTGCATTCGGAATACTTCAAGTGCATATTTATATACTTTTTTTTTAACGGGATACTTACCAATGGTACAGGAAAAGGAGAGAATAGATGCATGAATTAATCCATTAATCCAATTAATTAAAGTGGATTGTTGCCTCTCCTCAAGTAGATCATCCATCCCATTAGATTTGGAAAGGAAGGTATGTTTATGGGTTCCATCAATCAAGAGCTTGCATTTGGTGGATCTCGGGATACTGGACTTCTCCACTGTGGCACCCTCCTTATGGAATATTCTCCTCCCTCAAGTTGGGCTCACTCATTCCCTGCTATCGTTTAGGATGTCCCTCAAGATCTGGTTATATCATTTGACTTGGGGGTCTTTGGGAATGGGAGACATTCTTAGATGGCTCCACTGTGACTGATGTTCTTGCTTTCTCCATGGGCTTTGTATTTTTTAATATTTTGATAATATTAGTTTAACAATTACTTTTCTATCCTTTAACAATGATGTTTTTTTATTTATGTGTAGTCTTCCACTTACAACCACAATTTTGACTAGAATGTTCTATCAGGTAAGCAAGGCTTCCTTTTTTCTGAATTGCACCTGATTTTATAACCCTTTTTTACCATGGTCATTATGCGGATCCAGTGGTGGGTTGCTACCAGTTCGGACTGGTTCACGCGAGCCGGTGGTGGAAAATATGGCCATGGTCGCCGAACCGATAGCGAAAGCCAACTTGCCATGCCCCCAAACGGTTCCCCGGTTGCCGCTGCTTGAAAGCGGCTGGCGAATTACCCTCTGCGCATGCGCAGATGGTCAGTACCAGGATGTGACGAGCGACGGATACCCAGATGCTTCGGATGCGATGCGCGCACTTCCGAACCGGTAGGGAAGGTAAGAGAAACCCACCCCTATGCGAATCACATGGTAATTCAGTGAATGCAGCCCCCCTCATTGACTTTGCTTGTCAGAAGTCAGCTGAGAAGATCGCAAATGGAGGTCATGTGATCTAGGAATGCTGCAACCATTGTCAGTTTTCAACCACCGAAATTTTGATGCAGGGATGCATCAAAGAGTGGTAAGTGAGAGGATTGGACATAACTCACTTTTTTCAATGCCATCGTAACTTTGAATGGTCTCTAAAAGAAGGGCCGTAAGATAAGGAGTACCTGTATTTGCAGTTTTATCCAATTTTTCTACACAGTCCAGGGTTTCCTTGTGTGAGATGGGCAGCCATAGCAATGTGACTAATAAATATAAATAACTAAATAAACCAGACATGCACTGAACGTAGACATCTGTCCATTCCAGTATCAAACCCTTGACTATTAATCAACCTGATTTCTTACTGATGACTTTTGCTTTGATTTATTTAATTTAATTTAATTTAATTTAATAGACGTTCTTATAGGCCGCCCAATCCCGTGGGACTCAGGGCGGCGTACAACAGAATAAGAAGCGTACAATAAAAACAATTATCATAATTTAAAATTAAAAGGCATAGTTAAAACAATTATAAAAACAACATTCAAGGGGGGAATCTGATCTTCCTATTCACCCCGCCTGCCGGAAGAGCCAAGTTTTTATGGCTTTACGGAAGGCCAGCAGGGTGGGGATAGTCCGGATCTCTGGTGGGAGTTGGTTCCAGAGGGACGGGGCTCCCACAGAGAAGGCCCTCCCCCGTGGCCCCGCCAACCGACATTGTTTGGCCGATGGGACCCGGAGGAGGCCCTCTCTATGGGACCTAACCGGTCGTAGGGAGGTATGTGGTAGGATGCGGTCCCGAAGGTAACCTGGCCCTGAGCCATGTAGGGCTTTAAAGGTAACGACCAACACCTTAAATTGCGACCGGAGACTAATTGGCAGCCAATGCAGCTGGCGAAGAATAGGTGTTACGTGGGTGTATCTCGGTACACCCACAACAGCTCGCGCAGCTGCATTCTGTACCAGTTGGAGTCTCCGGATGCTCTTTGAGGGTAGCCCCATGTAGAGCGCGTTACAGTAGTCTAGCCGTGAGGTGACAAGGGCATGAGTGACTGTGAGCAAAGCCTCCCTCTCCAAGTAAGGTCGCAATTGGTGCACAAGACGAATCTGTGCAAAGGTCCCCCTAGCCACAGCTGAAAGATGTTGCTCCAATTTTAGCTGTGGATCTAGGAGGACACCCAAATTGCGGACCTGTTCCGAGGGAGTCAATTTTTCTCCCCCGAGAACCAGGGAGGGACAGTCGACATAATCCTTGGGAGGCAAAATCCAGAGCCACTCAGTCTTGTCTGGGTTGAGCCTGAGTCTGTTCACTCCCATCCAGACCCTCACATCGTCCAGGCAGCGGCACATTACATCAACTGCTTCACTGAACTGACACGGGGTGGAGATGTACAACTGGGTATCGTCAGCATACTGCTGATACCTCACCCCGTGTCGTCGGATGATCTCACCCAGCGGTTTCATGTAAATGTTAAACAGGATGGGCGAGAGGACCGAACCCTGTGGCACCCCGCAAACCAGGGGCCTAGGGGCCGACCTCTGCCCTCCTGTCAACACCGACTGCGTCCTGTCAGAGAGGTAGGAGGAGAACCACCGTAAAACAGTGCCTCCCACTCCCACCTCCCCAAGACGACGCAGAAGGATACCATGGTCGATGGTATCGAAAGCCGCTGAGAGGTCAAGTAACACCAGGATGGAGGAATGACCCCCATCCCGTGCTCGCCAGAGATCATCCATCAGTGCGACCAAAGCAGTCTCCGTACTGTAGCCGCGCCTGAAACCCGATTGAAAGGGATCCAGATAATCAGTATCCTCCAATAGCCGCAGGAGTTGGAGCGACACCACTTTCTCTACAACTTTACCCAAGAAGGGTAAGTTGGAGACTGGACGGAAGTTCTTTAAATCCGCTGGGTCCAGGGAAGGCTTCTTGAGGAGGGGCCTCACCACCGCAGCTTTTAAGGGCTGCGGGACGGACCCCTCTCTCAAAGATGCGATCACAACAGCCTGGAGCCAGCCGCGTGTCACCTCCCTGCTGGCCGAAACCAGCCAGGAGGGACACGGGTCCAATAAACAAGTGGAGGCGCTCATCGCTCCTATGGCCTTGTCCACATCCTCAGGAGTGATAGGCTCAAACTCCTCCCAAATAACAGGACTAAGACTCGCCCCTGTCATCTCGGCCTGCCCTGTCCAAATGGAGTCCAGGTCTGTCCGAATCTGAGTGATTTTATCTGCCAGGAACTGGGAAAATTCCTCAGCTCTACCCTGCAAGGGTTCTTCGCCCCCCCCCCTTTGCGAGGAGGGAGCGCGTCACCCTAAACAGGGCGGCTGGGCGGGAGTCGGCGGACGCAATAAGGGCGGAAAAATGCGCACATTTTGCCGCCCGTATCGCCACTAAGTAAGACTTAATGCAAGTTCTTAAAAGTGTCCGGTCAGACTCAGCTTTACTGGCTCTCCATCGTCGCTCTAGGCGTCTCTTTAGGCGCTTCATCTCCCGGAGCTCCTCAGTAAACCAAGGAGCCCTCCGGGATCCGCTGCCACGGAGAGGCCGCAAAGGCGCAATCCGATCTAAAGCCCCTGTTGCCGCCTGATTCCAGGCAGTCACTAGAGCCTCAGATGAATCGTGTACCAGGGAGTCCGGTATTTCCCCAAGTTCCCTCTGAAATCCTTCGGATTCCATTAGGCGCCTGGGGCGGAACCACTTAATCGGTCCCGCCTCCTTGCGGTGGAGGAGTGGCGCCATGAAATCCAACCTCAGAAGGAAATGATCTGACCACGACAAGGGTACTGTGACTAAACCCCTCAGCCTCAGATCATCTCTCCACTGCCCCGAGAGAAACACAAGGTCTGTTTCTGCTGAGAACTGGAAACCCAAGCCTGAATGTGATGTTGTGTTCTTTCTTAGATGTGAAATTGTGTGTATTGCTGTCTTCTGATCAACTTTAGCCTTGGGTGAATGTAGAGCTAGTGCTTTAATGTCCTATAAAACCAGTAGGCATGAGAGGTGCAAATGGAAAACCATGCCTGTTATAATAATGGCTACATATTTTCACATTAGAAACATCTATTAAGGTACCTTTTCTTTGCACTGCTTCCATGTTAGCCACAGGGGACAGTAATTAAATTAACTGGAGCCACCTTCATTTTAAACGTGCCTATGACATAAAGTCACAGGGGCAAATAATTAAATGAAATAGGGACTAATGGTTCTTGGAGGGAGTGAATATTTTCCCCTCTTTTCTTTGTCATGGTTGCAGAAAGCATCAACATAATGCAGCCTTTTAAAAAGGACTGCAAAAACTCTACACACTACGCTGACTTCTTCTGGCAATGAAGAAGGCTCCTTATGTTGTGGAAGTGTCAAGACCTAAGAAAAATGTGGGAAGCAATATTCTTCATTGTGGTGGCACAGTGGTTAGAAGGCGGTATTGCAGGCTAACTCTGCCCACTGCCAGCAGTTCGGTCCTCACCAGCTCATGGTTGACTCAGCCTTCCATCTTTCCAAGGTCAGTAAAATGAGGACCCAGATTGTTGGGGGCAATAGACTGACTCTGTAAACTGCTTAGAGAGTTCTGTAAAGCACTGTGAAGCATTATATAATTCTAAGTGGTATTGCTGTTGCTGTCCCCCCCCACACACACACTTTTTTTTTCTTTACCCTTTCCTATTTCTATTTATGCATTTTTGGATATTATATTGAGTAACATAACACAGAGACAGAAAATATATGGCATCTACCGGTCCTTGCAGTACTCATATGAGTGAGCCCTTTAACCCAAAGGAAGTCAAAAGAGTTTACTAAATGCAACTTCGCTCTTGATCGCAATCTATGATTTCAGCATGTCATGACTGAATATGAATAACTGATCTTGGTGTGACTTGTCACAAACATTGATTGGTCAATGGGATCTGGTGAAATGGCTCCACCATTCTCAGGCAGTACTGTGCTGCAATGGACTCTACTCAATACAGGGGACTTGACTGTGAATTTCCCTCCCTGATAAATTATAGCTGGCACCTAGATGTTTGTCAAGTCCACCATAGTGTCTTGCCATTCTGTTGGAGGGGACAGAGGAAGGTTCTCTGGCATTTTTCTCATGTTTTCGCTTTTGCTATAACCACTTGGGAATTAGTGAGGGGGGTTGTCTTTCGAGATGGAGCAGATTCCCTTCCAGCCATTTCCAGCCTGGTTCCGAGGCCGCCGTGCCCTGAGAATAACCTGTTATCTGCCTACCACCTCAGCGTTCTCAAAACACCTTTGCAGCATCACATTGGGTCCCGGTGGATTGGGCAGCCAATGTGATGGGTTTGGGGGAACAGATTTGCTTTGTGCTTTGTGTGGGTTTTTTAGATTCCGCCTGACTTTACTGCAACCACTTTCTCTTTGTAAAAGTTATTTTGATTCAACTCAACGGAGTCAAGAGTTTTGCTTTCCTGAGGGACCAGCTGGGGGCAGGCCCTTACATTAAGCATCTAGCACCTGCTGAACATTTATTTGTTCATCCAGGCTTTTAATTGAATATATGCTGGGATGACTCTCATTGTTATTCTTGTTGCGCTGGTTTTAATAGGTTGCAATGTTATCATTTTTGTATGTGGTACTTTTTATGGGTTTTAATGGTAGTAACATTATTATGATAGAATGTTATGGCTTTAAGCTAATGCAATTTTATGGTTTTTAATCCTATTTTTGTACCCTGTTCGGGATTATTATGCTTATAATAAAAAAGCATGAAAAACAAAGTGGTGAAAGTTTATACCTGTGGTTTTACTCTGTGGTTATTCTTTCCAGTTTATATTATGCACCAATGAATCACTGCTATTCTGTAATGTTCTTTCTCCATTCTTCTTTCATAGATGCTGCTGGTCAAGACTTCTGGGCATTATCATTGCCTCAAATGAATTGGAAATACTCTAGAACTGTCAAGCTTGCAGCATCATGGCGGCATCACGTGTCGTATCATGAGTTTTTTCACCTTTGCTAAACAGGGTATGGGCGTGGCCAGCGCATGATACATCTGGCCTGCGGGCTGTGAGTTTGACAGCCCTACTCTGGAACACCTCTAGGGTGATTCCAAATTCT